>JAWNOE010000094.1:645000-1073084 GCA_035046095.1 Drosophila pseudotakahashii
TGGACTTTCAAGTTATATTGTACTGCCAATGATAATATAAATCGAAAAATGGAAATTCTAGCTACAGGAGCTATAGTCTCTTCATAATCGGCTTGGTATTTTTGAGTAAATCCTCGTGCAACTAATCTAGATTTATATCTAGTAGGAGTTCCTAGTTCGTTATATTTATCGGAAAATACCCGTTTGCTATTTACTATCTTATAATGTTTAGGGCTTTCTACGATTGTCCAGTTCTAGTATTGTCCTATACTGAATTTTATCGTATGTATTTGGAACATCGCACACTGGGCCAGCAGATCAGATTTTTGCCCAAAAATACGTTTTCTTTTTTTAGGAAAATGGCCAATTTATGCCAAAGTTTAAAAGAATTCGGTCAAATAGTTTTCTTGTACCGTATTTTCAAAGTGGAAAATTCATCAAAAATTGATGTAAATGAATAAAAATCTAGAAGTCAAAGATGCTGAAGTGATTATTTTCAACAAGTAAAAAATGTAATATAGCTCGAATGTCTTATTTGTTTTTTAAAATAAATTAATTTGTTGATTTTTACGGCTTATTTTAGCAAATGAGTACTTTGCTTTTCAAGTGCCTTTGAGTGCCATCCCCAAATTAAGTCATTCCTTAAAAAAAAAATTCTTTGATCAATTTACTAAAATCGCATAGCGCCAACTCGATGCGGTTTTGCCTTAGTTTTCGGCAATCGCTTTTTTTTAAATAAGTACTTCCATTTCCATGCATTTCCCAAAGTCATATGTATCATGTAGAAGTATGCAAAACTTTTTTTTTTTTTTTTTTATTTTGCAGACGCAGACAAAATTTTGTAGAAGAGGAGAGAGAGAGGGACTAAAATATAGAGCATATCTTCAGGGGCAGCGCATAAAGGTTGCTAAACTTAAATAAAATTAAGAAAATAAAACTTTTTTTTTAATTAGTGATTTAATCGACCTATGTTTACTATTGAGTGCGTTAGCGGACTCGAGGTCATTTTTAGTAGTTGAGTTTTATAATTCAACAGTCTAGCATTTCAACACACTTGCACTCGCTGACTTTTTAATTTTAATGATGCAAATCTTGAGATGTTCTCAAAAAAAAAAAACAAGAGAGATACCCGTTACTCAGCTAAAGGAAGTGCGAGGGAGATGGATTTATAAAACTTGGATCGGGCATAACTTTTTAACGATTGGTCCGATTTGAAAAATTTCGATAGGTATTGATAAACACAATAAAACTGCTTACTTACTTTTCCAAAATCTTTAAAGGTGTGCGCGCCAGACACAGACACACACACACACATAAAATCGTTTAAGGCGATTGTGGGCGTTAGAGGAGGCGTGGCGCTCGTCTGAAATAAACTTGCGCTACGTAGGAAGCCCAAGAATTTGTGTTGTTAATCCCAAATTTCTAGCTTTTATAGTTTCCGAGATCTCAGCGTTCATACAGACAGACAGACAGGCGGACATGGCTATATCGACTCGGCTTTTGATCCTGATCAAGAATATATATACTTTATAGGGTCGGAAACGCTTCCTTCTCCCTGTTACATACTTTTGCACGAATACAATATAACCTTTTACTCTACGAGTAACGGGTATAAAAATTGTTAACCCTTTAAGTTTAATTGGCTCTTCACAGCAATTAAAAAAAAACCCTTTAAAAAGCGACCGAGACATGGGTAAACCCATGACATATCTTCAAAGTGTTTTTCAGGATATTAGAGATGATCTAATAAGGATCAATAATCAAAAAAGCTGGAGACACACTGATTCTCCATCGTTTGGATCAGGTGACGATGGAGTGATTGGCCGCGAATTGAGCTTAGCTTCTATCTCAGTGAGATTAGTTTGTAGCTCCTCGTACGTTACGTTACCTTCGGCCATGTTTTTCACCAGTAAAGTTTTTGAGGATTTAACCGCGACTTCCCACAGACCCCCGAAATGGGTCGCACGGGTATTCCCTAAACTGTTGAATTGCTGAATTGTTGAATTTTGGTCAGCTGTTAATCAGCTGTTCCATACAAAGTCAACTTTCCGAAATTTCAGCAATTCAACAGCCTCGAGGCTGTTTTAAATTTTGTTGAATCGTTGAAAACCAGAGTTGTCACCTTATTTTACTAAAAGTCATGGCAACTCTGCAACATTTTACTATCATAAGTTCGCATTATTTACTTTAAAATCAAATTAGCAAGTCTATTAGTAGTTCTTCTTACCTAGCTAACAATTTTAGTCTGTAACAAATAATAAAAAATTGGGTTTTACATGATTTAAATTCCGTTAAACTTTTCAACAAATAACAGCTGTTTGAAAATTCAACAAGAACCATTTTGGGTCGTTCCCTTAATTGCTGAAATTTTCTGTTGAATTTTCAACAATTCAGCAATTCAACAGTTTAGGGAATACCCTGAATTTTAAGTTAAAAAATAAAAATAAAAACTTCCCAGGGGTTGGTTTTTCCTGGGTTCGGAATTTAACGCACATGTTAAAAACATGTAAAATTGTATTTTACAGTGTGAGCAATTAGTTGACATGTGTGTCAAAAACAAAAGTGTTAGAATGTGAAAAATAATTGTTAACACACACAGCTTACTTGTGTTTTTTACACAATTTGTTATTAACACGACGTGTTTTTTACACAATGTGTTTTCAACACAAATGAAAATTACATTTCACGACATTAACGAGTCGAAGGGAAAATAAAACAAGAGAGAACGCTATAGTCGGGTGCCCCGACTATCAGATACCCGTTACTCAGCTAAGGGAGTGCGAGGGTGATAGATATATAAAATCTTTGATCGGGCATAACTCTTTAACGAATGGTCCGATTTGAAAAATTTCTTCTACATTTCGATAGGTATTGATAGTCACAATAAAACTGCATTTTTAGTTTTCCAAAATCTTGAATGGTGTGGGCGCCAGACACCTTTCAAAAAATGGTGTTGGGCGATTGAGGGCGTTAGAGGGGGCGTGGCACCATTTTGAAATAAACTTGCGCTGCGTAGGAACTCCAAGAATATGCATGCAAAATGCCAATCCTCTAGCTTTTATAGTTTCCGAGATCTCAGCGTTCATACGGACGGACAGACGGACATGGCTAGTTCGACTCGGCTAGTGATCCTGATCAAGAATATATATACTTTATAGGGTCGGAAAAGCTTCCTTCTCCCTGTTACATACTTTTGCACGAATACAATATACCCTTTTACTCTACGAGTAACGGGTATAAAAACCAATATGGGCAATGATATCTTATATGTTAGTTTTAACCAGTTTAAAGCCTATATGAATTCTTATACTCTAGAAAACCGTGAATTTTTCAGTTTAACATATAATTCTGACACTTTAATGTCAAAAACTCATTGTGTTGAAAACACGCTGTGTAAAAAACACGTCGTGTTAATAACACGTCGTGTAAATAACACAAATGATTTCCACAATTTTCAGCCCAGAATGTAAGTGCTTTGGAGCTAAACGCCAAATGGTGGAATTAAAGCTCTCATTGGCATTCTGTGTGTGACCACTTAAACATCTTTCCAACAAATCGTCTCGGGATAAATCCATAAATATTGGTTTTATGACTTTTTTAGCTTTGGTATGTAATGGTGCAGGGTGAATGAAGTTGTTTCCATTAGCTTTACACTTTTGCCATTTGCACCAACGATCGGGGCCCCGAGGACAATTCTTGGGTCTAGGATTTTCATCAGTTGAGCAAATATGGTAGTATGTTGCCATAATGGCCTTCTTCATGTCAACAAGACTGTCGACATTTCTCCGAATAGCTAAACCGTAATATAGTGTAAGTTTGTTTATTAAGGCTTCGGTTAGCTTGCCCTTTCCTCCCAACTTATAATCTTTCTTAACTTTTCGGAGTCCAAAAGTCTTCTGGACATGGCCAATACATTCACTCTTCACCACCGGAAAGTCATCGCCGTAAGGATTTATATCTTCAATTCCATTGAATGTTTTTGACTCGCCATCGCCGATATAACCTGCACCTGCAGATCCTTGGTGATTCGCATGACATACTTCTAGGTTTTGGCTTTACCATACCTCATGTTTCACAGTATTTATACCCGTTACTCGTAGATTAAAAGGGTATATTGTATTCGTGCAAAAGTATGTAACAGGGAGAAGGAAGCGTTTCCGACCCTATAAAGTATATATATTCTTGATCAGGATCACTAGCCGAGTCGATCTAGCCATGTCCGTCCGTCCGTCTGTCTGTCTGTCTGTCCGGATGAACGCTGAGATCTCTGGAACTATAAAAGCTAGAAAATTGGGATTAACAACACAAATTCTTGGGCTTCCTACGCAGCGCAAGTTTATTTCAGACGAGCGCCACGCCCCCTCTAACGCCCACAATCGTTTTAAACGATTTTATGTGTCTGTGTGACTGTGTCTGGCGCGCACACCTTTAAAGATTTTGGAATAGTAAGTAAGCAGTTTTATTATTATAATTATTTTATAATTATTTATTTATTATTTTATTTATTTATTTATATATCCATCTCCCTCGCACTCCCTTTAGCTGAGTAACGGGTATCTGATAGTCGGGGCACCCGACTATAGCGTTCTCTCTTGTTGAAGTCGGATGACGACTATCAGATGCCCGTTACTCAGCTAAAGGGAGTGCGAGCGAGATAGAGATATTAAACTTTGATCGCGCATAACTTTTTAACGAATGGTCCGATTTGAAAAATTTCTTCTACATTTCGATATGTATTGATAACCACAATAAAACTGCATTTCACTTTTCCGAAATCTTTAAAGGTGTGGGCGCCAGACACCTTTTAAAATCGTTTAAGACGATAGTGGGCGTCAGAAGGGGCGTGGCCCACAGTTGAAAAAAACTTGCGCTGCGTAGGAACTCCAAGAATCTTCATGCAAAATTCCCGTCCTCTAGCTTTTATAGTTTATTTATTTCGCAAACGGATATACCTTAACTGGCTACTTATGCACTTAAAACAATTTATCTTAGGTACTAAAATTTACAAAATAATTGACTAACCTATGCTTAAAAATTGTTTTTTTTGGAAATAGTCTAATTGCATTTCAACTGGAAGTGCATTAAACTCATATAAAGCCTTATAGAGGGGCCCATTTCGGGAATAATTAGGCTCGAGATAAAACGGATCAAAATTCTGAAGTTGTCTAGACGGAGCGCTAAATCCAACTTTCGAGAGTAGCTTCGGACAGTCGATACTACCATTCACCAAATCGAAGATGAAGCAAATGGCAAGGATATTTCTACGATGAGCAAGGGATGGTAGGTGAAGAAGCTTACATCGAAGAATTCATTTGAGTAAAAGTTTATGTTAAGCCAAGTTTCAACTAAAACTATAACATCAAACACGCATTGGGGTGGCGCAAGGTATACCTGCTTCGCCTTTGTCCGCATTCCAGAGATGTTTTGAAAATAAACTTTTAGCGGGACTGTACTCACAATAGCATGATCAAGTATATGATCTTGCGATTCCAATGTTGTAGGCCCGCAGATCGCCTTCAGTAAAGTAGTGATTTTGATACGAATTTGATCATGCAGACAAGGATCGATACATTCCTGAAGTTTGTTAGATACTTTTAGCGAAGAGTAATTAGTTCTTAAGAGTGATGTCAATGGCGCTTTTAAGGGAGCATATCTATCCAAGTTAAGAAGAGAAGGGCAATGTTGTTGTTGATGCGGCCATCGAGAAAAGCCACAAAAAGCAGTCAATGAGAACTCCAGCTGACCATGTTGTTGATTCGATTGTGAAGAGCGAAAAGCTCCAAAGAGCGCGCTTAGAGCGGGAATATTAATGAAATGCGATAAGAGCGCCTCACCAGGGAGCAGTTGACGAGAGCGCCTCAACAGGGAGCGGTGGACGACCGTTGCGCAAAACAGACAACGACATTTCCAGCTGACGTTGTTCATTGTTTGACTGTAATGAGCGCGCAACTCCGGAGAGCGCGCTTAGAGCGAGAAGCATGACGGAAAATGATAAGAGCTCCTCTCCTGAGAGTGTTTGATGAATGCAGCGCAAAGCCGAGAACGACAACTCCAGCGGATGTTGTTGTTGCTTTGGCGGTGATGAGCGCACAACTCCGAAGAGCACACTTTAAGCGAGAATCTTGATGGAATCTGGTGAGAATGCCTCTCCAGAGAGCTTTTGATGAACGTCAGACAAAGCAAAAAACGAAGAATCCAGCTGATAATGTTTTATATTTGGCAATGCACTCCCAATGAGTGCACTGGGAGCGGCGTATGAGGGAATAATGGTAGCAGCTAGCGTAAACCAGCGGGCGTTGACCTTGCGAATAAGTAGTAAAATCGACACCAGAGGCGCCGATTATTGGGGGTTTTTAGAGTCCGATGTATGATGATTGTGCAAATCCAGAACGTTCCTATCAACAATCGGCCTATCCTTGTGGATGAATCGACTGACTTTGATTGGATTGGGCCAGAATGCATCACTCAACACAGTCTGAAAGTTCTCCTCTGGTATTCCTAATTTAAAATTGACGAATTGCAATGTAGCAACATCTACACCATTTTTGACTAACGGCTTGCAGATTATGGTGGCGGGATCCACGCATAGCTTATTTGCAACATATTCACTCACAGAATCAAATTTTACGTGCGCTCGGAATTTACCAATATGAAGGAATTTATTACTCGGCACAACATCGAGTTGTTCACAACTAGGAGCTTGAACAACTATTTGCCTCTTATTCCTGTAATTTTTTACATGGTTCCTGGCGGCAGTTGAAAATGGTGCGGGGGAAACCCGGTGTGCATGGTTGGCTTGTCGACCACTTTTTTACGCTGATTGACGTTGTTATTGCCAGTGTCAGAAATGGGAAAAGCCTTAAGGAACTTTGAGTTTAAGTCCATGTATAGACTCTTCAAGTCATGAAGTTATGTGCATAAAGTTAGCAATGCAACTTTTGAAAATGCAAATTTTTTTCTATCGACAATTTGCCGTTATTTATCCGTAAATTATTCGTGAAAGAAAAAAATTTGCCGCTCAATTATTTTTAAAATTATGAGATGTTCTGCTAAGTTGATATCAACTTAGCAGAACACCCACACCAAAGTGCATAATTTCCAAAATCATTTGTAATGGGAATTTGCCGTTATTTTGCCGTAAATTATTCGTGAAAGAAAATATTTAGTTGCTCTTGTTTTAACATTTTTTTTTTTAAACATAGATGTTCTGCTAAGTTGATATCAACTTAGCAGAACACCCACACTAAAGTTCAAAATTTCCAAAATCTTTTTTAGTGGAAATTTGCCGTTATTTTTGCCTGAAAGAAAATATTTAGTTGCTCTTGTTTTAACATTTTTTTTTTTAAAACATAGATGTTCTGCTAAGTTGATATCAACTTAGGAGAACACCCACACTAAAGTGCACAATTTCCAAAATCATTTGTAATGGGAATTTGCCTTTACTTATCCGTAAATTATTTGTGAAAGAAAATATTTAGTTGCTCTTGTTTTAAAATTTTTTTTTTTTAAAACATAGTTGTTCTGCTAAGTTGATATCAACTTAGCAGAACACCCACACTAAAGTTCAAAATTTCCAAAATCTTTTTTAGTGGAAATTTGCCGTTATTTTTGCCTGAAAGAAAATATTTAGTTGCTCTTGTTTTAACATTTTTTTTTTAAAACATAGATGTTCTGCTAAGTTGATATCAACTTAGCAGAACACCCACACTAAAGTGCAAAATTTCCAAAATCTTTTTTAATGGGAATTTGCCGTTATTTATCCGTAAATTATTCGTGAAGAAAATGTTGAATTATGTTGTTTATGTTTTAAGTATTTATTTAAGAAATGTATATTTTCTTAAAAAACCATTTCCCACCCTAGACAAAATATTTGATTTTAGATAATTTTTTGTTTTGTTAATTATTTAATATTACATTTTTGTGTAAATCAAGAGTTCCGGCTTGGCACTATGATTTTTTTTCGGAATTTGTGTTTGGTTTAACATGTCATCGTAAACTGTCCAGTTTGTGCTCCTTCTTGAAAACGCTCTATAATGGCTCACACTTTTTATCCTAGTAGTCACGGGAGGACCAACAAAATCGATAAACCCTAATAAATTATAAAGATCACCATTTTTTGGGGATCTAAAAGTTGTCGGAATTGCTGAAATTCTAACGGGGTTGTCAATGTCTACACCAATTAGAATAATGTGTCCTAGAAAATATAAAATACATTAATGGTATGACTTTTAAAATAAGTACATGTAGCTTTTACCAATATCGTGAATGCTATTTTTGTTAACGTTGGTGCAGGAACCCTGGCGACATCTGGTCCCGATAAGGGCCACATGCTGTTGAATGGCATGCTCCAGGTCCTCAGTAAACTCCTGTGCCGTGATAGTAATGGTTGGCAGCATTGTAATCCGTTCCTTGCAGCCAGAAGGACAGATTGAAATTTCTTTAAAAGGCGGCGTGGCCTTGAAAATTGAGCTTGCCAGGCTGATAACATTGCAGCTGCAATCAACGTTTTCGATCACGCCTCCTTTTTAAAGAACTTGAGCATAATTTCAGCTCGTTTTTTATACGTATTGGCCGTAATTTTTGTATCGAGCACATTTAAGACAGTCTCGAACAAACTGTTATTACTCCGTTTCTCTTGCACAAATAGCTTGACTTTTTCAGAGTCGAACACTCCCGCTAACATGATTTGAAAAATGCTGTCGAAGGCACAGGTATTTTGCATAGAAAATGTAGACCCATCAGCATTTACCAAGCTAAGGGTGGGATCATTGCCATTTTTCAAAATGGGCAAGGGAATACATTTTGTTGTAAAGAGATCGTTAAAGTCTCCGTTCTCTTTATTGAGGTACATGGGCCTTTTATGTTTTTTTTGTTTGTTGCCCCAAACCCCTCCAGTTTTCGACGTTATTTAATGCCACTCTGGGTGAATTGTAGGAGCACTCAAAACAATTCTTGCAAATCTGGATATTTTCACCATCATCATCGAGAACTGGGCCACACTTAACACTTTTTTTGCACATATAGCAAGAGTTTGACTCATCCGTTGCGGCGAAGTCAGTGGTTGAGCTCGCGAAGGAAACTTGAGCTCCAGCTTGTTTCGAGATCGTTGGATGAAAGATGGAAATCGGACTCCAGGTTCAGGTGTGACTCGAATTCGAGATGGCATTCGGCCATCGACTCATTATGCTGAACAACTGTCTCCGCAGTTTTGGCAACAGTCTTCGGATCATTGGTGTCCATTCGATTTTCCCCTTTCACAGAGCAGTCGATGAGTTTTGTGCTACCGTTGAAGTACGTAACTAGCTTCTCAACACCCAGGTCTAGGCGGCATCTAGACTTAATCACCTCGTTCTTGATCGATTTGAACTCGATTTCCACAGGCGCGCGGCTGGCTGGAATCCTTCCATATCCGAAAGTGTTTCGGACAACGCTGGACCACAGTGGCATAGTCCTGATGTGCTTGAGTAGACGTTTAGAAAACGGTTCACACTCACGAGGGTTCAGGTCGTCTTCCTCCTCGTTTGTTTTAAGCACGAAGCCCAATGAGAAAGATAGCTTCCTGTCGTGCGAACTGGGTCCTCATCCTCAAAAACGCTTTGGGACACCCCTGACGAAAAAAAGATGTTTAATGTTGAATTCTTTTCTAGCAATAGATAGCAATTAACATAACGCAAATAAACTGAACTAATATAGCTTACCTGAACTATTATTCTGTGCTGATTCAGTTGCATCAACAATATTTTCTATTTCCTGCAATCCTTTTTTTCGCACGCTTTTCTATAAACTGGACAGATTCTTTCAACAATAAAGCACCTTCTCCGCCTCTTTTGCTTAACGATATGATTAATAAAGCCTTTATAACTTTTCGGGCATCATCTACACTGGTGGAAAGAATTATCTGGCCGATTCCAAAGAGGTAAAACCGTTTTACGAGCTTCTTCTCGTTTTTGAAGAAATCGGCCCAGATTTTTTTATATAGTGCGCGACATCTATGCGAATGTATGAGCGCGGCAAATTGTTTGTCATGCAAGCGTCCGCATACGCTTCCACCGTGTCGAAGGTAGCAAAAGCCAAACAACACGCAGACAGAAGGGCCCTTGAAGAATCACACACCTGCAAACAATTTTAATTTTTATATTGGTTTTGGGTTTGGTTAACCCCGAAGCTGTCGTTTTCCGCAGGATTTTTTGCCGTCAGTAGCGGTGCACATGACTTTATAAACATCCTGATCAACGTTTGGCAATATTTCGGCCTTTAACTTGCTACCACATTTGCAATGGCCTACCATAGAGATGAACATAATGAATGACGATTTTTAATTCCCATTAGAGAAAAATCCCTAAAGTGGGCCACTTAAAATCAAAAATCCGAATTTTTGGAAAATTGTTAGCTTATTGGGTTCACAACAGAAATGTAAGGGCTCGTTTTGGTCCGTTTTAAGAAATTTTTTTACAGAAAAAATACAAGGAAAGAGATTTTAATTTTTTTTTTTGCAGTAACTACTAAGTTTGCTTGGTAAAACACTTTGCATCAAAACTTTTTTTTAAGCCCCAGGAAAAAATTTTAAAAATTGACTTTCACAAAAAATTGTCTAATTTTTTAACTTTTCAAAGGGTGCTTAATGTGTTTAGAACATTTTGTGTCATTTAAACGGAATCGAAGTGCTATTTTTGTAGGTGCCAAAAGTTTATATTATAAAATATAAAATAATTATGCCGGCTAGTGTACATTTCTCTTGTGTACCCAATAATAAAAAAATTCGGACCTTCGATTTTGGGTGGCCTACTTAAGAGATTTTTACTCATTACGGTGAAAGTTACTAGTTTATAGTCAACATACTTTGCTTTGACATGCATTTCTGGTACAATATGAAATCCATAAAAAATTTGAAGAAACGAATTAACGACTTAATTTTTGGGCACTTTAAAACTAGTTTTAAAGAGCTTTTTCATTACAAATATATGTTACCAGAGATTCATGACAAGCATTAGAATATTTGTTATAAACAGTGCTTTCAATAACCTACCTTGGAAATTTCCTGCAGTTTTTTCAGCGTTTATATAGTGGTTATTAAAATGATAACCATGGGATAGCCGAAATTCATCAAAAATCCTCTTTGAAAACATCTCCGTCCATTTTTGGGGCTGAAGGATGTTGATGGTCCTTTGGCGAAACGCTCCTTTCTTGTCCTTGTAGTTCCTTGAAGTTTCTACCACAAGTTGGTCAAACTCGGACTTCGTGAATGTCATCAAAAATTTGAACGAATCATTTTCAGTGTCAGACTCGAGATGTGCCTCTGATGAATCACGGGTAAGGTCAAGGTCAGTGCATTCCGTTAGTCGTGGATTTATAACTTTTCCAGTTAAAAGCATTTTTAGGTCGAACCGATTGTTGACGACATATGAATATAGCGTGGCAGGTTGAATTTTTCTTCCGAGTTCCTCGCAAATTTCCTGCCATACCAAATTACTTAGCAGATCGTTATTACGGCTTAATACAGCCTCAACAATTAAGTCGCTGGAAACTGCAGGTGGCCGACCCTTAGGCATTTTGCAATTTTAGCCTGCGCAAATTTCCGTGCTACTTCGTTTCCGCCAAAACACACTTCACTTCACAAAATTTGACACCGACGTCTACAGCGCGGTAAAAGCTCTGCCGGCGCCGCTGCCGACGTCAACAATCAAATCTAAATCTGCAGTCAAATGTACAGAATATTCGTGCAATATGTGCTCGATGTGCCACAAAGCCATAACTTTTGTTATTCCTACAATCTTTTTGACCCAAAACTAATTTTAAAGTAAATTTTTATCAAAATAAAAAATTAAATTTAAATTTAAGCGCTATGATGCAACCCTGTGATCAGCTGACATGCACACAAACACATGAACAATATAGGAGCTGCAAGCCATTGACCCGCACACACACACATTCACAAACATCATAGGCGTTGCCACCTAGTTGTTAGACATAGCAGAACAACTATGTTTTTAAAAAAAAAAAATGTTTAAACAAGAGCAACTAAATATTATCTTTCACGAATAATTTACGGCAAAAATAACGGCAAATTCCCACTAAAAAAGATTTTGGAAATTTTGAACTTTAGTGTGGGTGTTCTGCTAAGTTGATATCAACTTAGCAGAACATCTATGTTTTAAAAAAAAAAAAAATGTTAAAACAAGAGCAACTAAATATTTTCTTTCACGAATAATTTACGGCAAAATAACGGCAAATTCCCACTAAAAAAGATTTTGGAAATTTTGAACTTAAGTGTGGGTGTTCTGCTCAACTTAGCAGAACATCTCATAATTTTAAAAATAATTGAGCGGCTAATTTTTTTCTTTCACGAATAATTTACGGATAAATAACGGCAAATTGTCGATAGAAAAAAATTTGCATTTTCAAAAGTTGCATTGCTAACTTTATGCACATCATGAAGTTCTTCCATAACTTCATTGATTTTGGAGTGTGAATCATTACCCACAACACAGCCATCACACTGCCAGAGTAGATTCGGCATATTTGTTAATAAACTAATAGCATCCTCAGGGAGATCAACACATGCAATGTGAAAAGTACGGCGACAAAGCGATGAGCAACGGACCGCCTCAAAACTTGGACTTGGCTATTGGTGCTGATCAAGAATATATATACTTTATGTGGTCGGAAAAGTCACCTTCACTGCGTTGCAAACTTCTGACTTAAATTATAATACCCTCTGCAAGGGTATAATAATAGTCAATATCGTTGTAACCTTAGCCAGTATTTTTTTGACTAAAACTTTTATTCACGAAGGCAAAAGTGACAGGTACTCATCCAAATTATAATATAGAATCTCTATTTTAGTGTGGGTCACACAAAAAAAAAAACATGGTGGGACAAGGATCGAACTAGGTCCTTTTTGTTTGAAGACAGAAGCTATAAAGGCTAGGCTACGTCCAACTCTTAATACTCATGAAATTAACTTCTTCTTGACAAGTTAAGGAAGGAAGAAAATATTACGTTTTGTATAAGTAATTTTTACTGAAACTTTGGAACCGTTGCACACTGCCTAAACGTTAAAATAATTTGGTTTTGTTTTGCATACATTTATTAGACATAGAAACCTACCATTTCAGATACTGAGCTCAATTGACCTTAAAGAAGTCCACCCTAGTGTGCATAGTTCAACTATACACGGTAGTCCCGTTGGTAGTAGACCGCTAACGACACTGATGGTACGTGCGAGTGAAAGGGAGATATCGCCCAAGCAAGTTAACAGACTAAAAGCCGAACAATTAGGCAGCCGGCGGGACCACCTCGTATAGTTGTTTTAGGGAAAAGACCGTTTGCGATGACTTTTTCAGTCAATCGGTCTTTTAATAGGTCTCCCTGTGCGAGCGACTCTCGTATCTCTCATTGATCGATGTTCGATAACAGAGCGTCTCACGAACAGCTCAACGTAAAGCGGTCAACAGAAAACCGAAACGAAAAGAAACGAAGTCTGCTGCGCAGAAGGAGAACGAAGGGCACCTTTTTTCTGTTGTCCTCGCGAGCAGAGCGTAAGGAAACAAAGGTCAACAGTTATTTCCATGCTTTGTTACTAAGTAATTTATATTATATAACTTAACTTACTAGCAATTCCCGAAGCGACGTTGTCCGCTACTGTAAGGATTTGGTATTTGATTTAAGAAAAATATGTATTATTATTTGGTATTTGATTTAAGAAAAACATGTACTATTTTTGGTATTTTGATTCGCCATGAAAAGGAAAGAATTTTGATTTGTAATGAGCTGGTCATACTGACAATGTGAAGAAAATTGTGGTGAAAAGAAGACGCTCTAAAAAAGCACAAAATTGAAACGCTAAATAAATAATTGAAAACGAGAACTTTTGCGTATTAACTGAACATCTTTCAATTTTGTCTTGTAAATTGTGAAGCGTTCTCAATTGTTTGGAGCGATCTGCAATTTGTGTAAACTGGAAGTTCGAAGTATAGCTGTCACGGACCCGACGCCGATATTGTCTGTAGGCATACTTTGAACCAACTTAAAATAGACGCCGATCAATGTATTTGTATGTGTTGGTAGAAGTATAGCTGTCACGGACCCGACGCCGTTATTGTCTGTAGGCATACTTTGAACCAACTTAAAATAGACGCGATCACCATATATGGATGTGTTGGTAGAACAATTGCTGTTACAGACCCGACGCCATTATTGTCAGTATGCAATTTGTTCATCGTGAAATTCAACAGAAATCTGCGCAAGTGTGCGAAATAGAACGCCAAGTTTGTGCATGTACAAGTACATACGTGTACACACAGAACCCGTTGCGCATTAGTGTTGGTGCACCAAATTTACCGTACTCAATCACAACTTTGCAAGTCCGTTCGAAAAATTGTCTCAGGAAGCGGAGAGCGTATTTTGGTGACTAAAGACGGCTATGAACAGGGGCATAGCTAGCCGCCAGGGCAAATAAAACACCCCCAACGTGTCGCTAAAAGGTCGTAATCCGCTAAATGAGGAAATACAATCTAAGGAGCCAAAAGATGAGTTCCTCCGATAAGCAAGATTCTGCTGAATCTGATCAAGAAAATTTGGACGAGACTATACTCGAAAGTACACATCAAGATGTAGGAGAGGATGTAAACAACAAAATTGTACATCAGGGTATGTATGATATCGCACAACAGAAGAAAGGTAAGAGCGACAACTCAGAAATTGTGGCCATGCTAGCAGCGCTCCGAACAGACATGCAAAGTATTAAACATGATATTAAAAATGCACATTTAAGAATACAGAGTAATCAACGTGAAATTAAATCTCTATATGATCGACAATTGAGGCAGTTTGAATATGTACGCGATGAGAAATACGATGAAAGTAAACACAGAACGGGTGAAGAAAACAATGCTGACACCAGACACCATGATCAACCGTTGTACTCGAATATGCAAAATCCTCAGGGATCCACCGCAGTCCTTCATGATCTATCCAAGTTTTCTGGAAATACTGAGGAACGGCCGCTGTTTAAAAGAAGTTTTGATGACTCAACAACTCTTTTTCAGTACAATAACTTGCAAAATCTGACACGTTTACGAAAATGCTTGGTTGGGGAAGCCAAAGAAGCAGTGGCATCCCTACTTATATATCCCGACAACGTGCAAAATGTCATGGAAGAGCTGGAATTCAGATTCGGTCGGCCGGAATTACTAATTCGCACTCAACTAACAAGAATTCGAGAATTCCCAAAGGTGCCATATAACAAGCCTGAACAGATTGTAACTTTTTCAACGAATGTTCGTGGAGTGGTTAACTTTTTATCAGCGTCCAATCACAACGAGCACTTACATAACCCAATTCTATTAGAAGAACTTCTAACAAAACTGCCAACTCATTTACAGATGGAATGGCTCAAAAGCGCAGAGAGTAAAACCGTGTCTCCCTCTATCACCGATTTTTCCTGTTGGTTGGTTCCTGTTGGAGTGGTGGACACTTCAGGAAGACAATTACTTACACGCAACTCGAAGCCAGTGTTCATCGCGAACACCCACACAGTCTCAGGCTGCATTTTGTGCAAAAAAGAACATAATTTGGACTCATGCAAAATTTGGAATGATCAAACTGATGTCAAATCGCGATGGGACATTGTGAAAGAGAAGCGTTTGTGCTTCGCATGCCTTAAATATGGGCATAGCATGCAGATTTGCAGAAACAAGCGGACTTGCGGAATTCAAGGCTGCCATCATTCACATCATGTTAGTCTGCACAATTCTACACACTCGGAGCTTCCTCTACCCACGGATTCGAGGCCCTTACTCAATTGCTATCCAAACTCTGCAGACGCACTTCCATACCTATTTAAAATCATCCCAGTTAATTTGTATGGACCAAATGGAAAAATAGAAACATTCGCCATGTTTGACGACGGAAGTGCAGTAACCTTGTTGGAAGAAGTCATCGCAGAGCAATTGGGATTAAAAGGTAAACAATTTCCATTAACCCTACAGTGGTACGATAACAAAAAGAGTATTGAAATGTCAAAAAGGGTAAGACTTGAAATAGCCGGTGTACACGCTGAAGTGCACTACGACCTAAAAGGCGTACAAACTATAAAGAACCTAGATTTACCAGTACAGTCTTTTTCAAGGTATCAATATGAACACCTCAGCAACCTACCAATCCTTGATTATACCCACATTAAGCCAGTTTTGCTAATCGGGCTCGATAACGCCCATTTAAGTTTGCCAAAAAATATCGTGAAAAAGGAAACTACGCAGCCAGTAGCAATTAACACAAAGCTGGGATGGTTAGCTTATGTCCCAGGCCAGCAAATGTCAAGCGACAGCAATGCAGAAACATTTCACGTACATTTCGTGGAAACTGACACCAAATGGCAGGATATAGTTACCGAGTTCGTGGAATCTGAAAATTTTGGATTGAATAATTTGCCTCCAATAGAATCCGTTGATGATATCAGAGCAAAGAACCTGTTGACCGAAAAAACAATTCGATTGGGAAAATGTTTTGAAATAGGATTACCATGGAAGGAAAACGTAATTATGACTAATTATGACTGATGGCGGAAAAAAGGTTACATGGGATCGAGAGGAAAATGAACGCTAACTCAGAGTTTGCTAAAAAATACAAGACGGAAATGACCAAATATCTCTCAAAGGACTACGCTCGAGAACTTAGTACCTCTGAAATTAGTGACTTTTCCAATCCTGTATGGTACATACCCCATTTCGCGGTACAAACAGT
Source organism: Drosophila pseudotakahashii (assembly GCA_035046095.1). Taxonomy (NCBI): domain Eukaryota; kingdom Metazoa; phylum Arthropoda; class Insecta; order Diptera; family Drosophilidae; genus Drosophila; species Drosophila pseudotakahashii. The sequence goes on from JAWNOE010000094.1 coordinate 661,723, forward strand.
ACACAAACCAGATAAAATGCGAATTGTCTTCGACGCTGCAGCTGAGGCCGAAGGTATGTCACTTAACAAAGCGTTACTTAAAGGACCTGACAACTTAAAGTCTTTGGTAGCCATTCTTATGCAGTTCAGGCAAAACAAAATCGGTGTGACGGCAGATATACGGGAAATGTTTTCCCAAATAAGGGTGAACGAAACTGATCAACACGCACAACGCTTTTTATGGAGAGATGGAGACTCGGCTCAGCCAATTCGACATTATGCTATGACTTCCTTAATATTTGGCGCCATATGCTCACCATTTTGCGCCGATTATGTCAAGAATCGCAATGCTGAAGAGTTCAGAGAACAATTTCCAAGTGCAGTAGATGCTATTACTAAACATCATTACGTGGATGATCTTGTCATAAGTTTTACTTCAGAGGAGGAAGGCATCGAAATCTGTAAACAGATTGTGGAGGTTCATGGTTATGGAGGTTTCGAACTACGAAATTTTTGTTCAAATTCCACCACATTGCAGAGCGTTATGAATGGTAAAAACATCCAAAAGCAGTCAAGTTATCTACAGAACCAATTGAGCAGTGAAAAGGTCTTGGGCATGTATTGGAATACACACCAGGATGTCTTTCAATTCGAAACAAAGTTTCATCGAATACCGAAAGAAGTATTGGATGGAGATCGAGTTCCAACTAAGAGAGAGCTACTAGGCATAGTGATGGCAATATTTGACCCATTTGGCTTGATTGCGGATTATCATATATCTGCCAAAATTCTTGTACAGAATACATGGAGCTACGGAACAACTTGGGATGAGGCTATACCAACACAGTTACATCAAAATTGGACCTACTGGCTGTCAGAACTGTGTCATATGCACCATTTCAAAATTCCGCGAGTATACTCTCCCAACTTAAGTTGTTATGAAAGATTGGAAATACATATTTTTGTCGACGCAAGCCAGGCCGCCTTTGCAGCTATTGCCTATTTACGTGTTCTCAGTCCAACCAAAGTTGATGTTGCCTTTGTTATGGGAAAAACGCGTTTAGCTCCGAAGAAACTCCTTTCTATTCCTAGATTGGAGCTGCAAGCTGCCATTCTTGGGGTTCGATTAAATCGCCTGATACACGAACACCTTAAGCTCCCTATTCAAAACATCATGTTTTGGAGTGATTCCAAAGCCGTACTGCAGTGGATTTTTTCGAGAGCAAGAAAGTTTAAACCATTTGTAGGCCACCGAATTGCTGAGATCCTATCCAGTACTACGTCAACGCAATGGAACTGGGTACCGTCATCCTTGAACACCGCGGACGCTGCCACTCGTTTGAGTAATTTACCAAAAATATGTAACGACAGTCCTTGGATACTTGGTCCAAGCTTCTTGAAATCCCCACACTCAGAATGGCCACAGATGATTGACATAGCCTCATCGGAACCACTGGAAGAGGAACTTTGCGAACGCAAAATGCTGAGGTGTCAGGTAGGAATCTCAGTAATAGATTTCAATCGATTCTCTTCTTACAGTAATCTGAAGCGCGTTGTGGCCTGGGTAATGCGTGCGAAAAGAATCTGGCTTAAACTTGCATTCAAGGGAGGATCTTTGAGTGCCGACGAACTATCTGACGCCGAAATCGAGATATGTAGACTGGTCCAGCAAGAGGCATACGCAAACGAGATTACGTCATTGCTAAACAACAAAGTGCTGTTAAAGGATAGTACAATTTATGGACTTTCGCCTTACATAGAGACTGATGGCCTTTTGCACCTAGCGGGTCGAATAGATGAGGCATCATATCTACCGAGTTCGAGACGACGACCTATTCTGCTTCCGAAGGATCACAAGGTGATCCGCACGCAAGGAAATTGCTCAACAAAGTAACGTTCGAATGCTCTAGATGTATCATAGACCGAGGATTACCGAAAACCCCACAGATGGGTCAATTGCCACCTGATCGGCTGACTCCCTACGTCAGGCCATTTACACATACAGGGGTGGACTTGTTTGGTCCATTAACCGTATCAGTCGGTCGCCGCCACGAAAAACGCTGGGCTGTTATCATTACTTGCATGACATGCAGAGCAACACATCTTGAACTAGCTGCAGACCTTTCCACAGATGCATTTATAATCTGTCTAAGAAATTTCGTCAACCGTAGTATACCTGTAATTATTCGAAGCGATAACGGCACAAACTTCATCGGTGCTAACAAGGAGCTCAAGGATCATGAGAGTTTGTTGGATTTTGGTGCCATAGCGGACGAAGCGGCTCAGAAGGGTATTAAGTGGATCTTCAACTGCCCACTTCAACCTAACGCCGGTGGGTGTTGGGAAAGGTTAATTCGAATCATAAAGGGATTGTTGAAGAAAACTTTACGCGATATTTACCCACGCGTGGAGACCCTTCAGTCAGTATTGATAGAAGCTGAAAACATTCTGAATGCGCGACCTTTAACTGAAATACCCTTAACACATGAGGCAGAAGAGCCTTTGACACCGAACCACTTTCTAATGGGATGCACAAATTCAACGCAAACCCCACACCCACCGGATGAAGCTATTTGCCTAAGAAAGCAATGGAGGATCGCTCAAGCTTAAGGATCGCCTATGGAAGAGGTGGATAGTCGAGTATCTCCCTCAACTCATGTGTAGAACTAAATGGCATCAGAAGACAACTCCATTTCAAGCTGACGACTTAGTACTTGTAATGGACGCCACTGCACCGAGAAGTACTTGGAAAAAAGGAAGAGTCATAAAGGTGTTTGTCGGGAAGGATCAACAAGTTCGTTCTGCTGACGTCAAAACTGAAGATAGCGTGCTACGTCGACCAACATCTAAGTTAATTAAACTTCAGTTAAGTGGTGAATCGTAGGACGATTCACGGGGAGGGAGGATGTAAGGATTATTATTTGGTATTTGATTTAAGAAAAACATGTACTATTTTCGGTATTTTGATTCGCCATGAAAAGGAAAGAATTTTGATTTGTAATGAGCTGGTCATACTGACAATGTGAAGAAAATTGTGGTGAAAAGAAGACGCTCTAAAAAAGCACAAAATTGAAACGCTAAATAAATAATTGAAAACGAGAACTTTTGCGTATTAACTGAACAGCTACTATTAGCAAAGCATTTCTTGCTATAGGTTACCTGATTTTTATACCCGTTACTCCTAGAGTAAAAGGGTATATAGTATTCGAGCAAAAGTATGTAACAGGTAGAAGGAAACGTTTTCGGCCCTATAAAGTATATATATTCTTGATTAGGGGCACTAGCCGAGCGAATCTAACCATGTTTGTCTGTCCGTCCATATGAACGCTGAGATCTCGGAAACTACAAAATTTAGAAAGTTGGGATTAACCACACATATTCTTGGGCTATTTGCAGGGCAAGTTTGTTTCAGCAGGGCGTAATTTTTTTGATTTTTTTCTATAAAAACTGGATAGATGAATTTAATTCAAACCTTTTGTATATTATTAAGTGTCTTTTAAATAACATCAACCAATTTTTATAACCGATACTGTCGCCTAATATAAAAATTTAAAAAAGGCGTTTTGCGGTGATCACTGTGTCCCCGCCAAAAATGATCGAATTTCCATTGTTCTTTTACATTTCGCTTAAGAATAGAAAAACAAACCCGCACCCTGGGAAGCTCGATTTTTAATTTTGTATTTTTAAGAATTTTGATTTGATCTTCCAAAATTAAAAATGCGTTTTCACCCAAAAACATTTTGATTTTAAAAAAATATTTAAAGTTACAAAATAAATAAACACTCTTCCCAGGGGCGGTTTTTTTTATGCAGGACAATATGCGACAAGTTTGAAAACGATTGGTTGATCCGTTTAGAAATGCCGATAATCACGGACTTTCAAAACGTGGTTTCGAGAAAAACGCTTTTAAACAAGTAACATGTAAAACACACATAGAGAAGTTAAAGGTTTTTTCAATGTTTTCTTTTAAGACATCCATTATAGTTATAGTAAATAAAAGCTGTTGGGCTATTTAAGTAATTTTTTCACCTCTATTCACAACCAAATTGATGCGGTGAACAGGCATAAAAAAGTACAAGGAAAAATATGTGCCTCAAAATATTGTACAGGCATCTAGACGCGTCTTTTCCCGATTTTCTAAGATAAATACCACCCTCGCACTTCCTTTAGCTGACTAACGGGTATCTGACAGTCGAGGTACTCGACTATAGCGATCAATCTTTTTTTTTACGTCAATCAATATGTTTTGACGAAACAAATACATTGCACTTACAACTATTGTGGGAGGTGCAGTTTTGCGGGGTTTGTAGGCGTTAGGGACGCCTTGGCTCATTCGCAAGACCTACTAAAAAAGAAAACTATTTTAGTTTAGCAACTTTGCATCAAAAATCAACAGCGCAACGCGTCAGAGAGAACAGCAATACGAGCGCCGGAGAGCACTTCTGTTGCTTTTCTCTTCCAGCCGGAGAGCACGCTTATTGCATTACCTTTCTTACATGTTGCGCTGTTGCTTGATGCAAAGTTTGCTGAACTAACATCGTTCGTTTCTGTTGGGGCACGGGTGGCTTGCATTTGAATATAGGAACTAATTACAATAATCTTAGCTTAGAAGATCCAGAGCGGAGCGGAGAGTCCCGGGAGCGTTGTAGAGGAAAAGCAAGCGAGATGTGGACATCTGGAGAAAACTACCGCTCGACACTTCAGAAATTAATCGCAATTTTGGCCACCTTAGCAAAACATCAGGATAAGTTTCCGCAGGATAGAGGAGACGGTCATCCAAGTGTAGAAGTGTGGTGATCCTTTCCTCACTTCTGGCAGTGATAACCCTGCGAAAAGAGACCTGGGATTGATGGTGAGCGAAACAACTGGATCAGTACTTATGGGCATGGACAGCATGAAGTCTTTTCTGGGCACTAAGCCTCAGAAAACGGTGCCATTTCCGGAGAAGTTCGATTTTTTGACAGACTCGGCATTGTCAGGATTTAATACTTCGGGAAAAGCAAAGCAATTCGAGCAGAACTGTTTATCGTGGTTGTAGGCTGAACGATAATTTACCGTAATTTTTAGGAAGCGTGGACATATAAGCAGGGGATGGTTCTTCTTTGAACACAAATCGCAAACTTTCGTTATCGGAACTACCCTCGTAGTGAAAGCATTTATTCTTGGCAATTCTGCCATTCGATGTGACTGTTTGGGCTGGACATGGAGTGAATTAGCGGATCGGATTCTTTCGACGGCCTCAAGTGTTCAATGGCGCTCAGTTAAAAAGGAATTTAGCTCTATCCAAGTAGGAATTTCGGATTTATTACGAACGGATTGCTCCCATAATACGAGCGTAAGCTTTGGAAGCTTAGACTAGAATAGGGCCCAATTCTCAAGTTGAATGCCGGATAGTTTTAAGCATCTTTTACATACAAAAAACGCATAGGCTGACCTTAAGGTGTTTGTGCAGATTTCCTGTCGATTTATCATCAAGTTTTATTGTTTTATTCACACACAACACGCACTTGCCGTCCGGATTAAAAAATTTGCCACTTAATATTACTGGCAACGCTTTCTCATTTATATTTTCTTTTTCGGCCATGTCTGTCGCGCAGAGTCAAATTCTTTTGTGCATATGTGAAAATTGCAATGCCAAACCAAACATGAGCATGGTTAAGTTCCAGTGACTTAATACTGCATTCCGACTATTCAAATTTCGAAACGAAACGTTCGTGTACAATGACGTGTAGATTTGGTGGATTTAGCTTATTTAAGTGTCGCAGTCAGATTTGCCTATTTTAAATCAGAGCATTGTTTAATACATATGTAAGTACCTTAATAATTCTAAAGGTATATACAAATCTGGAGCTAGGTAAGGTAAAAGGTACTTACTTATTTGTACACCTAGTTAAGGTAAAAGGTACCACTAAATTGTACCTAGGTACGTACCTAGGTAAAAGTATTTAGGTATGTCCCAACACTCGTAGACGAGGGCGTGGAGTTGGACCGTTGTGCTTAGGGAAGCGTCAGCGTTCTCAGACTAGGGTGAACAGGCACCACGCTTGCAAGACCTGCCAGCCGCAGCTTCCTGTCCCTTGCTCCGTCCCGGTCGGTCCCGCTAGACGCTCACTCAGATTTCTTTGACGTTCCGGTACTACGGCCATATTACGTCAGCAATCCCTGTAGCTAACGCCCAGAGAAACACGAACGTTCCGCCTTCCCTCCTGGCTGTTGCGATCGTACCTGCAGATTGGCTCTTGGCGCGGTCCCTGGGTGGTTGTCCTCGTCGACGACCTGCGCGACTAGCAGCGGCGTTGTTCCACGCTGCTTCCTTGAAGTCCGCTGTTCGTGCTCTTCACTCCGCTGGTGGTGATGCCCGTGCCCAGTCTGCCTATCTCCTGCTCAACTGATCGGTATTACGGCCGACGCAGCTGGACTAGTCGGTTTACAGCCAACGTAGTCGAACTCAGTTAGACTAACCGGTATTACAGCCAATGTAGCCGTACTAGTCGGTATTACAGCCGGCACAGCTAGCCTGATCGGTATTTACAGCCAATGTAGCTAAACTGACCGGTATTACAGCCAATATAGTCGGGTCGGTATTACAGCCAACCTTGATGTTCCGCAGACTTAGCCGTGTGTTGCCTTTAAGGACCTCAGCTACCTGTGTCTTAATTCGGTGACTTGCTTGGTCCCAAACGTCTCGACGTAGCGATTTTGCATCTGGCTGGTTCTCACGGTTGTATCTCCTTGACTTTGACTTTTACTGGACGATGTTCACTCGCGATTTGATGCTCGATGACTGGTCCTGATTCCAGCGCTGGGCCCGCTTATATACCCCTCCGGGTCCCGTTAATCCTCGGCTTCTCCTTTTCGTTTCCTCACTCCAAGTCAGCCCCTTTCCTGCGTTGCCGTTACTACGCGAACTATTTGCGTAAGTAGCAACTGGCAGGTCTCCATGCAGTTATTCCTGGGGTTAATTGTGCGGAGTTATTTAACTCCTCACAGGCTGTTCACCTGAAATCGCTTGTTTTCGAAACGCTCAGTTAGATTTGTGCAAGTTGAGCGGAAGCCATTATTGGTGAGTGGGGATTTTAAAACTATTGAATGAGCTTCGCCACTAGTTATACCCGTTACTCGTAGAGTAAAAGGGTATATTGTATTCGTGCAAAAGTATGTAACAGGTAGAAGGAAGCGTTTTCGACCCTATAAAGTATATATATTCTTGATCAGGGGCACTAGCCGAGTCGATCTAGCCATGTCCGTCTGTCCGTCCGGATGAGCGCTGAGATCTCGGAAAGTACAAAAGCTAGAGAGTTGGGATTACCCACAGATATTCTTGGGTCGAGGGCCACGCCCCCTCTAACGCCATCAATAGCCTAACGCCCACAATTAAACGATTTTAAAAGGTGTCTGGCGCCCACACCTTTAATGATTTCTGTCCGTATGAACGCTGAGATCTTGGAAACTACAAAAGCTAGAAAGTTGGGATTAACCACACATATTCTTGGGCTTCCTACGCAGCGCAAGCCGAGCGCCACGCCCCCTCAAACGCCCACAATCGCCCACAGACGATTTAAAAATGTGTCTGGTGCCCACATTTTTAAAGATTTCGGAGAAGTAGACAATTTTATAAATTGTGTTGCGTTTATTTATACCTATCGAAATGTAGAAGAAATTTTTCGAATCGGACCATTCGTTAAAAAGTTATGCCCGATTAAAGTTTTAAATCTCCATCTCCCTCGCTCTCGGGGAGCCCGACTATAGCGTTCTTTCTTGGTTTTTACTATTTTTTAAAACGTTTTTTGAACATTCTTCTTGATTTTTGTAAAGTTCCAGCTGCGTCTGTTTGCGATTTTAGCTGTTTGAGGCAAAAGAAGTTAAAAGACGTAGTGTCAGATGTTGTAATTGGGTGCATCCCTGGTAAAATCAAGACCTTTTCTCAGGAAATCCATTACTGTGTTCTCATTTTTTAAGAAATATAAGTTTTATTTTATTTTATTAAATGCTTGAACTGAAAATTAGTTTGATTTTAACAATAAAACAAGAAAGGAAGCTAGCTTCGGCCAGCCGAAGCTTATATACCCTTGCAGATCATTCCTATTCATTTACAAAAACATAAACATAAAACATTAAATTAATTTGCGTATATGTTACAACAATCCAAATTTTAGCTGATTTCGTATTACTTTGGCATTAATTTTTTGATCCCTCCTATGGCAGCTATATAATATAGCCGTCCGAATTTTTTATAAATTTAATACGAAATTTTGAAATGTTAAAGGAAAGACATATCCCAGAGGAGAAGAGAATGTAATAAAAGTAAGTACAATTTTTTTCCTATTAAATTCCATTTAATTTTCCGACCGTTCCTATGGCAGCTATATGATATAGTCATCCGATTTTTTAAAAATTGTATTCGAAATTCAGAAATATTTAAAAAATAGTATTCCCAAAAGTAGAAGGTAATATTTCAAAAAACATCGAAGCTAGAATTTTTTTACGTTTTTTTTTTTCGATCCTTCCTATGGGAACTATAAGAAATAGTTGTCCGATCCGGTCGGTTCCGACACATATATTACCTGCAATAGAAAGAAGACTTTTGGGAAAGTTTGAGCCCGATAGCTTTAAAACTGAGAGACTAGTTTGCGTAGAAACAGGCAGACAGACAGACGTCTGTCCGTTGGGATTACCCACACATATTCTTTGGCTTCCTACGCAGCGCAAGTTTATTTCAGCCCCTCTAACGCCCACAATCGAAAAGTAAAAATGCAGTTTTATTGTGTTTATTAATACTTATCGAAATGTAGAAGAAATTTTTCAAATCGGACCATTCGTTGAAAAGTTATGCGCGATCAAAGTTTTATATCTCCATCTCCCTCGCACTCCTTTGAGTAACGGGTATCTAATAGTCGGGGCACCCGGCTATAGCGTTTTAAAAAAGAAAACGAACAAAAAAATGTCGGAAAAATATGGATTTGCTAATAAATTTTTACTTTCCGGTTTGTAAGTACGCCCCCGCCACGCCCACTACCTGTCTCAATCATTCATTTTAAAGGTAGAACAATTATCTATTATATGCCGTTTACATCATTCGATTATCTCTCTTGGTTCAAAAGTTATGATTTATTACCAAAAAAAAAAGTCAAAAGGCGCCACTGTGCGTCGATGGTTGGATAGAGTCGCCAAACTCACAAAAAAGTAACATAAAAATTTCGATTAACCATAACACAATAAAAAACAAAAAAAGGCATGCCGAAGTTTATAATAACCTTGCAGTTATAATAAGTACCCAAAGTTTAGTCCTCACTCGATCGGTGCTGTTCCTGGGATTCCAAATATATTATTGCCTAATAAAAATGTTGATATTAAATTGTCAAAAATTATAACGCCTACTTCCTACAAAATTAGTTTCATATATTTTTGAGATTATTCCTATGAGAGCCATAAGATATAGTGGTCCGATCCCGATCGTTCCGACATATGTGATACCTGCATAAGAAAGAAGACTTTTAGGAAAGTTTCATCGCGATAGCTTTAAAACTGAGAGACTAGTTCGCATAGATATGGACAGACGGGCATGGCAAGATGGACTCGGCTATTGGTGCTGATCAAAAATATATATACTTTATGTGGTCGGAAACATCTGACTGAAAATATAATACCCCTGCAAGGGTATAAAAACAAAATTACAACTTTATTTAAATTCAGCAAATTACTTTTTATTGCAGTTCACGTACACGGCGGACTATTGGGAATGCTTTTCGAATAGTAGGTGTTCGTTTGGAAGCCGACACAGTCGAGACAAAAAACGGCGTACCAAGTGTGTTAATTGATAAGGAACAAACTTTTCGAGTTTTCGGTACCGGACTGCAAAGAAATACTGAAATAACGTTTACCAATGAAAAAAATGATTATGGTGGTCCGTGTTTAAAACCAGCTACTGACCTTTTCACCCCGATAGAAGTAGCCAGTGATGGAGTTTCAGCAATTTACTCAGTCAAATTTCCATCATTTATAAATGAATTTTATATTTGTGCCAAAACTGCCGAGAAAGCAACAAATGTAAGTATTATAGTGTATTATAACTATAACCGGTAAGGGGACAGGTATTGTTTTTGTGTACAAAGGGAAGCGGCTATCCATATAATGACCAGTGGGTAGGGGGAGTGGTTAAATAATATTCGAGACGGTTTAACTCTATATAAACCCTTCCTTTTATTTCTTATATTTTCTCCGACCGGCTTGTCTTCGTTTTTTTTCTTAGAGTGACCAAATTCTTGTTGGTTCATTAAATCTGGTATTCTTTTGACAGAGGTATTCATACAAATATAAAATAAAGAAACTTAAATTGAAATTAGCAATGACTGTGTGGTTAATGCCAACCAACAGTTAAGTCCTTTTTTTATATTTGCATTATTTATTGAATCATTCCTTTAATAAGACTAACAATAAGTATATCATGTATGTAGACTGAATTTTGACTGAAGGGCCCTAATATTTATTGCTGGGCTGGCAGATCCTTTCGATGCAGGCGAGTTCTGTTCAAAACCCCTGTTAGGTTCCTTGCGAGCTAATTTGGGTGCTGTATAAGCTTGTTGTGGTAGGCCGCTTTCTGCTTAGATATTTCATCTTTGACCGGTGGTATGCCCAGATCCCAGTGGATGTTTTCCTTCCGAACATACCTTGGTGCCCCAGTGATTGTTCGCAGGATTTTTTATTGTGAGCGCTGTATGATGTCAACGTTGCTGTTGCTTGCGTTCTCCGAAAGCTGTGAGCCGTAAGACTAATGGGCTTAAGGGTGGAGTTGTAGAGAAGAACTTTAAAGTCCGAGCACAGGGGTGATCGAGAATTTATAATCCAGTGTAGGTTGTTAGTCCTGCAAACATTTTTTTTTTAAGTAGTTTAAGTGGTGGGAGGTCCATATTACCGAATATGTGAATACGTAACATATGTATAGCCCCAAAGGTACAACTTATTTATAGTTTATTTCATTTTTATTTCAAAACAAGAGATAACGCTATAGTTTGGTGCCCCGACTATCAGATACCCGTTACTCAGTTAAAAAGAGTGCGAGGGAGATGGGGACATAAAACTTTGATCGCGCATAACTTTATAACGAATGGTCCGATTTGAAAAATTTCTTCTACATTTCTTCTAAACTGCACATTTTAAAATTGTTTAGGGTGATTGTGGGCGTTAGAGGGGGCGTGGCCCTCGGTTGAAACAAACTGGCTCTTTTGAGCCAAATCTTGCTATTTTTTTCGCGTTGGTTTTTTTTATTGAATTTAGCTCTTTTTTGCTAATAGCGATACAAAATATTTTAAACTTGAAAAAAACGAATTCATTTATTTCTTCTACATTTCTTCTAAACTGCACCTTTTAAAATTGTTTAGGGCGATTGTGGGGGCGTTAGAGGGGGCGTGGCCCTCGGCTGAAACAAACTTGCTCTTTTGAGCCAAATCTTGCTCTTTTTTTTCGCGTTGGCATTTTTTATTGAATTTAGCTCTTTTTTCCTAATAGCGATAAAAAATATTTTAAACATAAATGTGAGGATTTTAAGCGAACTCAAGGTCAAAGTTGGGTTATAAATAACTCAACAATTTAGCATTTCAACACACTTGCACTCGTTGAGGAGTGAACCTCGGACTTTCTGGGATTTGCAAATTTCGGTAGGGCGTCACCGCTACCTCATCAGCCAGAGAAGAGGATGTGAGCTGAGCGTCGAAACTTCTATTTATACCACATCTAGGAATCTGTAATTAAGAATTACATACTTCTAGGCTGTGACATACTTCAAAGCTTTGTCGCTTAAACTTCTATTGTGTGTGAAAGCTATAATGGTTGTCTGCTGAAAGCGATCTGCTTCCGATTTTTACAGACGTGAATAACAACAACTAATTACTTAAATGTTGATTTTCGAAAACTAACGCGCATTATTGGTTGCATTTGCATTCTGCGGGTGTTTCTTTAGGGCGTGTCGACCCTTATATAGTTTTAAATTAGTGATTTGACTTGACCTGTTTTGTAACATAAATGTGAGGATTTTAAGCGAACTCAACTTGAAAAAAAACGAATTCATTTTTTTATTAATGCATTTTTTTTTTGCAATAATGTCTGAAACCCAAAAACGCCAGATCGAAACTAAATTGTTCCGGTGGTATGGTAGCTCTAAACAAGTGTATTGGTATGGTGCTTCTAAATTTGGCGGTGATTGTGGTGTCTCAGTGTACGAAAATAAATTGTGCAAAATGGACAAGTAAGTACCCTGCAGTTCCATTCATCACCTTTTTAGCAGTGAATCACTGCCAAAAATTGAGCACTAAGCGCTCAATCACTAGTGAATTTGTATGAAAAATAGCGATGATTTTAACATGTGCATGTCCTAGGGGCTCATCACTGCCAGAAACTGGTTTGGCTGATTTAGCACCTGTTCATCACCATTTTTCATCGTCTAATTCATCACCTTTTCAGCGCTTTTTCAGCGCCTAATTATCAGTTAAATTCATCTCCCATTTTTACTGAAAATATGTTGAATTTCATAGCTTTTATCAATGGGTTTATTATTACATTAAATTAATACATTTTTACAAACTACGGTGACTTGTAGGGGTCTTCGGCAGGTTCTCAGCTTCCGGAGTCTTGGTGAGCTGGAGATTATTCACGCATTTTCGCACTCTCTTCGGACTCTCTGTAGGCTCCACCTGACCAATTGGATCTGAATTTGGAAAATATTTGTTTTTATAATATTATATACCGAGGCAAGAATGATAAAAACTTACTTAGTAGTACACGAATAACATTCTTCTGGGCTGTAGGACAAAATGATTTCATCTGAAAGGATATTTTATAAGAACTGTGTACCATCAGCTTGACCTAAAAATATTAAAAATAAAGGATAATATAAAAATTAAAAGCTACTGTAATTAAGATAAGACAATACACTTGACAATTACTTACCTAAAAATGTATTATTAATTAAAGCACTTTTGTTTAAACTCTAAGATAACTAATCACAGCAATGCTACTCTTTTAAAAGTTAAAACGCAGTTAAAAACCGCGGAAAAACGGCGCCTGCCCTCGAGAAATAGAAAAAGAATACTGAGCGAGAAAAACAACATCAATCGCAATCTCTCTTGTTGTTGTCTTGCCTTTGCCACGATCGCGCTTGCCCAGCTTGCAGAGCGAGACAGGCGAAGTTCGACATTTTGTCTCGTTTTCTAGGAGACAGCGTAATTGAGAGAAAGGGGGTTGGTGAGAGAGTCGATTCTGCAGAAGCTCTGCCGGCGTCGCAGTCGACTCAGTGCATTTCAGCGCTTGGTCTGAATTCGGGAACTGCAGGGTAATGAAATCATGTACATTTGTGTATCTCAAATGCAAAATAGATAATTTAATCACCTACATGCAGGTTTGTTTTAACTTCAAGCAGTTTAAATTAATCTGCGTCCACGCCGCAAACGCATACTGAGACTTCAAGCGATACACATCCCGCAAACAAAAAGTAAGAGTAAAAGTGTTATTTTTCTAACAAATCAGCTAACATTACTTCGTCGTAGAATTTCTGTTTCGGAGAATCGCAAAGTGCGTACTGAATGGCTGGAAAAATTTTCCTGGCTGAAGAACGATGACGAGCGTGCGACTTGTATTCCCTGTGGTATAATTTTACACAATCCCACATCCAAAGACATTCGACCCAGGCTTCACATATACGTTGCTTAAAAATAAAGGAAAGCCAACTGAAAATCGTAACAATTTACAAATTTAGTCTGAATCGGCTCGTTTGCCATATTTGTATGCAATATTACAAAGCAGCATTAAGCTTATTTTAAGCAACATTGTAACGCAGGACTACGTTAAAAATGTAGAAGAATTAAATATTTGTGATCTATAAATATATTTTATGCCTGTTGAAGAAATGTTCATTGGGTTTAGTGCACAACAATGCATTTCTGTCTCTGGTTTACTAAAAGAGCAATCTAACTGCATTAAAGTAATAATAAGACAATTTTATTTGGAACTTGTTGACCAAATAACACGACGATTTGATTTCTCAAGAAAGGACATACAAAATTTGTATATAATAACTCCTGCCAAATTTCTTTCCGCTGAGGAGTGGTACATTGTTCCACTGCTAAAAAATGTTCAATACTTATGCGAATCAGAGTTTGACAAAATAATAAATCAGTGAAAAATGCTAAAATTATCAAACGGTACATTAAAAAAAGAGACTGATATTATTTTATTTTGGGATAACATTTCAATGATGATTGTGTGTTTAAAAATCTCATTAAGTTTGTACACACAGCTCTGCTGCAGCAGAGCGAAATTTTTTTGCAATTAACCTAGTAAAAACCAAATTAAATAAATTAGAATTTAATGCCGTTAGCAGTATAATGCTATGCAAGGAATTAATTTTAATTAAAGAACTGCACTATGTTTGGTCGCACAAAGATTTAAATTAAGATAATTTAAGAAGAAAAAAAATGAATATGTTAGGTCTCAGAATGACTTTAATTACCAAGTAAGACTTAGCTGTTAAGCTGTTTCATTTCAGAAAAATGTTTTGTTATGTTTTATACCCTTGCAGAGGGTATTATAATTTCAGTCAGAAGTTTGTAACGCTGTGACGGAGGCGTTTCCGACCACATAAAGTATATATATTCTTGATCAGCACCAATAGCCGAGTCCATCTAGCCATGTCCGTCTGTCCCTCTGTCCGTTTCTATGCGAACTAGTCTCTCAGTTTTAAAGCTATCGCGATGAAACTTTCCCAAAAGTCTTCTTTCTATTGCAGGTAGTACATATGTCGGAGCGAGCCGGATCGGACCACTATATCTTAAGGCTCCCATAGGAATAATCAAACAAAAATAAGAAAATTTATTGTAACTTTTGTAGGAAGTATGCGTTTTGATTTTTGACGACTTTAAAACAAGATGTTAAATAGGCACGCAGAATTAATTAATTTCCATATAATTTTCCGACCGTTCCTATGGCAGCTATATGATATAGTGATCCGATTTTTTAAAAATTTAATTCGAAATTCAGAAATATTTAAAAAATATTATTCCCAAAAGTAGAAGATAATATTTCAAAAAACACCAAAGCTAGAATTTTTTTTACGTTTTTTAGGTTTTTTTTTCGATCCTTCATATGGGTGCTATAAGATATAGTTGTCCGATCCGGTCGGTTCCGACATATATACTACCTGCAATAGAAAGAAGACTTTTGGGAAAGTTTGAGCCCGATAGCTTTAAAACTGAGAGACTAGTTTGCGTAGAAACAGACGGACAGACGGACATGGCTAGATCGACTCGTCTTGTCATGCTGATCAAGAATATATATACTTTATGGGGTCGGAAACGTCTCCTTCACTGCGTTGCAAACTTTATAATAATAAATAAATATACAGGCGGACAGACAGACAGACGGACAGGGCTAGATCGACTCGGCCCTGATCAAGAATATATATACTTTATAGGGTCGGAATTTGCAGGAATCAATATACCCTTTTACTCTACGAGTAACGGGTATAAAAAAGAACAGTTTTGATGTAGACGATTTCCTTTGGTGCAGTGAATGGTGCTATAGTGATTGCTCGCAAGATTTTTGATTTTCCCAAACCTGTGAGTCGTAAGTGCAAACAGGCTTAAGAATGGTATTGTAGAGCAAATTGTTGAAGTCCAGACAAAAAGGTGATCGAGAATTTATAATCTGCTGCTAGCTTAAAATTTAAGATCTGTTTTTTTGCTTTCAATGTTAGGACGCCGAGATAGGTTTATCGCTGGCTTTGGGGGATCTTAGTACTGTTCAAAGTTAGCAAATGTGGACGTTTTCAGCTTATCGTTTGTATGTAATGTAATACTCGTTGGATGTTGTGAGAGGTACGACTCAAGTAACTTATAAGTGTTTTCTGACAGTAATGTTATGAATTTAAGGAAAAGGGCTTTAACCCACACTCGGTCGAACGCTTGAGAGGCGTCGAGGAATATCGCAATACAATATTTTCGATGTTCAAACTTCTGCGGCTCCTTTGCAATTTCAGTGCGAAGCGACGGTAGATCAAAAGAGTTTGTGGCGGCGTTTGGCTGAAATACATTTCGTAGGTGTAAAACAAATGTTTCTTCGTCGCTGCGGGCCCAAGTTTCTAGGCAAAGGGACTAGTTCTATCGGAGAGCTTAAATTTGGACAAGCTCTCCTCAAATAAGGCTTTGTACTGGTCGTCGATAATTTCTCAATGTACCAGCGCCGCGCAAGCTCTTCTTCTTGCTCCGAGGGAGTCGTAGACGTCGCACAGTGGCGCCTTGGGCCAAAAAACGTGCAATATATCAAAATCTCGATTTTGGCGTAGAAGTTTGTAACCCACACCAATCGACAGATAATATGTATCACCCATGAATATCAGATTTTTTGCTTTTAAGATATGCCTCTTCAAAGCTGACCAATTTTTCGCTTTAAAAAAACAACGCAATTTTTAGCCAAAAATTAAAAATTAAGTATCGAACGGTCTTGATGTTTGGTTTCCCTAATTGGTGTGTTCATTAAGTACAAATTACGTAAAAACAAATACAAGTTTTTGATTTTTGTAAAGTTCCAGCTGCGTCTGTTTGCGATTTTAGCTGTTTGAGGCAAAAGAAGTCAAAAAGACGTAGTGTGCAATGTTGTATTTGGGTGCATCCCTGGTAAAATCAAGACCTTTTTTCAGGAAATCCGTTACTGTGTTCTTATTTTTTTTGGAAATATAAGTTTTATTTTATTTTCCTAAATGTTTGAACTGAAAATTAGTTTGATTTTAACAATAAACAAGAGAGAACGCTATAGTCGGGTGTCCCGACTATCAGATACCCGTTACTCAGCTAAAGGAGTGCGAGGGAGATAGATATATAAAATCTTTGATCGGGCATAACTTTTTAACGAATGGTCCGATTTGAAAAATTTCTTCTACATTTCGATAGGTATTGATAGTCACAATAAAACTGCATTTTTAGTTTTCCAAAATCTTTAATGGTGTGGGCGCCAGACACCTTTAAAAAAATGGTGTAGGGCGATTGAGGGCGTTAGAGGGGGCGTGGCACCATTTTGAAATAAACTTGCGCTGCGTAGGAACTCCAAGAATATGCATGCAAAATGCCAATCCTCTAGCTTTTATAGTTTCCGAGATCTCAGCGTTCATACGGACGGACAGACGGACAGACGGACATGGCTAGTTCGACTCGGCTAGTGATCCTGATCAAGAATATATATACTTTATAGGGTCGGAAAAGCTTCCTTCTCCCTGTTACATACTTTTGCACGAATACAATATACCCTTTTACTCTACGAGTAACGGGTATAAAAAACAACAACAAAATTGTATTTATTTTTAGAATTTTATTTTAAAAAAGTTTGTAACATTTTTTTTTTAATATTAATTTTTAAAAATTTAAGCCTTAAATCAGAAATAAAAGAAAACAATAATTTTTTTTTTTTTTTTTTTTTTTTTTTTTTTTTGGAAAAAATGGATTTGTTAATAAATTTTGACTTTGCCGGCTTGTAAGTACGCCTCTGCCACGCAGAGATTATAATTGTACCGGTTGCTAGGCATAATCGTCTCTTGCGGTGTTGGCTGCTGTCACGAGTAAGAATTTCAGCCTGAAATTTCCAAGGCATCAACACATCAGTCCATTTAATTCTTGAAGTTAGATGTTGTTGCTGTTATCTCCAATAGAGATTTCTTCCACGCCCCCTCTAACGCTCACAATCGCCTTAAACGAATTAAAAAGGTGTCTGGCGCCCACATCTTTCAAGATTTAGGAAAAGTAAAAATACAGTTTTATTGTGTTTATCGGACCATTTTTGAAAAAGTTATGCGCGATCAAAGTTTTATATCTCCATCTCCCTCGCACTAAAGGGAGTGAGCTGAGTAACGAGTATCTGATAGTCGGGGCACACGACTATAGAGTTCTCTCTTGTTTTATAATTGCTTTATTCAGTCGCCTTCCTTTGGGGGTCCTGAGTCGTGAATTGAATTAACAATGCTAAATAAATGAGTATTTTAAGAATATTTAGAAAGTTAGCGCACGCTAACAGAGCTATTTGGGTTTGGGCAGTAAATTAAATCCATCTATCCACATTAAAAAAAATTCATATCCTATAGTATAAAAAAATACAATAAAAACCAACGAAACTATAATTTATTTCCTATTATTTTCCCATTAATTTTTCGATCGTTCCTATGGCAGCTACATGATATAGTCATCAGATTTTTTTAAAATTGTATCCAAAATTCAGAAATATATAAAAAATAATATTTCCAAACTTCTGACTTAAATCATAACACCCTCTGCAAGGGTATAAAAATAAATCCTATTCTAGGTCAGTCAGATCAGGATCATTTTTTTTACCCTTGCAGAGGGAATTATGATTTCAGTCAGAAGTTTGCAACGCAAAGAAGGAGACGTTTCCGACTAGAGTTTGAAAATTATCGATAAATGGCAGTATCGATATTTTCGATATTTTATCATTATCGTATCGATAATATCGATGTTTTTAAAGAAAGCTAAGTAAAATAACAAATGTATGTTTTTAATCTGTTTTTTACTCGTATTTACTAGCGTTACTCGGAGAATAATTATTATTATTATTATTATTATTATTTTTTTTTTTTTTGGGCTGAGGGGGGAAAATGCTTTCTGCATCTCACACTACCGTCGTAAATGTGGTATGTGGGGCTTGCACCCACTAAAAACCCCCCGCTCTTCAGGCCTGTGTCCACTTCGGAGGTGGTTGCACATCAACCGCTATCATACGCATTACCGCTTTGTCCAGCTCCACTTTTCTGGCTGACCCACTTATGTAAAATAAGTTTGATGCTTTGCATAATTCCTTCGATGCAACTACATTGCCATCATTAATAAATTCGGGATGCATCCGCTTTAAGTGGGTTAACAAATTTGTGGTGTTTCCTGAAGTCTTGTACTCCATACCACATCTATTACAAGTTGCATTTTCATTGCATCGCTTAAAATGCTGCCACACAAGAGAAACTTCACGCCTGCGCTTTGGAGCGCGATATTCATTTGATGAAGTCGCTACAGGTTAAGTGGATTTTGATTTGTTCCTTCTTAAGAATCATTATACTTACTTGGTAATTCCTCCATATTTGTCTTTGCTTTCACTTCCTTATATAAGAGAAAATCACAGAGTAACTGAGATAATTATTCCAATTTATGTGAAAATACAAATTTTACTTGGCACATATAAAAAACATCGATGTTTCTGATAAACATCGATGTTTGAAAAATATCAAAAGTATTGATAATATCGATACTGACATCGATAATTTTCAAGCTCTATTTCCGACCCCATAAAGTATATATATTCTTGATCAGCATGACAAGACGAGTCTATCTAGCGATGTCCGTCTGTCCGTCGGTCCGTCTGTCTGTCTGTTTCTACGCAAACTAGTCTCTCAGTTTTAAAGCTATCAAACTTTCCCAAAAGTCTTCTTTCTATTGCAGGTAGTATATATGTCGGAACTATATCTTATAGCTCCCATAGGCAGGATCAAAAAAAAAAACGTAAAAAAATTCTAGCTTTTGTGTTTTTGGAAATATTACCTTCTACTTTTGGTAATAATATTTTACTATTTCTGAACTTCGAATAAAATTTATTTTTAAATCGGATGACTATATCATATAGCTGCCATAGAAAAGGTCGGAAAATTAAATGGGAATTAATAGGAAAAAAATTAATTCGCGAATTTCGTAATTGCTTTTTAAATACTCTAAATGGTAGGAGTAGAAAGGCAAACGGCCAATTTTTGCGCTGATCATCATTGCCCATTTCCCGGACAGATATATCCTCTTTTTTACGTCCGGATTTTCTATTGCAGCATGCGTAGTGCGAGGAGCCAATTATCCCCACCGGCCCCAACAGCTCGAATTTTCTAAATTTTCACTTTCACCGCACTCTCTCCTAAAATTGGTTAAGTCTTGGTATGCAATCATGTTAGTTTTTGCGATACCTTTCGATTGGTGTATCACTCATTATGATCGGACCATATCAGCATGCCCTTCGTCACTACATGGACTGCCGTCCATAGTGATAGTCCGATTTTTTCTGGGGCAAAAGGAAGAGAAGTAAATTTTAAAACAAGAGAGAGCTGTAGTCTAGCACCTCGACTATCAAATATCCGTTATTCAGCTAAAGAAGGTGCGAGAGAGATGGAGATAAGCATGCAGCAAAGCGACTGCTGGAGTGCTTGAATTTCATTATTTGCTCATAACTTTTTAATGAATGGTTCGATTTAACATTTTTTTTATAATTTCGATAGGTATAAATCGGGACAACAAACACAACAAAATTGCGAAATCTTTAAAGATGTGGGCGCCAGAGTAGAGTAGGCGTGGCGCTCGGCTAAAACAAACATGCGCTGCGTGGGAAGCTAAAGAATATGTGTGACTAATCCCAACTTTCTAGCATTTATAGTTTCCGAGATTCCACCGTTCATACAGACAGACACTATCCCAGTAACTTCGTAGTAGGGGCGGCCTTCTTGCTCGTGTTCAATTTCGAGGCCAACATCAGGCAGACAGACAGGGTCAAATACCAGACATACTTAATCGCCTATTGTTATGAACTGTCGTCTAATCATATTTCATATTTTTAGCAAAGCAAAGCAGCAACAACAACTCCTTTGGAGCATCAAGGCAATTCAGACTGCTTAAAAATAAAAACATACGAACCGTTACTACCTGTGTGGCTGGCAATAATCATAATTGTAACTTGCTTATGCTTCTCGGCATTATTCTCTGGTCTTAACTTGGGTTTAATGTCAATGGACCGCACAGAACTAAAGGTGATATAAATAAAGTAAACTAGAGTCCTTAATTCAAATGTATAATTTTAGATACTGCGGAACACTGGCACGGAAAAAGAAAAAAAATATGCGTCAAAAATAGCACCTGTTCGAGATCAAGGTAATTATTTATTGTGCAGTATTCTCTTGGGTAACGTGTTGGTTAACTCAACATTTACCATTCTACTGGATGGTTTAACTTCTGGACTGTTTGCTGTTATATTTTCCACCTTGGCCATCGTACTCTTTGGCGAAATTACACCACAGGTAAGTTTCCATTTGCTATATTTAAAAGTATACAGTTTACATACTTATTTAAAAAACAATCAAGCTCAACTTAATATTTAAATCTCAAGTATTATCTTACCAATTCATTATTATTATACAAACATAACTCTTAAATTGGTGGTTTATAAAATAAGCTGGAACCGATACTTTATTAAAAACTACCTTAAGGGCAGAGGTCTGTAGGTTAGTACATTTTTGTTTTTATTTGCCTTTAAGACATTCGCTTATGAAACTTAACTTTTTTAGCTTTAAAATCATCAAAAAAAATATTTGTCTTTCTTAAAAAATAACTTTTTCGAAAAATGTCAGAAAAAGGTTCGAAAATTTCATTTTGAAAAAGAGGTCTTTAACTAGAAACACTTTTAAAAGTCAATAAAAATCAAACCAAAAGTACTCTAAACTTATACAGGGGTGTCACAGAAACCGGCAACGGATCAAAACCGTAGGTGTCACAGAAATTCGAGAGATTTCCTTTTTTCGGAAAATTTACCGAAAAACGACCAGGGCTGGATGCATACACTAAATATCGAAAATGGAATAATTATCGAATTTTATTTGATTTATTTTGACAATTTTCCAACAAGTTTTAAACTTAATTTATGTTTGTTTTTTTTGCAAAATTATACTTGTTTAAAGCGCATATCGGGTTCCCCGACTATCAGATACCCGTTACACAGCTAGGGAAGTGCCAGGAAAATGGATATATAAAACTTTGATCGGGCATAACTTTTTAACGAATGGTCCGATTTGAAAAATTTCTTCTACATTTCGATAGGTATTGATAGTCACAATAAAACTGCATTTTTGCTTTTCCAAAATCTTGAAAGGTGTGGGCGCCAGACACCTTTCAAAAATGGTTTAGCGATTGAGGGCGTTAGAACTGCGTGGGAACTCCAAGAATATGCATGCAAAATGACAATCCTCTAGCTTTTATAGTTTCCGAGATCTCAGCGTTCATACGGACGGACAGACAGACGGACATGGCTAGTTCGACTCGGCTAGTGATCCTGATCAAGAATATACTCGTATATACTTTAAAGGGTCGGAAAAGCTTCCTTCTCCCTGTTACATACTTTTGTTCGAATACAATATACCCTTTTACTTTACGAGTAACGGCTATAAAACTTAAAAATTTGAATTACCCTTACATTTTGTAGCCCTGAACAGCTGCTGCGTGGGTTTATTTGCATTTGTAAATTGGCAAGAATTTTAAAAGAAAACCAAAATGCCTTCTGCATGAATTCTTTCTCTACAGTACTTGCGAAGACATAAACTGCGAGAGACTAGGATGCATAGGCGAATCCTTAGAAGCGGTAACTCATTGGCCAGTTCCCTCTAAGCAATGGTCACTAGAACGCGGTCGCACCGAGTAAACCCTTTGGCAATGCCGATATTGCGTTGGTCACCTATGTTTACTCCTGAAAATTAGCAACGTTTATAACTTTAAATTAGTAATAAACAAAAATTATTTTCTTTCACTTCCATTCCTTCTTCTTATCCACAGCCGGCTTCTTATCCGTCCTAAAATTGGACATTTTTCACGACAGTTGTTCGAGTGTGACGCCGTGCCGAAATTAATATACACGGCTGTCATAGTAAAAGGGGCTCTTGGGATTAGTTAAAACGACTGAAGTTCAAATATAACAATTCAATCTTTAATTCATTAAGTTATAACGGTTACACTTCACTTTGGTTCATGATTTTATTTTTAATATTTAGTACAAAAATATTCGCAATAGAAAGATAAGAGTGCTGTTGGTCTGGTCGCTGAAGCTCGTGTTCTTCTCCTCTTCCTTTCTCGTACCGTAGAGTTGCCAGACACGTCATAGTCACTTCATGACACTTCATAGTCAGTTGGCAGGGCTATCAGCTGGGTGGATAAACCAAGAACCGTGGGACTGAACAACAGTGCTGCCACCTTTTTGGAAAGGCGGCATGTTTTTATTAATTCTCAATAACTACAACATCTTTTAACATCTTTATTTTTATCTACAATACTAAGTACCTTTAAATAAATAATTCGTTAACACAACATTTCGATACCTACTCCGAAATTAGGTATATTAAAGTTCGAGCTAATTGGTAACACTGTCAGCTTGGACGGTTTGCCGACGGTTTTTTTAGCTAATTTTTTCGAGTGGTTTTATTTTATATATATTTTAAAATAAAACCCGAAGTAAATATAAAAATTGTAGTATGCAGATAGTTCATAAATTCAAAGCCCGATGATATCTGATCCATGATAAGTGCAGTCAACGTCTGCGCAGCCGCCTGTAGCAATAAAGTTATATTTCTGACAAGCATTTGTAAGTTGGTTTATTTTATCAAAACGTCTGGCAAAGTGCGGGAGATTTAAAAACCGTCAAAAAAGACGTCTGTGACACCGAGATTTGCTATTTTAAAAAAATAAATGGATCAGGGGTATTTTTTTATTCTTTTTTTATTTTTTATCTTGAATAGTATTCATCCTATTTGAAAAAAGTCGAACGGATTTCAAAATTATTGTCTACATATAATTGTTTCAGATTTTAAGAAAAAAAAAGTAAAAAGAACCGTAAAAAAATAAAAGCACCACTTCCGTTTTCTTTGAGTTATGATTCATATTCTTGGGTAGGAAGGATATATTTTATGAGATTCGACCAATCAAAAACTTTTTGATATCCAGACTTTAAATTGATTACCATTTGGCAATACAAGGATATGTGGAAATTTTCCAGGTCGGAAAAGAAAAATAATCTTAAAAAATTACAAAATGTTAAATTTCGTTTTATTTTGTTATTCATTATACCCTTGCACAATATTTTTTTCCGTTTTTTTTGGCATAAACTCTAATTTGAAACCTATTGAATTGATATTTGGTTTGAATACATTTTTTAAGCTCCCAAGATGACATACCAAGTTTCAAATGATTTGGGGCACTATTTGATATAGCTGTCATATAACCGATCTGGCCGATTTTCTTCAACTTTTTTGTTTATCAAACTATTGTTTTGGAATTTGGTTTGTATACATTTTTTAAGCTCCTAAAATGACCTACCAAGTTTCAAATGATTTAAGGCACTATTTCATATAGCTGCCATATAACCGACCTGGCCGACATGCAATAAATGTCAATTAAACATTTTTATTTCTTATTTTCTTTATATTTAATGAAAAAAAAAACAATTATCCAAGATCACATTTTAGTATTCATCTCCATTATTAGTGCTTCATTCTGAAAGTAAAGATACATTTTACAAAATTTTAAATACGTTTTGTTATGTTACTTACTATAAAAGTTACTCAATTTTCTTCTAGTTCAAAGTATTCATCTTCTGAAGCCATAACCTTAAGTCTTTCTAAAAATACATTTTGACATTTTGAAAACAACATTTTACCTGCAAGGGCATATAAACTTCGGCTGGCCGAAGTTATCTTCATTTCTTGTTTAGATTCAATTTTGCTCATTGACGTATCGGTCCAAATAAAATCAATATTTATACCCGTTACTCGGAGATTAAAAGGGTATATTGTATTCGTGCAAAAGTATGTAACAGGGAGAAGGAAGCGTTTCCGACCCTATAAAGTATATATATTCTTGATCAGGATCACTAGCCGAGTCGATCTAGCCATGTCCGTCCGTCCGTCTGTCTGTCTGTCCGGATGAACGCTGAGATCTCTGGATCTATAAAAGCTAGAAAGTTGGGATTACCCACACATATTCTTTGGCTTCCTACGCAGCGAAATTTTATTTCAGCGGAGGGCCACGCCCCCTCTAACGCCCACAATCGCCTCAAACGATTTTTAAAGGTGTCTGACGCCCACATCTTTAACAATTTCGGAAAAGGAAAAATGTAGTTTAATTGTGTTAATCAATTTGTTTGCAAATTTTTCAAGGAGAATTTTTTTTTTTCAAAAATAAAAAAGAAAGTCAGAACATCTAAAAACAATACAAAACTACAATAAAACTGCAGCAAATAGTGATATTTGGTATTATTATATTATTATTACCCTACTCGTCACATTACCCTACACTCCCTTACCATATGGAGGTATCTTAAAAATACCAAACAAAATACCAGAAGAGCCTATCGCTTTTTTCAATTTTGCTCAATAATTGCTCATTGCAGCTGACATATGAAACGGTAATCCTGTAATAAGGAAAACAACCTTCACGTTTGATTTTTGTATTAAAACTGATTTTATTTCAATAAGTCTTTGCTTACGTAACTAACATGAAGTTCTTATAATATACTTATCTATGGTCTACGCAGAGACCACATCTGTTTGCCTGAGCGGGAGTCTTATCAACGGTCTCTCGCAAGACGACCCTTTGTGCAGTGCACATTGGGATGAAAAGCCTTTTTTTTGCCATAAACTCTATTTATAAAGATACGGATTTCAAATTTTTTTTTCATAATATAGAGAATGTAGTGAAATTTCGGTTTTCATTATTTTTTTTCATTTTGACCACGCCCACATGAACCACCCTCGACCGCGAAGGTAATTTTAACGATATGGATTTCCATTTTTTGTACATAATATTGAGACCATTGTAAAATTTCGGTTTTCAATATATTTTGATTTTGACCACGCCCAGTCAGCCGCCCCAATCCCATATATAAATAAAATATACGTGTTATATTTTATATTTTACTCATCATCTGTCTTCTTGATGTCAATCAGCGAATTTTCAGACAGTCGATTTTTATTTTTGAATCTTTTGCACAACCAGTTAAGGGTATCGACAAAGCTGCGATTATTCTTCACTTAGTCGAGTTGTTCCGAATCTATTTAAATATTCCCAAATGTCGCAACCACATTTGCACTTTTCGTAATCCTGCGTACTCTTGCTACTTCTACTCCACGAAACACAAATATTAATAGGTTAACTTCTACACAAAACACGGTTCATTTAAAAACAGCACAAAACAAAAGCATTTCTAGTGTAAGCCTTTTAAGCAATATTATACATACCTTTACGAAGATTTTCCATAATTTAGCCTAAAAGAATGCGCGATATTTGCAAAGGAAAAAATAATTAAACTTTTGGCACACTTTGTAGAAAAATTTAGGCGCACCCAACTTTACTCGAACAGCTGACTTTAGAGAGCTGCCAAAGAGCCAGAGATGGTCACAAAAATATTTTAAAAATAGTTTTAAGATAGTTTAACATTTCTTTAACGAATAAAAAAAAAATTCTGAAAATTTCACAAAATAATTTTGGACTTTATGGCAAAAAAAAGGCTTCTCGTCGTGTGAGAACTATATTTATTTATTTAGGGTTTTAGATTACAAATTATTTACTTATTGTTTATTAACATATTGACATTTACCGAACTCGTAAAGTTTTCGATTTATTATAAAGTGTTTTTTTAAAGACATGTCTGTCTTGCTTGCTCCTACACCCAAAAAACGAAATGGACTAAAAAGAGGCCTAAATACCTAAAATTTTAGGAATCATGGCCAAAAAAACAAGCCAAGGCCATGCATTACCTAAAATGTTGGTCATGTGGACTAAATTTTGTAAGCAGTCTTGGATTTAGTTACCTAAAAAAATGGTTAGTGAGTGGACTAGATTTGTAGGTCAGAACTAACTAAAAATTAGATATTTTCAAAAAAGCTAAAATTTTTATCATTAATAGTAACATATTTGTTTATTTTAATTGTTTATATATTATATTCGAATAATTATTTTATCTTTCTGAAAAAACAGTAATATTTTTTTGTCTTCGGTGTGAATCGATCCCAAGTCTTCTGCGCGAGAGTCCAATACGCTAGCCCCTGGTCTATGGAACCATTTAAAGGCACTGCGGCCAAACCAAAGGTTGCTTCTAGGGGCACAAGCGAATTATATTTTTAGAATAGTGCACTATTACCTTAAAAGTAGGAAAATAGTCCATGTTTAGGAAACCTGTTACTCAAATTTTAGTCCATTTAAAATTTTTAGGTCTTACGTACCCAAAAAATAGTCCCACATTTCTTTAAGTGTGCCTTTTTTATTTTATTTTAATGTTTTTTCACTAACACAACACTGACAGACGGATATAAATAGTTTTAGTTTTTATATCCTTGCAGAGGGTATTATGATTTCAGTCAGAAGTTTGCAACGCAGTGAAGGAGACGTTTCCGACCCCATAAAGTATATATATTCTTGATCAGCATGACAAGACGAGTCGATCTAGCCATGTCCGTCTGTCCGTCCGTCTGTCCGTCCGTCTGTCCGTCCGTCTGTCCGTCTGTTTCTACGCAAACTAGTCTCTCAGTTTTAAAGCTATCGCGCTCAAATTTATATTTAATGTTTTTCTAAATGAATAGGAATGATCTGCAAGGGTATATAAGTTTCGGCTGGCCGAAGCTAGCTTCCTTTCTTGTTTATATTGAAACTTTTCCATCACTAGCGTTTAGCTAAGTCTAATAATATTTTTAAATATTAAAGTGAAACAAGAAAGGAAGCTAGCTTCGGCCAGCCGAAGCTTATATACCCTAGCAGATAATTCCTATTCATTTACAATAACATTAAATTTAAATTAACTTGCCTATATGTTACAACAATTCAAATTTTAGCTGCTTTCGTATTACTTTGGCATTCATTTTTTGATCCTTCCTATGGCAGCTATATAAATAGCCGTCCGAATTTTGTTAAATTTAATACGAAATACGAATTTGAAATGTTAAAGAAAAGCCATATCCCTGAGAAGAAGAAAATGTAATAAAAATCAACAAAGATATACTTTTTTTTCCTAATAATTTTTATTTAATTTTCCGACAGTTCCCCTAGGCAGCTATATGATATAGTCATTATTCGAAATTCAGAAATATATAGTATTCCCAAAAGTAGAAGGTTATATTTCAAAAAACACCAAAGCTAGAATTTTTTACGTTTTTTTTCGATCTTTCCTATGGGAGCTGTAAGATATAGTTGCCCGATCCGGCTCGTTCCGACATATGCACTAGCTGCAATAAAAATAAGACTTTTCAAAAAGATTCATCGCGATAGCTTTAAAACTGAGGGACTATTTCGCATAAAATCGGACAGACGGACATGGCTAGATTGACTCGGCTATCGGCTGATCAAGAATATATATACTTTATGTGGACGGAAACGTCTCCTTCACTGCGTTGCAAACATCTGACTGAAATTATTATACCCCTGAAAGAGTATAATAAAGTCTCGAGACTCTCGAGTTGAAAGTATGGAATTTTTTATTGAAAAAATCGCAAAGTTAGTTGATTTGTTGATGCCAAAGACCCTACTCTATTTCCCAACTAAGGCTTCAAAGAGCCGTACTTTAAATTAAATTTGAATTCGCTTCGAAATCCCAAATTTAACTGCGTTCATCAAAAACTCTCCCAACGCAAGAATTCTGAGAAAAAATGACCTAAAAGATGGAAAAATGATAAAAATTCCCAACATTCCGGATGAATTACAGGCAAACGGATTCTTGATTTTTTTTTGCAATTAAAGCAATATAAAAGTGTCACTCATTTTCATTTAAACCCCATTGTCAAAATAATTTAAAGATTTTTTAACTAAAAAAAACAAGATAGAACGCAATAGTCGAGTACCTCGACTTAGCCAAAGGAAGTGCGAGAGAGATGGAGACATGCGTGAAGTAAAGCACTTGCACTTGAACTTTATTATTTGCCCATAACTTTTTAATGAATGGTCCGATTTGAAAAATTTCTTGTACATTTTGATACGTCGTTTAAGGAGATTGTGAGCGTTAGAGTAGGCGTGGCGTTCGGCTGAAACAAACTTGCGATGCGTAGGAAGCCCAGCGTTAATACAGACAGGCAGACGGACATGGCTAGATCGATCGGTTAGTGATATTGATCAAGAATATATATGGCCACTTCCATATTGTCGCTCGGGACACCTTTGAGGTTGAAAAAAAAATGAAAGAACATCGATTTTAATTTTAATAATGGGCTTGACTTTTCACTATTCCCAAGCTCTAATTGTGTAAAAATCTTGATTTTGTACCATTTTTTGTTTTTAAGATATCGTTAAAAAACTGCCGTATTCGCTCGGGACAAAAATAGAAGTGGATTTCAACATTAGATTTTAGCGAATTCTGATGGAATATTTTATTGCGATTTTTTTTAGAATGTCTAAATACGTCTCTGTGAAATGGTTTTAGTTTTACTGTTAACTGTTAGCAGTTTTTTTTATGCACTTTCAAACACATTCGCTCGGGACATGTCGCTCGGGACATATTTTCTACCCGTTTTGTAAAGTGGATTTCTTTACACCTAGCTCTAAATTGCTGGCTGTTTTGCTTGTAACTTAATGGTTTAACATGTAAATGAGGCATTCAGTTCAGAAAAAGGTCACATAGTAGCATTCGTATAGTATAAACAGTACAACAGAAGTCACGTCCAAAAAATGACAAAAAAAAAAATAGCCAAAAACGAACTTTTGCGTATATTGCTAAAAAAAATAGCCAAAAACGAACTTTTGCGTATATTGCTAAAACTTGTCATAAAAATAATGAAAATATACTACAATTTTTTTGTTTAGCTGAGGATCAAACTATTTAGGAATTAACATTGGGGCAAAATCATGTGGAAATATGTTTCATTCAAGTTTACAAGTTTTTGGCTTGGTGGACTTTTTCGTGGACGTGCCCATGTACTTTAAAGGGTCGGATACGCTTCCTTCTACCTGTTAAATACTTTTGCACTACTACAATATACCCTTTTACACTACGAGTAACGGGTTTAAATATCAACTTATTTGGTTGAAAACTGTTAGCCATGCAAATTCGCATTTTATCGAGAGTTATGGGAGTCCTTTGCAGCCGAATTTCAAATAATCCCTTTTTTCCTCCTCTAAAACATTATTCAGATCCAATTTGATACATAATTTTAAGTCTTATGGTTGGGAACATGACGGAAATCGACATCTACTCTTTTATATACTTGATAATTGTACTGTTTGCCCACCGGGAAATTTCATGAGGTTTCTCCATATAAGCGGAAGAAACAAAACCTCATTCACCCCTCTCATTTTCTCCATCTCTGGTTGCGAAATACACGGGGGTGACACAAAAAGTGAGGTTTTTAGATGGTTTTCCAAAGGAATTTGCAATTTCCCTACACCATTGACTGCTAAAAGTAACAGGATTTCCAACACTTTCTGCTAAAAGGAACAGGATTTCTAACGCCCTAAGAACCAGCTTCTCACTTTCCCGATGGAACACTAATACAATGAAATTTTGTTTTATATTAGTGTGAGTAATATGCTCGCCCAGCGGGAAAATTCCACTCGAAAACATGTTATTTTTATTAGGTTTCTCGGAAGGGACAAAACCATATTTATCCCTTACATTTCTTCTATCACGGGGGTGACACAAATAATAAGGGGTAAATGAGGTTTCTATTTGGATATTTAGCAGTAGAATGCAGGGACAAATCCACTGGGTTTTCCCCTTCCCGCATTATAGGTTTTCCACACATTCTCAGATATAGTTTTCCTCTACTTGCAAAATCTGCTTTTCCACACGCTCTCAGATTTGGTTTTCCACCGCTTTGCAGTATCTGATTTCCCACAATAAAAATAAATTTTTTCATGAAATATTTGTATGTGTATTTAATAATAATATTTACAATCGAAGCATTGGAATTGAAAATTGTTAATGTCTGAACCATTCCCGGTTTTCGTTTGGCCGAATGTAGGTATCTTAGGTATCTTATAAGCCTGTCTCCTGAAAATATCAAAAGTAATTAACATATGAATGTAAGACAAGGAATAATAATTGTTCAAGAAAAACACTTTTTATAATAAATCTAATACTTTACGAGTTCGGTACATGTCAAATACTATCTCAGTGACCCAAAATTACACTCTGCTGGATAATTATTATGGTAATTTCCACCCGTAAACAGAAAGTATACTTGAACGTTGAAGCACTATGGTCAGTACAAACAAGTAGCCCTTACGACACCAAGCAATGCTTGTTACGCGCGGAGCCCTACACCTAAAAATAAATGTATTACTCCTATTTAAAATGTTGTTGTTAAAATGTCATAAATCAAAACGCCTACTTCTTACAAAGTAACAATGCTAGATTTTAATTATTCCTATGATCGTTTCGACATATGTACTACCTGCAATAGAAAGTAGACTTTTGGGAAAGTTTTATCGCGATAGCTTTAAAACTGAGAAATGTAGAACAATTTTTCAAATCGGACCATTCGTTATCTTCCATCTCCCTCGCACCCCCATTAGTTGAGTAACGGGTATCTGATAGTCGGGGCACCCGACTATTGCGTTCTCTTCTACATTTCGATAGGTATAAATAAACGCAACAAAATTGCATTTATACTTCTTTGAAATCTTTAAAAATGTGGGCGCTAGACATATATTAAAATCGTTTGTGGGCGATTAGAGGGGAAGTGGTGTGTGGGTAATCCCAACTTTCTAGCTTTTGTAGTTTCCGAGATCTCAGCGTTCATCCGGACGGACAGACGGATAGATGGACAGACGGACAGACGGACATGGCTAGATGGACTCGGCTAGTGATCCTGATCAAGAATATATATACTTTATAGGGTCGGAAACGCTTCCTTCTCCCTGTCACATACTTTTGCACGAATACAATATACCCTTTTACTCTACGAGTAACGGGTATAAAAATGGCTCCCCTTTTAAACAAAAAACAAGAGAGAACGCTATAGTCGGGTGCCCCGACTATCAGATTTCCGTTACTTAGCCAAAGTGAGTACGAGGGAGATGGAGATAGAAAATTTTTAATCTGGCATAACTTTTTAACGAATGGTCCGATTTGAAAAATTTCTACATTTCGATAGGTATAGATAAAGGCAATAAAACTGAATTTTTATACCCGTTACTCGTAGAGTAAAAGGGTATATTGTATTCGTGCAAAAGTATGTAACAGGGAGAAGGAAGCTTTTCCGACCCTATAAAGTATATATATTCTTGATCAGGATCACTAGCCGAGTCGAACTAGCCATGTCCGTCTGTCCGTCTGTCCGTCCGTATGAACGCTGAGATCTCGGAAACTATAAAAGCTAGAGGATTGGCATTTTGCATGCATATTCTTGGAGTTCCTACGCAGCGCAAGTTTATTTCAAAATGGTGCCACGCCCCCTCTAACGCCCTCAATCGCCCTACACCATTTTTTGAAAGGTGTCTGGCGCCCACACCATTAAAGATTTTGGAAAACTAAAAATGCAGTTTTATTGTGACTATCAATACCTATCGAAATGTAGAAGAAATTTTTCAAATCGGACCATTCGTTAAAAAGTTATGCCTGATCAAAGATTTTATATATCTATCTCCCTCGCACTCCCTTAGCTGAGTAACGGGTATCTGATAGTCGGGGCACCCGACTATAGCGTTCTCTCTTGTTTTTAAGTTGCATTTGTCTCCCAGGGACTTTAATTTTATCAAAGTGATTTAGATACTTTTTGAAACACTGTCAAAGTATAAAATCAAGTCTACGGAATCTAGATGAATCTGAAATATGTGTTATAATCTTTCTTTCTTTCTTTTATGGATTAAGGATACAAAAAGCGATATATAAAGGGGGGAGAGCATAGCCTTAAAAATTTCATACAAAAAAAGTCCACCCAAATGTACATACATAGTATGTATTACATACATACATAAAATGCGGCGAGTGCAATTAAAAAATGTTAGTGTATGTGTAAAGTTTTTTTTACCGCATAAGTTTAACATATGTACAGTGGCGAAAAAAAGACCCACTTCGTCATAGGTTCTTAATTTTAAACAAATATGTAGTTAATTAGTATTCCACCTATTTGAAAAAGTTGATACGGATATCAAAATTATTATCTATAATAGCACCACATCCGTTTTCTTAAAGTAAAACGTTAGGATTCGCTGATATTCTTGGGTATGAAGGATATATTTTATGAGATTTAACTAAAACTAAAATTTCCTGATATCCAGACATCAAATTGATTATCATTTGGCAATACAAGGACATGTGGAAAATTTTCCAAGTCGGAAAATCGGTTGGATGGAAAAAGGCAGAGCATGTAAAAAACAGTTGATCGTTTTTTAGTTTGCTGTCTCGGTCTGAACGAAACCGAAAAAAACTTAAAAATTTGGTTTTTCATTTCAGTTTGTTTCGGTTTTCGGTTGACCGTTCTCAACGGAAAATACATTTTTTCAGTCGTTCAAAAACCGTTTTTGGGACCGTTTGGACATAACGGTCCCAAAAAACTGTTAGTAGATGAACAAAATTTGGAAATGCTCAGTAAAAACGGTATTTTTTTGACAGTTCTGCCTTTCCCTTGCCTTACACCTTTAAAATATTTAAGGCAATATATATAACATTTATTTAAAAATACATATATAGTAATTAACGTAATTATTAGCACCTGTCTTCTAAAGAATTCGCGGTTTTTCAACATTTATGATAAAGCGCCATTGGTGATGCTGTTATACAAGTAAATATATACAATGGCCATCATCTCCTGAATAATTCGCGGTTTTAAGTCTTGTAAGATAAAGCCTCTAAGGGATGGCGTTATATGAGTAAATATATACAATGGCCATCTTCTTCTGAAGAACTCGCGGTTTTTTATTTTGTTTGATAAAGCGTCTAAGAGATAGTGTTATACGAGTAAATCATCTTCATCTTCTGAAGAATTCGTGGTTTTTCATAAAATCGTTTGTGGGCGTTAGAGGGGCGTGGCCGTCGGCTGAAAAGTAGGACCTCTAAGAAATCTGCATGCAAAATGCCAATCCTCCAGCTTTTATAGTTTCCGAGATATTAGCGTTCATACGGACAGACGGACATGACTAGATGGACTCGGCTAGTGATCCTGATCAAGAATATATATACTTTATAGGGTCGGAAATGCTTCCTTCTAGCTGTTACATACTTTTGCACGAATACAATATACCCTTTTACTCTACGAGTAAACCTATAGTAGCCCTAAGCATACTTGAAATTAATATACCTACTAGCAGGGTCGGTAGCCCGCAGCTTCGCCTGCGGAAACTAAAATTGAAAATCAAGCTACTTATTTTAAAATTAAACAAGAGAGAACGCTATAGTCGGGTGCCCCGACTATCAGATACCCGTTACTCAGCTAAGGGAGTGCGAGGGAGATAGATATATAAAATCTTTGATCGGGCATAACTTTTTAACGAATGGTCCGATTTGAAAAATTTCTTCTACATTTCGATAGGTATTGATAGTCACAATAAAACTGCATTTTTAGTTTTCCAAAATCTTTAATGGTGTGGGCGCCAGACACCTTTCAAAAAATGGTGTTGGGCGATTGAGGGCGTTAGAGGGGGCGTGGCACCATTTTGAAATAAACTTGCGCTGCGTAGGAACTCCAAGAATATGCATGCAATATGCATGAAGAATTCGTGGTTTTTCATAAAATCGTTTGTGGGCGTTAGAGGGGCGTGGCCGTCGGCTGAAAAGTAGGACCTCTAAGAATCTGCATGCAAAATGCCAATCCTCCAGCTTTTATAGTTTCCGAGATATCAGCGTTCATACGGACGGACAGACGGACAGACGGACATGGCTAGTTCGACTCGGCTAGTGATCCTGATGAAGAATATATATACTTTATAGGGTCGGAAAAGCTTCCTTCTCCCTGTTACATACTTTTGCACGAATACAATATACCCTTTTACTCTACGAGTAACGGGTATAAAAATGACTAATTTTTAGCCTATAAACCGAGAAAAGATTTGATCAGAACTTTCCTTAATTTCGGTAAAAAGAACAGTATTTTGTGCTATACAAACTACTTAAGGAAAATACAAAAACTTGAAAAACCATTGTGTTTTTTTAAATCTTTCTAAAATTCTAATGGATTGTTTGCATAAGTTATATTAATAAACTAGCAGGGTGTGTAGCCCGCAGCTTCGCCTGCGGAAACTAAAATTGAAAATTAAGCTACTTATTTTAAATTTAAAAAATGACTAATTTTTAACCTATAAGCCGAGAAAAGATTTGATCAGATCTTTTTTCCTTAATTTCCGTAAAAAGAACGGTATTTTGTCCTATGCAAACTACTTAAGGAAAATACAAAAACTTGAAAAACCATTATGTGTTTTTTTAAATCTTTCTAAAATTCTAATGGACTGTTTGCATAAGTTATATTAATAAATAAAGAAGGCAGGTGGAAGGGGGTGCCGTGAATCAAATTGTTTAAACATTTCCATTTGTTTAAACAATTTGAGGCACGTGTAAGGAAGAGCAAGAGGATCAATTGATTTGAATATTTTGTGTTCTTTTAATATTTTCAATGCGATTTGAATTTTAAAACACAAAAATCTGTAAGAAAATGTTTTAAATCTGTTGGGGAATGTAAATGAAATATTCTTTTAGCAAAAGGATATCAGTATTATCATGAATTTGAATCTAAGCAAATCTCACTTCCTTAGTCAGCTGCAATGCGCACACACACGTACACACGCACATATCTAGTGGATGTGTGTTAAATACGCATTTTTTTGCTAATACATATTTAGTGCGTGTGTGTGTACGCAGCGGAGCGAATTAATGTTTTTTTTTTGTTTTTTACAAATCCACAGTTTGTCAATAACTCAACGTTTGAAAACTAATAGATAGTTTGACAACATATCGTCTGAGCTGATCGGGTTCTTGGATTTTAAAAATAAAAATAACTTTAAGGAAAACTTCGACTGTATAACTGTATCCAAATTCTAAAGCTGATCGGAGCAGCATGATTTTGCACACAGGAAAATCATTTTTTAAATTTAACGTTTGGCTAAAAAAAAAATGGTGCAAAAGAATCGATTTTCGATATAATCTATATTTTAACCGCGCATTTTAAATCTGCTGTGACTGTGGAATTTGCATCTTTTTTCCCTTGCGCGGTCACACTTAAAGTGCGAAAGCATGACATACACACATACATGTACGACTTTATGCAAAGTGCGCCAGCAGAACATACATACATACATATGTGGAGGCCGTGACGTCAGAATGCAAAACAAAATTTGAAAATATTGGGGACTTGGTAAAGGAGGCTGAATTTCCCAAAAATTTAAATGCAGTTATTTGCGGGTATGCCATAGGATTATGAACATCACATTTTTAAATCATTTTAACAACATTTATAACAGAAAAATGGCAAAAGAAAGAATTTAAAAAAAAAAACAAATCGAATTTTGGGGCCTTTGGGGGTCGTTTTTGGTTCTAATATATACCTCACACGCGGCTCCTAATTATTCTCCGAATTATTGTAATTTTTTTAGATTTTTATGTCAATCCGTTCTGGGTGGAATTTGCTACTGGACATTTTTTATTGTTACTCCTTTATTAATTTAGATAGTAGCCCTAAGCATATCACATCTTGACTAAAAGTGAACAAAAACTAAACAAAATAGATTTGATCAATGCAAATGAATATACGTGCAACCAACTACGCGAGTGGTGTAGGGTTTTAAACCTGGTTACTCACGGGAATAAAAACGCATTAGCTGCACGGCTGAACGAAGTTCCCTTTCTTGGAAGATGCCCAGCCGAAAAGCAGCAAGAACGGAAAAACGAAGCGGAAAATTCGCAGAATGTTCTAGAAACAGTCGATGAGGCAAACGAAGAAGCGAACGACGAAGCGAACGACAAAGCGAACGACGAACGAGAAGGAGAGTTAAACGATGAGCAAGAAGCTGCAAAATCAAACGAAGAGGCGGATGACGAACGAGAAGAAGAAGAGTCAAACGAAGCGGCGAATGGCGAGCAAAAGAAAGGAAACTCGAACGAGAAGCCAAACAGCGGGCAAAATAACGGAGAATCAAACGAGAAGATAAACGACGAGCAACAGAAGGAAAAAGCAAATGAGAAGATAAACGACGAGACGGGAAAAGAGAAGGCAGACAAGGAACTTAAAATTGTAACCGACCAGAAGTTGATTTTACAAAATGAAAAAGATTTTCAACGAGCGAGAATGCAATTGATGGCCAGAGAGTTGGAGTTAATGCAGTTTGAAAGAGAGTTACTGCAAAAAGAGAACGATTTGTTGAGAGCAGCTGGTGGAGCGGGTTCACAAAAAATTTCAAACGATGATGAAATTTCGTTCCAGAATATAAGGGAAATGCTACCGGACTTTGATGGACAATCGAGTGTTAGTGTGTGGCATGCACATATAAACGTACTAAAAACTACGTATGCGTTGACCGAAAATAAACTTCGATCCCTTATATTCGGCAAAGCTTGGGTGTACTCAAAACCGGAGTTCGCAAACGAGAAGATTGATACCCTGTTGCTGGCGATGGAAAAGGCGTTTCTTCCGAAGGAGAGTGCTATTATTTTGCGAAAGAAGTTTGAAGCACACAGATGGCAAACAAATGAATCGTTCTCGGTCTATTTCAACAACAAAGTTTTACTGTCTAAAGGACTTCAGATGTCAGAGCACGAGTTGATTGACTATATCATCCACGGCATACCAGATCGCCAAATTCGCACAAGTGCCAACATGATGTGTTTTAAAACGAAGGATGACCTGCTGTCGGCTCTACTACGTGTAAATTTACTTGCTCCAAAGACCGGAAGAGCAACTAACAGCGCTGAAAAAGTGGAGAAGCAAACTTTCCGGTGCTACAATTGTAATTGTTAGGGGCACATCGCCTCAGATTGCCGGAAGCCAAGACGAGAAGTTGGAGCCTGCTTTCTGTGCGGAAAGATATGTCACCTTGCCGCAGACTGTGACCAATACAAGAAGACATCAGCACCAGCTACTCGCAAAGATGATTACGTAAGATATTTAAGTATAGAAATAGAGGGTAGCGTAAATGAATCATTTTTTATAGAATGCCTGTTAGACTCAGGGAGTCCTATCAGTTTTATATAAAAGATCTTATATTCCGGCTAGCGTAAACTTGAAGCCAGCGCCTCCAGCCACGTATATTGGTTTGAACTCCAGTACATTAAATATCTTTGGAAAGATTTTTTTGTTCTATACAATTTATAATAAAGAAAAAGACTTGAAATGTTAGTTTTCCAGGATGATTCTATGAATGAAAGGGTAATATTGGGTAGGGATTTCTTAAATGCGAGCGGCGCTTCCATTGTCTGGAATGAAGATGAGTCAGGTCTAACAAACGAAATAACAATCGAGAGTACAAATATAAATGATTCAAAGGATATGGATAAATCAGATTGTAGAAACGAATTTTTTGGGAAAATTTGAATGATTGAATATGAGTCTAATGAGGAGAACGTAAATGTGGGGATAAACTAAACATATATGATAAAATTAGTTTTGAAAATTTGTTTTGCAAATATTATACTGAAGCTGTTCGACCAATAGTACCGGAAACAAGGTGCGAAATGAAAATAACAATCAATGATGCCAAGCCATTTTGCTGTAGCCCCAGACGCCTTTCTTATGCTAAAAAAAATGAGTTGCAAAAGATTTTGGATGAGTACATTGTTAAAGGGTATACTAGACCAACACAACACAATAGACCAATAGTGTTAGTAAAGAAGGCGTCAGGCGAACTTAGAATGTGTATTGATTTCAGAAAATTAAATAAGTTAACAGCAAAAGACAGTTATCCAATCCCTTTGATAGATGACCTACTAGATCAAATGACAGATAAACAATGGTTTACAAAGCTAGACTTTAAGAATGGGTTTTACCATGTCTTTATGAAAGATGAGTCGGTAAAGTTTACTTCTTTTACAAGAGAAAGGTTATCGTGTACTTAGACGACATAATGATTGCGACAAAAGATATAAGGAGCCATATAGAAATTCTTAAAGAAGTATTTGATAGACTAACAAGAAATAATTTAGAATTGAGGCTAAGTAAGTGTGAGTTTTTTCAAACGGAAATTAAATATATAGGTTTATCAAAGACTTTTCTATAGGTGCGAAACCATGACGAAGAAAACGACAAAATTTTCGGTTTGGGGAACTAGAGCTAAAAACGTTTGAAATTCGGAAAAAAAAATTAATAGATTCCTCTATACTTGCTTTGTACAACCCAGCAGATGAGACAGAGCTCCACTGCGACGCAAGTTCAATCGGTTTCGGTTCAATCTTGATGCAAAAGAAAAAAGATGGGCGGTTTCACCCGGTGTTTTACTTTTACAAGCGCACTGCGGACGCTGAGTCGAGGTATCACAGCTTCGAGCTGGAAACGCTAGCAATAATTTATTCACTCAAACATTTTAGGGTATATCTTCACGGTAAAAGTTTTATAATTGTCACGAATTGCAATTCTCTTACTTCTTCACAAAAAAGGAAATAAACCCCAGAATAGCTCTATGGGCCTTAGAGCTGGAAAACTATGACTATATACTGGAACATAGATCTGGGGTAAGAATGCAACACGTAGATGCCCTCAGCAGATGCACTAATATAATGGTGGTGGACACAAATTCGTTCGAAGAAAATTTAATTATATGCCAGGGTAAGGATGAGAATATCGTGAAAATCAAAGAACTTCTAGAAGAAACTGAATACAAATTGTATGCAATGCGAAATGGAATTATTTATAGGAAATACAATGAATCTTTACTATTTTATGTTCCAAAAAAAATGGAAACGCACATTCTCTTTAAATACCATAATGGCCTGGGACATGAAGGTGTCGACAAAGTATTAAAGCAGAGCATGTAAAAAACAGTTGATCGTTTTTTTGTTTGCTGTCTCGGTCTGAACGAAACCGAAAAAAAATTAAAAATTTGGTTTTTCATTTCAGTTTTTTTCGGTTTTCGGTTGACCGTTCTCAACTGAAAATACATTTTTTTAGTCCTTCAAAAACCGTTTTTTGGGCCCGTTTGGACGAAACGTTAGTAGATTAACAAAACTTTAAAATGCTCAGTAAAAACGGTCTTTTTTGACAGTTCTCCCTTTCCCTTGCCTTACACCTTTAAAATATTTAAGGCAATATAAAAAACATTTATTTAAAAATACATATATATACTAATTAACGTAATTATTAGCACCGTGCTGATTACCATTATCTTCTAAAGAATTCGCGGTTTTTCAACTTTTATGATAAAGCGCCATAGGTGATGCTGTTATACAAGTAAATATATACAATGGCCATCATCTCCTGAACAGATGGCGTTATACGAGTAAATATATACAATGGCCTTCAACTTCTGAAGAACTCGCGGTTTTTATTTGTTTGATAAAGCGTCTAAGAGATAGTGTTATACGAGTAAATCATCTTTATATCATATTTCTTCATATTTTACATTGGGTAAAAGTATAACTGGAAATATTGGTCTGCTAAAGTTCTGTTCTTCGCGTTCAAGCTTAAGGGACAATAATAAAATCCAAAATACTCTTTGTTTAAAATTTTTAAAAATAAAAAATCCAAATATTTTAAAAAATTAAATTTTAAAAATTTAATTTTGTTTAAGATATTAAGAAAAAACAAACAACATTTTTGGTGTATAGAACATACCTGTAGTTTAAACACAGGTATAAAAAGTCAAAAGACCGTTTTTGTTCTCCGTTCAGTTCAAACGGTCTTTGATCAACCAAAACAGATTAGAAACAAAAAATCCGGTTACTGGTTGACCAAAGACCGAAAACCTTTTGAAACAAAATAAACAGTTTCTATGTGACTATTTGCTCAAAGGGTCCCAAAGTGAGAGTTATTTTGAGACAGCTAGAAATAGTCAACTGTTTTTTACATGCTCTGGAAAAAGGTCAAGTATAGCGGTTCAATTGGTTAGGTTTTGAATCATCTTCATTAAAACTGGCATAAACTCTGAAAGATACACAATGAATCTTATCATGGCCAAAACTAAAACAGGAGCTTAAAATAATAGCGAATATTTAAATACTTGGTTATTGTTTCAATAAACATGCACTTAAAAAATATGTTGTCCTACAAGGGCATAATGCTCATCAAAAAAACTCACAAATTAATTCCGTCAAAATTATGAGAATTTGTAATGGCAAAGTTAAGTTGGGTAGGAAGAGATCCTG
The DNA here is from genome assembly GCA_035046095.1 of Drosophila pseudotakahashii. NCBI lineage: Eukaryota > Metazoa > Arthropoda > Insecta > Diptera > Drosophilidae > Drosophila > Drosophila pseudotakahashii. The sequence continues at coordinate 702,727 of JAWNOE010000094.1, forward strand.
TTTATAAGTCAAATGTATTCTAAACACCTTAATTAACCAAAAACATGGTACCAAAACAAACATTAATTATGCATGGACCTAGTATTAACATAAGCTTGTTTTTTCTTATTGAAGGAAGATCAATACGGATGCATACAACGTCCATAAGTCATCCTATCATGTAAATAGTTATAAGGTAGTAATTCGTAGCTCAAACTAAATACAAAATACTTTTAAATGAATCTTCGAGCAATAAAATCCGGCCAGGATCACCGTCAGGATTACAAAGAAATAGTGCGAAAGTACTCAGTAAGCAATGTAAATTGACATGTGTACTCGCTTGAACATAAAACAAACAAAAATCGTCGACTTTTTTTTTTAAAGACAGTTTATACAGTTAATCTGAAACGTCTTAAATCATTTCCGAATAAATTTGCAAATATATCATGAGTTTTGGGCCCGAATTCCTTTATAGGTAGGGTCCTGATAATTATAATCGATAGTAAGTCATTATAGCTAAAAATTGTAAAGGATAATTAGTCTTTAAACTTAGATTTAATTGTTAGCTACCGCCAACTTAAGATTAAGTTACCTATTTGTCAATTTTGCTACATTTTATTCTATTTTTTGAGAAGTGGTGCTATTATTATACCCGTTACTCGTAGAGTAAAAGAGTATATTGTATTCGTGCAAAAGTATGTAACAGGGAGAAGGAAGCATTTTCGACTCTATAAAGTATATATATCCTTGATCAGGGTCACTAGCCGAGTCGATCTAGCCATGCCCGTCTGTCTGTCTGTCCGTATGAACGCTGAGATCTCGGAAACTACTAAAGCTAGAAAGTTGGGATTACCCTACCCACACATATTCTTCAGCTTCCTACGCACCGCAAGTTTGTTTCAGCCGAGGGCCACGCCCCCTCTAACGCCCACAATCGCATTCCGCCCACAAGTAAACGATTTTAAAAGGTGCCTGGCGCCCACACCGTTTAAGATTTCGGAAATGTAAAAAAGCAGATTTATTGCGTTTATCAATATCTATCGAAATGAAGAAGAAATTTTTATAATAGGACCATTCGTTAAAAAGTTATGCCCGGTCAAAGTTTTATATCTCAATCTTCCTCGCACTCCCTTTAGCTAAGTAACGGGTATTTGATAGTCGGGGCACCCGACTGTAGCGTTCTCTCTTGTTTTACTTGTACTATTTGGAAAATAAGTAAAAACCTGTATCAGGATTTAGCCGAAAAAAAAATATTTTTTAAATTAGAATTTTTTTTAGTTAGCCAAAAAACGTCAATTTTGAAAAAGGACCCTCTCATTGAAAATCTGTATCTCCGGTTTTTAGTAATCCGATTTTTCATAAATTTTTTTAAAAACTATTCTTAAAAAAGAAATGGTTTTGTAAAAATGAGTTTTTCATTTTTTAAAAATAAAAACAAATAATATATCAAAACAAACTTTAAACATTGCCCCCAAAAAACAAAAAATTTTTCACTCGTAGAGTAAAAGGGTATATTGTATTCGTGCAAAAGTATGTAACAGGTAGAAGGAAGCGTTTCCGACTCTATAAAGTATATATATTCTTGATCAGGGTCACTAACCGAGTCGATCTAGCCATGTCCGTCTGTCCATCTATCCGTCTGTCCGTCCGGATGAACGCTGAGATCTCGGAAACTACAAAAGCTAGAGAGCTGGGATTACCCACACATATTCTTGGGCTTCCTACGCACCGCAAGTTTGTTTTAGCCGAGGGCAACTCCCACTCTAACGCCCACAATCGCATACCGCCCACAAGTAAACAATTTTGAAAGGTGCCTAGCGCCCACACCTTTAAAGATTTTAAAGAAATTTTTCAAATCGAACCATTCGTTAAAAATTTCTGCCCGATCCAAGTTTTATATCTCTATCTCCCTCGCACTCCCTTTAGCTGAGTAACGGGTATCTGATAGTCGGGGCACCCGACTATAGCGTTCTCTCTTGTTTTAAAAATAAAAAACCGAAAAGTACATACAATTTTCAAACTTTGGTTTGGATTATCTATATCATAAAATTTCTTCTACATTTCGATAGGTATTGATAAACACAATAAAACTGCATTTACAATAACTTTTCCAAAATTTTTAAAGGTGTGGGCGCCAAACACAGGCGTTGCCATTGGCTATGTGTGGGTAATCCCAACTTTCTATCTTTTTTAGTTTCCGAGATCTCAGCGTTCATACAGACAGACAGACGGAGAGACGGACATGGCTAGATCGACTTGGCTAGTGATCCTGATCAAGAATATATACACTTTATAGGGTTGGAAATGCTTCCTTCTAGCTGTTGCATACTTTTGCTCGAATACAATATACCCTTTTACTCTACGAGCAACGGGTATAAAAATGAAGTTAACTTCCTTTTGTTTTAATACAATTTTAACAGTTTTTCAATATTTCTATGCGAACAAAAATTTTAATCGTGTAGATTGCTTTACATTTTATTTAAACAATTATACATATTTAATAGAAAATTGGTTTATGTAATTCCCTTAAACCTGCAGACCTCTCCCATTCTACATTTGGAAAACCATTAATTTTATTACTACCTACCGTAACGAACATCGGCCTACCAAAGTTACATTTTGCATACATTTGTTTAAATTTGTTTTCATGTTTTTAAATATTTCAGGCAGTTTGTTCAAGGCATGGACTGGCCATTGGAGCCAAGACCATTTTAATAACGAAAACCGTAATGGCTATAACAGCACCACTCTCGTATCCAGTTTCGCGTATTCTCGATAAATTATTAGGAGAAGAAATCGGTAATGTTTACAACCGAGAACGTTTAAAAGAACTTGTTCGTGTAAGTAAAAAAAATATGTTTTCTTTGTAAACGTTTTTTAATCGTTTCTATATTGCTAATTTTTAGGTTACTAACGATGTAAACGATCTTGATAAAAATGAGGTTAACATCATATCCGGAGCTCTGGAATTACGTAAAAAAACTGTTGCTGACGTGATGACGCACATAAATGATGCTTTTATGCTGTCATTAGATGCATTACTTGATTTTGAAACTGTGTCTGAAATTATGAATTCTGGCTATTCTCGAATTCCAGTATACGATGGTGATAGAAAAAACATTGTGACTTTGCTTTATATTAAGGATTTGGCCTTTGTTGATACCGATGATAACACTCCATTGAAAACTCTCTGCGAATTTTACCAAAATCCAGTTCACTTTGTATTTGAAGATTATACCTTAGACATTATGTTTAATCAATTTAAAGAAGGAACAATTGGGCACATTGCTTTTGTGCACCGCGTAAATAATGAAGGAGACGGAGATCCTTTTTATGAAACTGTCGGTTTGGTTACATTGGAAGATGTTATTGAAGAACTGATTCAAGCTGAAATTGTCGACGAAACCGATGTTTTTGTTGATAACCGTACAAAAACAAAAAGAAACCGATATAAAAAAGCTGACTTTTCAGCGTTTGCTGAACGCCGTGAAATTCAAACCGTACGGATTTCTCCTCAATTAACATTGGCTACTTTTCAGTACTTAAGCACTGGTAATACATATTTAAAATTATTATTTACACTTTTGTACTATAAAAAATATTTTCAGCTGTCGATGCGTTTAAAAAGGATGTTATTTCGGAGCCCATTTTGCGCAGATTACTTAATCAAGACGTTTTCCACAACATTAAAACAAAAGCCAAAAGTAAAGACGATCCAAGTCTTTATATCTTCACTCAAGGAAAAGCAGTAGACTTTTTCGTACTTATTTTGGAGGGTCGAGTGGAAGTTACAATTGGCAAAGAAGCTCTTATGTTTGAAAGTGGACCTTTTACCTATTTCGGAACACAGGCGTTGGTACCAAATGTAGTCATCGGTAAGTAAACACGTGGTGAAACTCTAGCACGCGAGTAACAAAACACACAAGGTCATGAAAAAGACAACAACTATTTGCATTGTGAGGTGAGACGAAAAAAAAAGTTCAATGTAATTGTTGTTGGGCCTTGCTCGCTCTTATCTATTACAGACAGCAACACAAAGTGGAATCGAAGTGTGCCCAATGCTGAGTGCGTTAGTGACCACACCCATGCTTTGTGACTTTACAAAAACAAATGTGCACCGCGTGAATATGGGCTGTGCATCCCTGCTCTAGATTCTTAAGAATTTACGTGCAAAAATAACTTGGCGGTCGGCCATGGTCTATTTAAAGCAGTGTTTAAAATCTAGCAACATGTTTCAAAGATTCGGATTTTGCTTGTAGATTTTTGAAGTCAAATCAAAGGCAACATATTGCTTTTGAAATTTTTCAAACTAAAACAGCAGCCAGATTTTTATACCCGTTACTCGTAGAGTAGTTTTTGGTTCTCAATTTATTTCGAATGGTCAAGTTATTTTTCGTGTTTTGGGTATGGTAGAGCTCAAAGGTGCTGGGGCAAGCACGGCCAAAAACCTTGCTGCAGAAATCCTTAAAGTCCTCCAAAAGTTTGATATCAATTTAAAACAAATATTATCAACTAGCAGGGTGTGTAGCCCGCAGCTTCGCCTGCGGAAACTAAAATTGAAAAGTAAGCTACTTATTTTAAATTTAAAAAATGACTAATTTTTAACTTATAAGCCGAGTAAAGATTTGATCAGAACTTTTTTCCTTAATTTCCGTAAAAAGAACGGTATTTTGTCCTATGCAAACTACTTAAGGAAAATACAAAAACTTGAAAAACCATTATGTGTTTTTTTAAATCTTTCTAAAATTCTAAAGGACTGTTTGCATAAGTTATATTAATAAATAAAGAAGGCAGGTGGAAGGGGGTGCCGTGAATCAAATTGTTTAAACATTTCCAATAGTTTAAACAATTTGAGGCACGTATAAGGAAGAGCAAGAGAATCAATTGATTTGAATATTTGGTGTTCTTTTAATATTTTCAATGCGATTTGAATTTTAAAACACAAAAATCTGTAAGAAAATGTGAAATATTCTTTTAGCAAAAGGATATCAGTATTATCATGAATTTGAATCTAAGCAAATCTCACTTCCTTAGTCAGCTGCAATGCGCACACACACGTACACACGCACATATCTAGTGGATGTGTGTTAAATACGCATTTTTTTGCTAATACATATTTAGTGCGTGTGTGTGTACGCAGCGGAGCGAATTAATGTTTTTTTTTGTTTTTTACAAATCCACAGTTTGTCAATAACTCAACGTTTGAAAACTAATAGATAGTTTGACAACATATCGTCTGAGCTAATCGGGTTCTTGGATTTTAAAAATAAAAATAACTTTAAGGAAAACTTCGACTGTATAACTGTATCCAAATTCTAAAGCTGATCGGAGCAGCATGATTTTGCACACAGGAAAATCATTTTTTAAATTTAACGTTTGGCTAAAAAAAATGGTGCAAAAGAATCGATTTTCGATATAATCTATATTTTAACCGCGCATTTTAAATGTGCTGTGACTGTGGAATTTGCATCTTTTTTCCCTTGCGCGGTCACACTTAAAGTGCGAAAGCATGACATACACACATACATGTACGACTTTATGCAAAGTGCGCCAGCAGAACATACATACATACATATGTGGAGGCCGTGACGTCAGAATGCAAAACAAAATTTGAAAATATTGGGGACTTGGTAAAGGAGGCTGAATTTCCAAAAAATTTAAATGCAGTTATTTGCGGGTCTGCCATAAGATTATGAACATCACATTTTTAATCATTTTAACAACATTTATAACAGAAAAATGGCAAAAGAAAGAATTAAAAAAAAACAAATCGAATTTTGGGGCCTTTGGGGGTCGTTTTTGGTTCTAATATATACCTCACACGCGGCTCCTAATTATTCTACGAATTAATGTAATTTTTTTTAGATTTTTATGTCAATCCGTTCTGGGTGGAATTTGCTACTGGAAATTTTTTTTGGTTTCCATTATATTAATGTAGAGATTACATCGAATAACGGAGCTAACATGATCCGGGCCACAAAACTTTTGTCGGCTATTACTGAGGAGGAGGACGAAGATAACTTTACCAATGATGATTACCTCGAAAAAATTAACTTAATGGAAAAAAAACCAAATATGTCAGTAGAAAATGTAGTCGTGTGTCGTTGTGCTGCTCACACAGCTCAACTCTGTGCCCTTGATGTGAAGAAATCACCAGACGTATTAAAATATTTAATAACCTGCCGTAACTTAACAAAATATATAAGAAAAAATTCTAATGGATATCGAGACATTTTTACGCTTAGATCATTGAAAATGCCCCAGCTGGATTGCCCAAATAGGTGGGGATAAACGTATACTATGATTGAACATTTGAAGGAAGCCAAGGAAGTACTAATTAAAATCGAGTCTATTAAAAACAAAAACCAGAACGAAAACTTTGAATTAGACTCCTATTTGTGAGAGTTCATTGAAAGCTATTATACTGTCCTGAGACCATTGCATAAAAGCATCATAAAATTTCAAGAGGAGCATTTGCATTATGGAAATTTTTATGCTCAATGGTTAAAATGCAGATTATTAACAGCCAAAATTATAAGTAATTCAAAACAAATTTTAGTGTATATATTCTTGATCAGGAGCAAAAGCCGAGTCGATATAGCCATGTCCGTCTGTCCGTCCGTATGAACGCTGAGATCTCGGGAACTATAAAAGCTAGAAAGTTGGGATTACACACACATATTCTTTGGCTTCAGCCGAGGGCCACGCCCCCTCTAACGCCCACAATCGCCTTAAACGATTTTAAAAGGTGTCTGACGCCCACATCTTTAAAAATTTCGGAAACGGAAAAATTCAATTTTATTGTCTTTATCAATATTTATCGAAATGTAGAAGAAATTTTTCAAATCGGACCATTCGTTAAAAAGTTATGCGCGATCAAAGTTTTAAATCTCTATCTCCCTCGCACTCCTTTGAGTAACGGGTATCTGATAGTCGGGGCACCCGACTATAGCGTTCTCTCTTGTTTTTAACTCGAGTTGTGGTCAACCGATTTCGGTTATCAAAGACTCATGTGACAGGTAATAGAATGCCCTCTAACTTTCTAATACACGGCATTTAGTTCCATTCATTCTTTTAGAAGCTCACTTCGTCAAAGTTGAAAAATATGGAAAAAATTCAAAAATGCTGGCATTAATGGCTTCGTTAAAAATACACGCCTAAAAACCGAAATTAGTTTTGTAACTTCTACTGGTAGAAGGTACTTTGACAAATAAAACAAGCTATTGATCATTACAATCCACCAGCAAATTAATTTGATATGTATTTTTGAAGCTTGCGACAACGGTGATATTTTGGACGTTTACAGCTGGTCACTGACATAACCGCGCTCTAACAGGGCTGTAACATCCCGTTTTTCCCAACGTAAAACTCTTACTTCGGTAGGTGGTGAAAAATGAGGATGACCGTGTCATCCGGCTTCAGGGTGGCGGAGTAGACACCCTCCTCCGTGCAGATCCGCAGCCGGGTTCGCCTGGTAACGCGTTCCGCTCTGCAGGCCGTTATTTGGTCGAGGACTCCCTGAGTGAGCATCCCGTCCGGGGTGTTGACGCTCCAGCGAGGGGGAGCACCGCGTACCAACGCGGCCATGCGTTCGTTATTCTCATCGGCGATGGGAGTACAGCTTGCTGCGGGTGATGCAGTCGGTGGAACGGTCGGTGGGGTCGAGCTCGATGGGGGCATGTGCGGAGTGGTCGTTTTCGACGATGGCTCGGTTGGCGGAGCGTGCTCCGTTGTCGTGCTCGTCGGTGGCGGAGCTTGTTCTGTTGCCGTGCTCGGCGATAGCTCGGTTGGCCAGGTGAAGATTCATCCACTTGTGGCAGCTGGGCGAAATATCCCAGGACGAACTCGTCTAAGTTGGTTGGTGCTTCGTCGAGGACGTGACGGAGGGTCCCTGGTGATATGTCCAGGTCCATTGGTCTGGCAACCGGTGTCGTGGGGGTGTGAGAGGATTCTCGGCTTGCTCTTGCCCGGCGTCAGAAGCGTGGAGCTTCGTCGTCATTGTCCTCAGACTCGCTGGAGGCGTATGACCAGTGCATCGCCTTGCCGCTCGGAAGCTCGTCGTGACGGTCGTCATCTCGGCTCGCTGGGGGACAGTGTCCTCCCTCCTTGTTGGTGGGAAAATCGCACACCAACGGCGGAGGCCTAGTGTCCGGTTCTACTTGGGTGTCAGCGATGTCGCCGGTGTCGGGATCTTGATCCGGGGTAGTCCCCTCCAGATCCGTCGGTGTCGCTGGTTCGTGGTCGACGACCATCTCCTCCGACGGTCCAATTGCCGGTCTGGTCGGGAGTGGGCATGAAGGGCGCCTCGATGATGTAGGTAGTGGTAAGGATGCGCATCAGCTGGTTCTGACGAAATCCATACCGGTCCTTAAACTCATACACGTAATGAGCGGCGACACGTAATGTCGTCGGACGCGTTTTCCCATTCCGGTACGTCGTCTTCGCCTTCGCTTCCTTCCGTTCTACCCTCCCTTATCCTTTCGTCACTGGGTTCGTCGACATCCTCCACTCTCCCGTAATCGTATCATGCCCCTGGCAACCTAGGTTCGCGACCATGAAGAACGAAAGCTGGGCTGCATCTTCCACTTCACAAAAAGGGTGCAAAGGCGGATGCCCAGAATTATAGAGTTATTTCTAAATTGTCGGCAATTCCAAAAGCCTTTCAACGTATTATCACTTCTCATTTGCAACATTTATGTTCCTCGCTAATATCATCGTGTCAGCATGGTTTCGTTAAGCGAAGATCGACTACCACCACTATTGTAATAAATGGATTTAACAATAAAATGCAGACCTACGTTATATATACAGATTTTAGAAAAGCCTTTGACTCTGTTAACCACTCTCTTCTTTTATTTAAACTAGACTTGCTTGGGTTTCCATGTAATCTTTTAACTTGGTTTTTATGTTATTTGAATGGGAGGACTGAGAGGGTTATATTTAAGAACGCTGCTTCTAAAATGATCCACGTGACATCTGGAGTGCCCCAGGGTAGTCATTTGGGCCCTTTGCTGTTTACTTTCTTAACGATCTTCCCTCTATCATAACAAATTCTCGTGTACTAACATATGCTGATGATGTTAAGCTTTGTTTGACATACAACAATATAGAGTCTGGTTTCCGCTTACAATCAGACATTAATATTTTTTAAGTATGGTTAAATTTGAACTGAATGAAATGTAACGTAATCCATAGGGGTACTCCTACGCCTAAATGATTTAGACGTTCTTCAGGACCCAAAGCTTAAAGTTGACTGCCACATAATGTTGTCTGTTAACAAAGCTATGAGTGTTCTTGGGTTTATAAAGCGTTGGTCAAAAGAATTTGACGACCCTTATATAACCAAATTATTATTCTATTATTGTTCTTCGGTTTGGAGCCCACAATACCAAGTGCACATTGACCGTATCGTACCGTAGTCGGTACAAAAACAATTTCTTCTTTTTGCCCTTCGTAGTTTGAACTGGGATCAAAACGTAAGGCTACCTTCGTAGAAAAATGCTTGCTACTATTTTTATGCATAATCTTATAAGAGGTGATATTGACTCTGTAGAACTTTTAATATTCCCGTTAGACCAACACGTAATTATTATCCTCTTAATTTGCCTCGGTGTACATCAAATTTTAGTCTGCACGATAATAATTATAACAACCTTTATTATTAATTTGCATTTCAACTTCTATCCCGGTATAAAAACTAATATTTTAACTCATTTGCTTCACTCCTAATTGCTTCTTTATTTTCATTATGTGTCCCGTTTTTTTTTTGTTTTATGTATTCTTCCTCGCGAACTCGCATTCTTGCCCAAATTGATAAAAGGGCTTCGCGCGTAACAAGCACGTGCTTGGTGTCGTTGGGCCTCTTGTTTGTACCAGGGCCCGAAAATAACTGTTATTTTCAAAAACTAAAATCAATAAATCACAAATAACAAATTTTTTAAAAATGCGCCGACTTTACCCACTATATTCTAAGCACTCTATTTATGGCTCCTGACAATAACGTTTATTGATTGATTTTTTAATTATAAATTAAAATTAACAGTTAATACTGCGTTTTAAAATAAACCTTAAAAATAACTATTATTTTTTAATTTTTACTTTATCTCTAAGTATAACAGTTACTTGTAACTTTTATTTTTTCAGTCATGAAAAAATAACTGTTATATAACTCTATAACTGTTATATCTGATTTTTATAACTAAAAATCAAAAATAAATGTCACCCAAAGACTTTTATTCTGACACTCCCTAAATAAAAGTCTTTGAAAGACTTTTACTTTTCAAAATATAAAATAAAAGTCTTTTTATTTTAAGTCTTAGCTATCAAATTTGGATTATGGGTTAATCTTAATTATTTTTAAATTTTAAGAGATTTTTTTACTTTTTTTTATTATTATTTTTTTTTTAATATACTTTTATTTAATAGTTGAGTGTATATTTAAAGTTTTACTCATTGTGTTACCGTAGATTTTTTTGTATTGTTAAATCAAATACCTGTAATAATTGTGCAAGTAATAAGAGCAAGGTCAATAACAATTTAAAATGGGACGTAAGCAAAACGAAAATAAATAATGTTTAATAATTTTATTTTTCAAATTATTGTTTATTAAATAAATAAATACGACATTGTTAGATAAAGAAAATCGCGATGAGGAATATATTGGACTAAGCCAGAATTTTTAAACAATGAAATAAATATTTTAAGAGTGGTTAAAAAGTAAAAATAGATTGTGTCATCTAAACCTTAGAAGTTCTGTAATTCTGGCTTCCCCTATTTGGGGAATACGAAATTGTTAGATTTAAAAATGATTTTCAGTAATAAAACTTATAACCAGACCTCGGATTTTGCATATTTTTATAGGATACAGATAAATCAATTCCGAACACACCCAAATTCGTTTCAATAGAAATATAGTTTAAAATTAATGGCATATTTACATTTTTTTTTGCATTTTTGCATAAAATGCATATGCATAAAATATGCAAAATATATTCAAAATATGCAAATGTAATTAACCAATAAAGAAATAATACTAAAATGCATTATTATAGATGATTTATATATTTTTTAAGATAATTGGTTTTACAGTATATAACCAGCATTTTCTCCAAATTATTAATATCTCAACTGCGCATATGAAAAAATAGATTTTCTTCAAACTCAAGTACCTCGTAGAGTTTGTCTTGATTATCAACTGTGTTTTTTTTTTATTTGGTGTCCATTTAAGGGCGCTATGAATTTTTAAATTTAATACTTATTAAGTACTACTCTAAAAATGTTCTCAAACTTCAAATAAGTATATCTCGGGAACGGCTTGAAGGAACAACGTACAACTTTACACGTTTTTAAATGTGTTTTAGGGGAATAAAGAACGTATAGTATTTGCAATTTCCTTTCGCGGTTTTGGAAGTCTTCTTCAACCTATAAAATAAACTCAAATATCCAAGATTGTCCATTTCATAGTCAACCTAATTTACCCGAAGAAAATTGTTTGTTCCTTTTCGTCTTTTCTGAGATATCTATTTTTTTCTCAAATTTAAGGAAACCCTATTTATATTTTCAACATGTAGGGGAGAAAGGTGCAAAAATAGTAAAAGGGGCAGAATAGTTTGTGGCCCTAGCGGCCAAACGGCTCGTTTAAATTGCGCGCCGTGTTTACTGAAGGTTTCTTAGACACCAGAGGGCTGCATTTAAAATTTGAGCCTTAAGTTGTTTGCATATATTTTGCATATTTCCGATATGTATCCGAATTTATTACATTTTAAAAATATGACACCTACCTAGAAATTTTGGTAAAAATCGGATTAAAAATGGACATATGCAAAATCCGATGTCTACTTATAACTGTTACGGTCTCTGTTTTGTACTGCTCGTAGTGCATTAACGTCCATCATATATATCATTTACCATTTTCTTTGGTACCACGAAGCGCCTAAGGATGTGGTCACGGAAAGCCTTTATCAGCGTTGAGGTGGTGGATTTTCGCAGGGGTATCAGTTCCACATCCTTCGATAAAGCGTCGAAGAAGACGAGCAGCATGGCGTGTTCCTGCTTAGATCGTGGTAATGGTCCCACGAAATCTGCACAGAGGACTGCGAATGGCTTTTCGACCTGCGGAGTAAGCATTCTCCATGCTTGTTTTTACTGTGAAGCTTTGAATTTCTGGCAAAAAAGGCATCTTCGGACATATGTGCCTACGTCGCGGAACATCCCGGGCGAGTTGTACCTTTGGCTGATGCGATGGATCGTCTTCCGAATTCCCAAGTGGCCGGCGGTGGGGGCGTCGCACACTGGGGTGAGCGACCCCAAAAGTGACGATTAATTCAAAATACAAATTTCGGAGTTGCGCAATGAGGGTCATATGGGGCGAATGAAGATAAAATTCTGCATTAGAAAGTGAAAGAATTATGGTCCTAGGTCTTAAAGAAACCTCACAATGTAAATCCAAAGTTGAAACTTTGTTTTTTTGTTTTCAAAAATACGAAAAATTAATATTTTTTTTGTCACTTTCAGTGACGATTTTTACAATAAAAATAGGCAAAAACAACTTTTTGAAAATGGGAATAATAAATTTAAACTCTTAACTATTTTAAAAAATTTTTAATTTTTTTTGGTGTAAAATTTTTATAAAAAAAAAAAATGTATGAAAAAATAATCTGTAAAATTTGACGTTTTTTTAAAGTAAATTAGGTCAAAAGTTTCTTCAAACGTAACCAAACGTAACCATTTTTTTTCTAAAAATTCTTGTGATATGTACCTAAGTTCCCAACAGGGGGTTCCGTGCAACACTCTGCTATAAGAGAGTTATTTTAATTCAAAATTGCACGGTATTTCACGAAAAAATACGTTTTTTTTATTTTTGAATGTCAGGTGTTGGTCATCTATTCGAAGAATACGCTCATAAAACGGCTAGATACTTTTCACAATTGTATCCGTGGTATTATATGCCACCAACAATACACAAGTTCTTAATTCACGGTGCTGAAATTTTTTCGAATGCGTTGTTACCCATAGGCCAACTGTCAGAGGAAGCTCAAGAAGCTCGGAACAAAGACTTCAAAAAATACAGAGAATGTTATTCGAGAAAAATGGATAGGGTGAAGAGCAACCAGGACATTTTAAATATGTTTTTGATTAGCTCCGATCCAATAATATCTACCAAACGGAAGTTGCCGAAAAAAAAGGTGCACACATTTCCGAAGGAAGCTTTAACTCTGTTAAAAGCAGCAGAATTTATGAGCGACAAGAGCGATAGTGAAGGCGAATCCGAGATGGAATCGGATTGATTTTTTGATTTTCTTGTAAAATTATGGTTTCCACTAATAAATTCGAAGTTATAAATATAAACTTTTTTTATTTTATAAATACAAGCAATACAAGGTTTTTTCTCATTTTCAGTATATTGTTTTTAGCGCATATTTACTATAAAGTCCATCGATTCTTAGTATTCATAATAAATGTAATCTAAATAAATACATAAACGATTCGGGTAAATTTTCAGCGCTATTAATGAAACATTACCGGTTTTTTGGTAAAAATACCCAAATTTTCAAAAAATGCGCCGTAGAAAAATAAATATTAAAAAAAAAAATACTCTACAGAAAGTCCAAATGTTATTTTTTTTTACTTTTATTGATCAAATACAAAATACAAAATTATAATACGTTCAAATTTTTTGACGGCTGATTTGATCGTCACTATTGGGGTCTCTCACCCCAGTGTGCGTCGTGACATTCTTTCAAGATTTGCGGACGGTGGTCGGTGGGGACGCAGAGTTTCCAAGGGAGCTGGTCTAAGTCGTCCGGCCGGTCTACCAGATATCAATAAAGAGCGCTGTTCTCTATGAAATAGTCCGTGTACTTTTGGGGGTCACTTCGTACTTCGTTCATTTTCAGTTTGAGCCATTTGTACGTGTTTTCTTTCAGTGCCATTCGTTGCACGACCTCCAGTGGTTGTCGGGATAGCTCGTCCGCGACTAAGTTGTATTTTCCCCGGCGGTAGTGGACGTCGTATTGGTATTGTTGTAATTCCAATGCCCACCTAGCTACTCGCCCACGTTGAACCTGTATTCTTCGATGTAGCACTTTTGTTTCCGGATTCCCCAGAGTATGGCTAGGCACTCCTTTTCCATTGGTGAATGGTTTAGCTCGGCAGCGTCCAGCTTCCGGCTTACATACGCGATCACCCGCTCTTGGCCATTGATCGTTTGGGTTAGTACTCCCCCCAACCCGTAATTGCTGGCGTCCGTCTGCAGCGTCATTTTCACCGAAAAATCGGGGCATGCCAAGACGGTCACGGCGGTCAATTTCTCCTTTAATAGGTTAAATGCGGTTTGTTCTTCCTCTCTCCAGTTCCACTTCCGGTTCCGGACGATCGAGGCGAAATTTGTCACGAAGGCCATCCCTTTCGAAGCCTTTCCAGGGTGTGATTGATCCTGGGCAGCGGATATGCTTCGGGCGTGGACCGAGGACCCTGTCATCCCCGCAAATGCTGCCAGCTGTTCTTTCAGGAACGCCTGAATATCCGCCTCTTGGTCTGCGTTTAACAGGACCACGTCGCTGCCTGATGTTCCTTTGCCTCCCAGCGATGAATTCTTCTTGTCGTCTCTAAGCTCGCTGCCTCCTACGTCCTTCATGTCATCCGTCAGTCGGTCTCTTATACTTCCCGTGTATCCCGTAACATACTTGTCCTTTCTCCTGGTCATCTCCTCCTCTTCGGGTGTTTCCTCGTGCGCGTCGGAGTATTCAGTCTGCCCCTTGATTCCCTGCGGCTGTTCCTCCGGTGTGTTTGTCGAGGTGGTTGGCCGTGATTTTGTGGTGGGTGTTCCTTTTACTCGCCTGGTCGTGGGTCGTCGTACTCTGCTTCGAGTCCTGCGTTACTGGCCGTCTCCTCGAGCCTCGGCCTTCCGTCCATGATAGTGGCTGCCCGGTCGTGGTGCGTCTGCGGCTGGCGGTTAATGGGTTGATCCGCTCTGAGTCAGGCGGTTAGTACTAGACTTGCTGAGCCACATCGTATTGTCGTCCCCATCTTGCATGGACGGCATTACCAGTAGGGGGACCTGCACTTGCTGTCGTCCCAGCGTTATGTCCGCCACCAACAACTGGGAAACTTTGGACTTTGGACGCATCGGCGAGGTTGGTTTCTGTACGAACTTCCCTGAATTGGTAACTTTTACCCACTGCCATGGCGCATTCTCGACAAATTAAACTGTGGGACCCCACGGTGTCGACGGTTGCCAGGCTCTTTTGTCCAAAAATCTCTACTTCGGCAACTATCCGGCCCTCCAATACTTTGAGAGGTTATTTGTGGTGCTCGTCCCCACAGGCTGCCGCGTGTCGCTGGGACTCGACCCGTTTCCCGACTGGGGCCGTCGACAGCACTCTACCGTGGGTATCCGCGCCGTCCACAATCCCAACAAAAGTATTGTCGATTATTCCGACACTCGCGGCTGAAATGTCCCGACTTGCCGCAATTACGGCAGGCGTTCGTTCCGCGTGTCTATGTGGTGGTCTTCTCGTGATGCGACTCCTCGTTGGTTCGCTCGGCTCAAACTGCGTTGCTTAACCGTTTCCAGTTCCGTGGCCATTGGGTCATGGCCCCAATGGTCTTAAACTCGTGGCAGGTCAGGAGAGGAGTTTTCGTAGAGTCGGTGTAGATCTTGTTGTTCTGTGTAACTACTCTCTGCTGAATGCTGAGTGTTTTGACCTGAGACCGATTCGATACTTTCAGTTAAGTTGTTAATATGAATCCTTGATAAGGCGACTGCTACTAAATTAGTTGTACCTGGTTTATAAATGACTTTTGAAGTAAAACTTTCTATGAAGGAATACCAGCGTTTTATTGCTATATTAGGATTTTTAGAGAGATTGCAAAAGATAATGATTGATAATCGGTTTGAATTTCAATTCCAATCACTACGTATAAGTAATTTCTTAGATTTTTAAGAGCCCAAACTATAGCTAAAAGTTCTTTCTTATTAGTTGCGTAAACTTGTTCTGTTTTAGATAAGGTTTTTGAAATAAAAGCAATTGGTTTACCTTCATGAGATAAAACTGCACCAATTGCGACGTCCGAAGCGTCGGTGGTCAGGGTACATTTTGTATTATAGTCCGGTTGAACTATTTCGACTTGAGCAATGAGATTTTCTTTCAGCTCGTTTAAAGCCTTAATAGCAAGGTCATCCAGATGAATTAAAATTTTTGTTGACATTCATTTTGTAATTTTGCCATTATGACCAAGATATTTTGTTAGAGGTTTGGCTATAAAGGCGTAATTTAAAACCAATTTTTGTATAATAGCTAGTAAGGCCTAGAAAACTTCTTAGTTCCCGAATATTTTTTGGAAGCGGATATTTAGTAATTGTGTCAATTTTTTCTGGGTCTGTCTTAATTATATTTATAATTATGTTTAAGTCTTCATAATGTTGTTCAATCGAATTTAAGAATATTATAATGCCGTCCATGTAGACATGACATGTTTTACAATTCTTGGACGTTGATGCACTATGGTCAGTAGAAACAGGTGGCCCTTACGACACCAAGCAAAGCTTGTTACGGGCGGAGCCCTAAACCGTTTGGGTTGTCAAATTACCTTTTCCAAAAATGACTGATCCTACACCTTTTAAGGTGCGTGTTGCACTTGACTTCCAGCTAGTGTGGAAGTATATTAAAGACTAAAGACAGAAAATAATAGTAGTTTAACTACACAGGAACACAAAATTAAACGTTGTGAAATTTCCACGAACCATTTCCACTTTTCCATATTTGGAAAAAAAAGTCCCATAGACAATTATTTTCCATCACCTACAGGTTCCGCGGTATAACTCAGAATACAAAAAAACGATGTTTGGCGACTTTTTGAATTACGTGGCCTATAAAATTGACTTACCTTTATTATTTTCGGTAGAACCTACTCTCAATACATCACAACACTACAAAAAAATAGTCCCCATCGTGAACCATTGATCATGTCTTTGGAATTCGACGCCAAAGTTGAAACTCCCAAATTTTTCACAATTTCTGTGATGAAACAAGAATTTTGAGAATTAAATCTTAAATGGAACTAATTTTAATTATTCATTGAATCTCTTGTTCATTGTATGCTTTAATTTCGGTTAAAAGCGTTTTTATGAGGATATTATATTGAATTTATTATACCAAATGTTTTCAAATTTTAGTTTAGGAATTGAACTAAGTTTAGCAATTCCACGATAATTTAAGATATCGGACTTGTTGCCTTTTTAAACAATGGAACAATGAAGGATTCCTTCCATATGGATGGAACTCTTCCTTAGGGACAAATTAAATAAAATTCCTAAGTATATAACTAGGTATTCTATCAGGACCCGGTGAAAATGGGAGCTTGAGAGTATCAAGACTCTGTAAAACATGAGAAACATTAATGACCGGTTTGAAGATAGAGTTCAAATGATGTAGAGGGTATGGATAATCTTTATTAATAACACTATTTGCATTCCGACAATATGATCACGTCATTTACAGTTAGTGCTGCATCAACCTAGACACAAAAATCGATTTCCTAGGTACCATGACAGGGAATAGTACCGCAGAAGAGAGAGCTGGGCTATGGATGTTCTTCCTAGGGATCATGCTAGAAAGTGGGACAGGAGGAAGTGCAAGGCTATTAGCTGGAGGCAGGACGAGGTGCGGCAGACCCCCGAAGTGGCAACAGCCGGTGATCGGTTAGTAGGCATTAAAGACTAAGGCGAAGCTACGTTTAACAAATCTGGCAGAGAGATTGCACCCTACATCAGTCCTTGATGACTCGTTCCCATTGGGATCGTCCTCACCGTACGACACATAGCTTGCAGTGGGTCTGGGAAGAGAGAGGTTGCTCGAGAGATCTGGAACATGTGAAGAGACATTAGGCAGTGTAGGACTACGATTTATATTTAATGATACTTGATTAAGAAGAATCCGACTTTTAAAGTTGGTGTCGAAAACATTACACCGACTTAATAAGTCCGTAAATCCAGCACGTAAAGCCTTGAACTCCAGCTTCATTTGCCTCATAAATGCTCTAATATCAATTTTAATATGTAGGCATGTGGTGGGGCACGTCCAGTCCAGGTTGGCATTAGACCTAGTACGATCAGCAATTTGGGCCGCACTATGCCCAATGTCTGCACATTTAGCGTGCGCAATGTTTTCACATAACCAGCAACTAACAATCGGCTGCCATAAAGTGATTTTGCCAATAAATTGGCAACCAACAACACAGCAGGCAGACATTGTTTACAAGTTGAAGTAAGTTAAAATGTAGAATGTAGAAAGAACATTTTTCAAAAATGTAAGCAGAAAGCTTTAGATGAGTGCAACAGCTGTGTAGCTAAGAAAACGCAGAGGAAAAAAAAACGCGATGAGACCAATTCAGCAAAGACCCGTTAACTCGAAAATGAGAGACGGTGACTAAAGTTGGGAGATGTAGCACCGCAAAACGGTGCGAGAGAGCACCAAAACAACAATGTAAAACATTGTAAAAACAACAACAATGCACAATGCACTCGTGCCGTTAACTATTTGTCAATATATTAATAAAGATAGTGATTTTAACACAAATAAATGATTTGCATTCAAACGGTGGGCTCAACTGAGTTGAGAATGAAAACTTTGGGAATATAAAAATCGGTAATTTAGACGCTAAGCGAATAAATGTGGGAGCGAATGTAAAACACGCCCGTATACAACAGAGAGGAGTTTCCTGTTACAGCAATAACATCTTCCACATTTCTATTTGTATTTTCACGATAATTTGAATACACGACAACATGGCTTTCGGAAAGCTATATAATTTTTCAAACCCAGCTACAAGCTTGGTGAGAACATACCTAATGGGCCGATCTCAATGTGTTGTAACGGAGTCTGAGACCTCAGACTTTTTATATACTAAGCGTGGTGTCCCCCAAGGGTCGGTCCTTGGACCATTATTGTTTTCGAAATATGTGAATGATCTTCGAATTGTGAAGTCCAGATGTATGCTGACGATATGCAAATGTATGTGAGTCGTCCATATAGCTGTATATCTAAATGTATTGATGTCAGTAATAGTGAACTTAAACTAGTAAGCACTTGGGCGAGGAATAACGGTCTTCAAATAAATCCAAAAAAATCCAAATGTTTGATTATTTTTAAAAAAGAAATAAACGCACCTCGGAATTGGGTTCGACAGCATTCTTTGGTGGTCCAACCATATTAACTATATAGTTGGTAAGACGTATTGTCAACTACGGCAAGTAAAACTGATCCACAGTATTTTAATCCCTTCATTATTATACTGCATTGAAATATTTGAAAAAATGTGATTCAATAAGTAGGAATAAATTAACCGTAGCATACAACAATATAGCAAGATTTATTTTCAATGTTAAACCACACGATTCAATTTCAAGTCATGCTAAACAAATCTTTGGACTAGACTTTTCCACATTAGTCGAATTTAGGGACACGGAATCTCCTTCGCAAAATAGTCACGACCAAGGAACCGAATTACTTGTTTTAGTTTCTCAACTTTTCACAGTCAACCAGAACGAATAATATAATACCAACAAGAATACACTATTCCTCAAATGAATATCAATCAATATCTTTGCATGGGCTGTTAAGCTGTGGAATAATGTACGCACAGTTACAAGAAGTTCTAGACAGTTTCGGAAAGAATTATTATTAATGTTAAAAAATAACTAACACACAACCACACACAGCTAATTATAAATGCAAGAACTTATTATCGATAAGAATTCAAAGTTGTACTATGGATAACAATAGAATATAAAATAAGCAAAACTTACAAATATGTTTAAGTAATTTTGTAAAACTTTCTGTAAGATTGTAAACTTTGTTATGTGACTAGTGCTTTATATTTAAGTTAAATTTTTAACTCTACCGCTAGGAAGATAAATAAATAATAATAATAATACAAAACGTCAGTTTTGAAAAAGTACCCTCTCACTGAAAATCTGAATCTCCGTAGGGAGGGTCTGTAGGGTCTTGAAGAAAAAAAAACATTTTTGTTTGTTATTTTTTTTTTTGTATATGGATAACCTTTGTGTGCTCACCGACAAATTAAAATTGCGAAAAACTTTTGTCCGATCACCAATTTTTTTTTTAATCTTATTCATAATAAATCAAACTTCACTTTTAAATGATTTTGAGCTCTGTAGGTGGTGAATAACACTGAAAAAAATACGCTAAAAACAAAGTATTTTTAGGAAAAATAATTTTTAAAAA
This sequence comes from Drosophila pseudotakahashii, assembly GCA_035046095.1. Classification (NCBI taxonomy): domain Eukaryota; kingdom Metazoa; phylum Arthropoda; class Insecta; order Diptera; family Drosophilidae; genus Drosophila; species Drosophila pseudotakahashii. The sequence goes on from JAWNOE010000094.1 coordinate 722,952, forward strand.
ATCAAGATATTTTTCACAGTTCCGAAAATATACAAGAAAGAGTTATGGCACATTTTTCGAAAAAATGCCAAATATGGCAATTTGTGACCGCTATAACTCCGGTAGAACTCCAAATTTGGCAAAACCGTTAAAAAGAAGTTTTTATTTTGTCGTTGTGAACAGGAAAAGTTAACTAGTTCGATGAAAATAAGACTTTCGGAACAGGGGTGGCCCACTTGGGAGATTTTGACTAACGTTTAAGTGCGTTTTTTTGGAAACCACGTTTTGAAAGTCCGTGATCATCGGCATTTTTATACGGCTCAAGCGGTCGTTTTCAAACTTGTCGCATATTTTTATACCCATAGCAGGTGTAAAAAATGGGAACGATCAAGCGCACAATGAACTCTCTGAGAGAGCTTGCCTAAAGAGAGAGAAACAAGCACAAGATTGACCGTGGTGTGGCAATTTTGGTTAAAAAAAACTCTCTTTAGTAGACATTTTCATCATGTTTTTCAGGTGTAAAAAACGAATTGTGGCAAAGGAGAGCAAGTGTATTTTTATACCCGTTACTCGTAGAGTAAAAGGGTGTATTGTATTCGTGCAAAAGTATGTAACAGGGAGAAGGAAGCGTTTCCGACCTTATATCTAAAGATTATAAAATGAAAGATCGATTTTTAAGGGGATACGACTACAGCCCAAACCGTAAGAGCTAGAGCAGCCAAATTTTTTCACAGTATTCCATTGAGGATCTAACCGCCCACTAAGATTCAATATATCCCCCCAGTGACCCCAAACAGCTCCAACATTCATATTTTGCGAACAAAAAAATTATATGTATTTAATGCTTAACTTCTAAATTGGTTGGAATTTCGAAATTAGGATATTGCCAAATTTTAGGTTTTGATTTCGCAGAAAAAATTTTTTTTATAAAATTTTTAGTACTCGAAAAATCAACTTTTTGGAAAAATTGTTACTGTATGCAGAAAAAAGCAAATATTCTTGAAAATAATCGTTCACGAACTCGGTACAATCATTACGAATAATTAAAAAAAAAAATGAAGAAGATCGATCAAATAGTTCTTGTGCAATCGTGGTCACCGCAAGCCGCTATAAAAAAAGGGTTCCGAGAGAATTGCCATAACTTTGTAAATTATTCATATATTTTCAAGATCAAACGCTTGTTGTTTCGATAAAAACATGTACTATCAATAAATAATAACTCCAGTTTCATAAAATAATTGCTACACACCTAAAAAAAAATCCAAAGTTCCCTCAATTTTTTTCGCTCAAAAAGGTATATAACCCCTTAAATAAAAAATTGAATTAGGTAAATGTATTGTTTAAGTAAATTCAAATTTTATGAATAAACAATTTAAGTTTAAGAAATATAATAATGCTCACAAAATGTAAGGGCATACACATGTCGCTGCGTCACGAAAATTATTCCAGCCAAATTTTGGTCGCTAGCTGAACATAACGGTTAAGCGCAAAAGAGAATGACGGACCGGCCGAAATTTGTCTCTGCTACCGCCGAGTGCAGGCAGATTATAAGACAGAAAAAGAGAGAGCAATATATGAATATCGGCTTCCCTTTCTTGCACGATAGATTTCGTCCGCAGTCTTCTACGCTGCGCCGACTTTTCTGCTGACGTCGGCAGCGGCCGTTCGATTGGCCTAATGAATTTGTCATGTGTCACCACTCCAGAACTGAAGGGATACTAATCAAAACATATCCAAATATACCTACCTACATTTATACATATCTGAAGAAGTAACGTATTTGATTGCTTCAGGCTCCCGCAAAATGCGACGCAATAACTTAGAAAATCAAAATAAATTCTTTAAGCATAGAGAAGATTTTAGCTAACTCGAGGTCATGCCGGCTTAGACTTCAAGAAGTCCAAGACGCCGGCACTATGCCGACATCTTTAAAAATACTAAAAATAATGTTAAAAACTTGAAAAATTAAACTTAAGCATTTGGGCCATAGAATTAATGAATTAATTAATTAATTTTAAATGTAGCCCCGAAATTATGGGGGATATCGAATTTTCATTTAGATTTCTAGTTAGGCTATTTCAAAACCTAAAATTCGGCAATATCCAAATTTAGAAATTCCAACCAATTTAGAAGTTAAGCATTAAATACATATAATTTTTTTGTTCGCAAAATATGAATGTTGGAGCTGTTTGGGGTCACTGGGGGGATATTTCGAATCTTAGTGGGCGGTTAGATCCTCAATGGAATACTGTGAAAAAATTTGGCTGCTCTAGCTCTTACGGTTTGGGCTGTAGTCGTATTCCCTTAAAAATCGATCTTTCATTTTATAATCTTTAGAGATATCAGCATGACTAGACGAGTCGATCCGTCTGTCCGTCCGTCTGTTTCTACGCAAACTAGTCTCTCAGTTTTAAAGCTATCGAGCTCAACCTTTCCCAAAAGTCTTCTTTTTTTTGCAGGTAGCATATACATATGTCCGACCGGATCGGATAGGAAAAATCGCGAAAAATCGACAAAAAAAATTCTAGCTTCGGTGTTTTTTGAAATATTACGTTCTACCAAAGAGTATACATACATAGAGAGGACATCCCATATAAAAAAGTCTGTCGTATGGCGGGTTCTAGCGGTGGAACCCGCAGTTTAACCGTAGAACCCGCACTGCTCGATTCTACTTGGAATCTAGTCGGCCGCGGCACTGCTTGCCATTTGGCCTAGTGGATAAGACATCTGACTACCAATCTAAGCGGTACGAGAATCGAATCCCGTTGTAGAATTTCAATTTTTTGCGGGGGGTTTTTTTTTTGTTTTGTTTTTTAAGAGTATTTTGTTTTTTTTTCTATTTTGTAATTTTTTTTATTGATTTTTTCCATTTTGTATTTTTTTTTTGTTTTTTTCTATTTTGCAATTTTTTTTGTTGATTTTTTCTATTTTGTATTTTTTTTGTTTTTTTCTATTTTGCAAATTTTTTTTGTTGATTTTTTCTATTTTGTTTTTGTTTTATTTTAAAGTATTTTTAATTTTTATTTTGGAATGTCTTTTTGTACCTATGTTTTTTGGGTTACAAATAAAATTATTTTCCTCCAATTATTTTTAATTTTTTTTTGCTTTTGCTGCATTTTTCAAGACCCCAAATACTAATTAGCACTAATAAAAGAAAATTTAGAAGTTTAAGCTTATGATCTCCACAATCCAAAAGACGTTTTGCGGTGTTCACTTTATCTCCGCCAAAAATTGACGAATTTCCATTCTGCTTTTAAATTTCGTTAAAGAATAGAAAAAACCCGACCCCTGGGAAGTTTTATTTTTTATTTTTTTACTTTAAATATTTTATTACGCCGTGCAAAATCAAAAATTATTTTTTTTAGAAAAATTTTACTATACATCCTAACTTCCAAAGTTCTTTTAGATTGACTTAAAACTTTTTTGTATAATCTTAAGATGTTAATCTACAAGAAAAGAAATATAAAAAAAATTGGATTTCTTTTTTTGCAAGACCCTACCATTAATTATTGTTTAGCTTTTAACTAAAATAATAAAAAAATATATATATATTTCGAGACATCAAAAAAAGAAAAAAAAAAAATATTAGAAAACGTCTGCCCCTTGCGGGGATCGAACTCGCATCAACATCGCTGATCAACGCTTTAACCAGCACGACCATAGACCGAGTTGAAAATGTTGGACAGAAAACCATTTTCGACTTTTAAATGTTGCAAATGTCGATTATCAAAATGACAAAAATGAAATTTTGTCGAAAATGTGTTGCCACCCTGCAGTTCCCGAATTTAGCCCAAGCGCTGAAATGCACTGAGTCGACTGCGATGCCGGCAGAGCGTCTGCAGAATCGACTCTCTCACCAACCCCCTCTCTCTCAATCACGCTCTCCCAAATTTCTCTCTCTTAGAAAACGAGACAAAATGTCGAACTTCGCCTGTCTCGTTCTACAAGCTGGGCAAGCGCGATCGTGGCAAAGGGAAGACAACAACAAGAGAGATTGCGATTGATGTTGTTTTTCTCGCTCAGTATTCTTTTTCTATTTCTCGAGGGCAGGCGCCGTTTTTCCGCGGTTTTCAACTGCGTTTTAACTTTTAAAAGAGTAGCATTGCTGTTATTAGTTATTTTCGAGTTTTAACAAAAGTGCTTTAATTAAGAATACATTTTTAGGTAAGTAATTTTTAATGTATTGTCTTATCTTAATTACAGCAGCTTTTCATTTTTTTCTTCTTATTTTTAACATTTTTAGGTCAAGCTGATGGTACAAACTGCTCATAAAATATCTTTTCAGATGAAATCATTTTGTCCTACAGTACAGAAGGATGTAATTCTTCCACTGCTAAGTAAGTTTTTATCATTCTTGCCTCGTTATATAATATTATAAAAACAAATATTTTCCAAATTCAGATCCTATTGGTCAGGTGGAGCCTACAGAGAGTCCGAAGAGAGTGCGAAAATGCGTGAATAATCTCCAGCTCACCAAGACTCCGGAAGCTGAGAACCTGCCGAAGACCCCTACAAGTCACCATATTTTGTAAAAATGTATTAATTTAATGTAATAAAAAACCCATTGATAAAAGCAATGAAATTCAACATATTTTCAATAAAAATGGGAGATGAATTTAAGTGATAATTAGGCGCTGAAAAAGCGCTGAAAGGTGATGAATTTGGTGATGAATTAGGCGATGAAAAATGGTGATGAACAGGTGCTAAATCAGCGCCAGTTTCTGGCAGTGATGAGCCCCTAGGACATGCCCATGTTAAAATCATCGCTATTTTTCATACAAATTCACTAGTGATTGAGCGCTTAGTGCTCAATTTTTGGCAGTGATTCACTGCTAAAAAGGTGATGAATGGAACTGCAGGGCACGTTCTCGCACACATACACACAAAGCCCACTTACACTTATGCATTGTGTACTCAATAAACGAATTCTAAAAATAGAACAAGCTCTTTCCCCCTTTTCCCCTTGCCGACAACAGTTTGAACAGAACGTCAGAGTTATGCCCTCTCTGTATAATGTATACTCTTTGGTTCTACTCTTGGAAGTATTATTTTTTAAATATTTCTGAATTTCGAATTACATTTTTAAAAAATCGGATAACTATGTCATATACCTGCCATAGGAACGGTCGAAAAATATTTTTGTTGATGAAATGATCTGCAAGGGTATATAAGCTTTGACTGGCCGAAGCTGCATAAAAAAACACGCCCCTCGGGAAGTGTTTTTATTTATTTTGTAACTTAAAGTATTTTATCTTTAATCAAAAAGTTGAATTTTTTATCTAAAAAACGCATTTTTGACTTTAAAGATAAAAAAATTCTTAAAAATTAAAAATTTAAAATCGAGCTTCCCAGGGGCCGTGTTTTTTTAATTCTTAAACAAAATGTAAAAGCAAAATTTAAATCCGATCATTTTTGCCGGAGATACGGTGATCACCGCATAATGCCTTTTTTTTAGTAGTGTTTCAGCAATCGCGTTGCCGCCGATATATTAGCCGCTTAATAATATTATATATAAATACTATTATAGAAAAAATCGCAAAGTTGGTTGATTTTTTGATGCCAAAGACCCTAGCTCCCCCTTAAAACGTGGAGCCATTTTTAGTTTTTTAAATATCGAATTTTTTTAACAAGACTTCGGATTTTTTCTATAAAAACACGTCGCAGCAAGTAGGGCTACTCTCTCACTTTATCGGATCCTTATGGAATTCATGTTTTCTCATCGTTTATCAGTCTTTTAACAATTTTTAATGACAAAGTTTTAAGTTTTTTGACAAATTCTGAATGACAAATAGTAAAAAGTCATTTTTTAATCTATTAAAAAATTATAATTATTTATTAAAACCTCCATTTAATAAACAATAATTAAACATTTTTTTTATTTATTATTTGTTTGTACTATGTAATTTTTTAATTTAAAAAAAAATCATTAAAAAATTGTTAAAGGACTGGTAATGCGGTTATTCCACGACATTGTTCGGCTCATTCATTAGAGCAATTTTTTCCCAGCCTATACGATTTTACGTAGGTGCGAGAAAGACAGATATATGTCAGCTGCAATGAGCAAATGAACCTTGAGCTTTAAACCTTGTTGATTTAACCAGTTATTTAAATAACTTCTCTTTGGCATCATAAAAATCAACTAAGTTTGCGATTTTCTATAAAAACTGGATAGATGGATTTAATTCAAACCTTTTTTATATTATTAAGTGTCTTTCAAATAACATAGACCAATTTTTATAGTCGATACTATCGGCTAATATATCGGTGGCAAAGCGGTTGCTGGAACACTATTAAAAAAAGGCGTTTTTCGGTGATCACTGTATCTCCGCCAAAAATTGTAAGATTTCCATTCTGCTTTTACATTTTGCTTAAGAATTTAAAAAAAAACCGACCCCTGGGAAGCTTAAATTTAAGAATTTTTTTTTAAAAATGCGAATGGTCTGATTTGAAAAATTTCTTCTACATTTCGATAGGTATTTTTTAACACAATAAAACTGCATTTTTACTTTTCCGAAATCTTTAAAAATCGTTTAATTGTCCGCGTTAGAGGGGGCGTGGCCCTTTGCTTTGCGCTGCGTAGGAAGCACGTTACTCTACGAGTAACGGGTATAATTATCCTTCCTTTCAAAAATGTTCTTAGCCTTATTATATGAGCGTAAACTCGATACTATTGCTTTAATTTTTGAAAATTAGAATTGGAGACAGTAATTTTTTTCAACTGTCGAAGGATGAACATCTTATCACTCACATTAAAAATATTCCTTATGTATATATTTTGATATTTTTTTTCTTTTAAGAAAACAAGAATTGAATTACGAACTCAACGCGGCGTGAGAATCCATATTTTAACAAGTTGTTGCTTTCTTTTGAACAAATTAGTGCTTTGAAATGCACAATTTGTTCTCTTCATTCGTTAAAAAAAATCCATAAATTAATCTGGGTAAGAGCGAGACAGCAATATTAAAAACTCTCCGATAATGAAAAAGAGTTTAATAAGCGATATCGTATCTTATCAAGAAATTCGAGAGATTTTCCTTTCGGAAAATTTACCGAAAAACGGCCAGGGCTAGATGCATACACTAAATATCAAATATTCTAAAATTATCGAATTTTATTTGACTTATTTTGACTATTTTCCAATAAGTTTTAAACTTAATTTATATTTGTCTTGCAAAATTACAAAAAGAATACCTGCTTAAAGCGCTATAATATGCGCACTAGGGCGTTTTTATAAGGAATTTTTCACTCACCCTTTTAAACTGTGACGAACCCACCTAGAAGGGGTCCGCCACAATTATGTCTATCTATGCCTAGTTTTAAGAGAAATACCTTGGATTATGTTCAGTTATTAGTATTAAGAGAGACACCATAAATATTTATAAGTTATATCTAACCAATATTAGCCGAGACACCTTAAATACTAGAAATCCCGAATCCCAAGATACTAGTAGTAGGAGAATATTAGAAGTCCCGAAAGGGGGGAAAAGGAAAATGGGAGACCGGTTGTGTTTATCGTCGTACAGTGAAAAGTCGTATTTTGTTTTTTATTTTTGTGAGAGCTTCATCAGCTTAATTATTATTATTATTATTGATGGACGTTGATGCACTACGAGCAGTACAAACAAGTGGCCCAACGATACCAAGCACGTGCTTGTTACGCGCGGGACCCTTTATCAATTTGGGCAAAAATGCGAGTTCGCGAGGAAAATACATGAGACAAATAGAGACGGGACATATAAAGATTATAAAGATTATGAACTAAGATTGAAGCAAATGAGATAAAATTTTAGTTTTTAATACAGGGATAGATGTAGAAGTGCAAATTAAATGATAAAGATTGTTATAATTATTACATAGAACACGAAAGGGCTCATGCAGAGTAAAATTTGATGTACATCGAGGCAAATTAAGAGGGTAATAATTTCGTGTTAGTCTAACGGGAACATTAAAAGTTAAACGGTTTACCAATTCTACAGAATCAATATCACCTCTTATAAGATTTTACATAAAAATAGTACCAAGCATTATTCTACGGTTTTCAAGTGTAGGTAAATTAAGCAATAGTAATCTACTTTGGTAGGAAGGTAGCCTTACGTTTTGATCCCAGTTCAAACTACGAAGAGCAAAAATAAGAAATTTTTTTTGTACCGACTCTATACGGTCAATGTGCACTTGGTATTGTGGGCTCCAAACCAAAGAACAATATTCCAATATAGGACGGACAAGGGAGGTAAATAGTAATTTGGTTATATAAGGGTCGTCAAATTCTTTTGACCAACGCTTTATAAACCCAAAAACACTCATAGCTTTTTTGACAGTCAGCATTATGTGGCAGTCAAATTTAAGCTTCGGGTCCAGAAGAACGCCTAAATCATTTACTAAATATATACGGTCAAGTGGCAAGTTCTGAAGCAAATAACTTATAAACGTAGGAGTACCCCTATGAAAGGTCATTACGTTAAATTTCAGGCAGTTCAAATTTAAGAGGTTATACTCACACCATACTTGAAAATTATCAATGTCTGATTGTAAGCTGAAACCAGACTCTATACTATTGTATGTTAAACAAAGCTTAACATCATCAGCATACATTAGTACGCGAGAATTTGTTATGATAGAGGGAAGATCGTTAATAAACAAAGTAAACAGCAAAGGGCCTAGATGACTACCCTGGGGCACTCCAGATGTCACGCGGATCATTTTAGAAACAGCGTTCTTAAATATAACCCTCTGAGTCCTCCCATTTAAATAACTTGAAATCCAAGTTAAAAGATTACATGGAAACCCAAGCAAGTCTAGTTTAAATAAAAGAAGAGAGTGGTTAACGGAGTCAAAGGCTTTACTGAAATCTGTATATATAACGTTGGTCTGCATTTTATTGTTAAATCCATTAATTACAATAGATGACAATTCAAGTAGGTTGGTGGTAGTCGATCTTCGCTTAACGAAACCATGCTGACACGGTGATATTAGCGAGGAACATAAATGTTGCAAATGGGATGTGATGAGACGTTCAAAGGCTTTTGGAATTGCCGACAATTTAGAAATACCTCTATAATTCTGGGCGTCCGCTTTCGCACCCTTTTTGTGAAGTGGAATAATAAAAGAGTCCTTCCAGATAGTTGGAAAAACTGATGATGAAATAGACAAATGAAAGAGTTTAAGAATAGGTTTGCAAATGGTTGATGCACAGAACTTAAGCACACACCCAGGAAGTCCATCAGGACCGGGAGAGTAAGTTGGCGTTGTTGTTGTTAAATCTCTGAAGAGAGAACTTTCGGTAATTATAGGTGAAAAAATACAGTTTGCCCCTTTTAAGGGATTACGGTAGTTTGATTCTGACCATGAAGAAGAGCTATAAGTAGTTTGGAAAAAGTCGGAAAATAAATCTGCAATTTCAGAGTCAGTCGATGCCTCCATTGAGTTAAATCGGACCGATGAAGGCAAAGCTGATGACTTACGCTTTGCGTTGACAAAGTTATAAAACTGCTTCGGATCACTTGTAAATTCAAATTTACAACGATTTAAATACATGGAATAGACTGTTAAGAACATTAAAATCAGATCGAGCCACCACATATTTCGAAAAATCAGATGGCTTACCGGATTTTTTATACTTTTTATAAGTGTTTGTTTTAAGATTTTTTAGTCTTTGAAGCGCATTTGTAAACCAGGGGGGCCTGTTCGGCTTTGGAGGAAGCCTATCAGGAACGCATTCATTAAAAAAAGTGTTTAGAACGCTATAGAAAAGTTCAGTTGCACTTTCGATGTCCACACAGTTATAAAGATCTGTCCAATCGTATTGCGAAATCATTAAATTAAGTTTATTATAGTCACATTTCCGAAAGCATCTCATTTTAGTTAGAGAAACTAAAGGAGAGAGGGTATCAAGGTAGGGGAGGCAAATTGTCAATTCCATAGTTGGATGGTATCGGTCTTTTGGTACCACAAGAGCGTCAATTCTAGATACTGTGACTTCAGACGGCTCTGAAACAAACACAAGATCTAATTGTCTATTTAATGAATTTCGTATAAAGCTAACCTGCTGTAACGATAATTCTAAAAGGCCATCCACAAAATCATGGGTGGATATAGGTAAAGCGACAAGTGAGTCAGAAGGGGGGGACCAAGATATATCAGGGAGATTAAAGTCACCCAAAACAATGAAAAGGTCTCTATTGGAAAAAAAGGACAGAATAGATTTAATAGCAGAGAGATGTTGCTCATAAATTATTAGGTCAGAGCCAGGCGGAATATACGAACATGTAATAAAAATAGACAAGGATTGCAGGGAAACTTTCACACAAACAAATTCAATGTCATTAGAGGCATGAGAGTGAATTCTCTCAGAACTTATGGTGGAGGTGACGGCAATTAAAACGCCGCCCCCCTACGGGAAAGGCGATCGGTTCTGTAGGTATTAAAATTGTTAGACAGAACTTCAGAGTCGGTTATCTCTGGTTTCAGCCAAGTTTCAATAAAAGCCAAGATATCGTCCGTAAATGCCGAGGAGTCAGCATAAAGCTTGGGTAGCTTCATGTTAAGTCCTCTAACATTTTGGTAAGCCAAAAATAAACTTTTTAGTTTTTTGGCGCCATGGAAGACCTGTTATTTGTTCTTGGTTTATTTGGAACAAATTCTTTGATTACTAGATCATCATTAAGCCAAAAGCTTTCAGAAAGTAGTATATTAAACACATCAGGCGGGGCAAAAATTTTGAATGACGATATCCTACGGGCATATGAAAATCTAAATTGTTCCACCGCAATATCCTCGGATGGGAATTTTTCTCGAATAAATTCCATAACATCCTGAGATGTGGTATCAGGCGTAAATCTTGAAACAAACAATTGCTTCCTATGTGGGACAACTGAGAGTATCTTACGCCCCCCAGCAGCGGTCTGAACATTTCCCAGCTGTGAGCCAGAAACGCCTCGTTTGGGTACAACTGGGAGTTTCTTCCGCCCCAAAGCGGCAGTCTGAACGTCACTCGGCTGAGAGACAGAAACAGCACCTACTGAACCTGTGGGCATGGTCGGCACCGAATTGATTGACTCCGCCGGCTCTGAGGATTTTATTGGAGCCTGACTTTCAGATATAGGGATTACACCGGAACTAGCTGAGTCTACCCCTGTGTCAGCTGAAGCGGGTGCAGCTACCAGGTTAGGATTTAAGGTGGCTTCTACATTCGCATTTACTGTCGTTGAGCTAGCTTTTTTTTCGTTTGGGCGACTCGGTTAAAAGTTTTTTGTTATTAAATTGGTCGCAAACGGAATTGAACCCGTCATTAAGCTGTTTAAAAACTCGAGAAAGGTTCAATAGGCCGTCTCGAGTCTGCCCCATAAAGCTGCCCATCTCAGTTGTCAATTCCCTGCAGGACTCACATGTCCACATGAGACCAGTACGCAGTTCAATGTAGTCTTTTACTCTGCCGGTAAAACCTGCACATTTAACGTGCATCATCCCTTCGCAGAGCCAACAGAAAATAAAAGGGTCTTTAGGTGTCGTCGAAAGAGTACAATTTTTCTTAGAACAGACAAGAGCCATTATAAGAAACAAGGTAATTAAAAAGAGTACAAAAAAATTAAAATTTGAAAATGTGAAAAATACCTCGAGTAAATTTGGCACTGGGATAAAATTTCAAAACCACAAAAACACAAAACACGAAGGTATAAGAGCGCGAGATAGCGAATTAAGTCGAGAGCAAGAGAGCGCGAGAGAAGAGTGTTCAATCGACTGAGCGTGGCTTGTGGGGCACCAACAACTAAACGCACGAACAGTTACAATGTAAAGCAAGTGAGAGAGAGACTATGAGAAAAGCACCCAAGAGTCTACAAGAAATTTAGCAGGTTCCGAGAGAGCGAAATTACAGTTATAATAGAGCGGAAAAGAGAGAGAGAGAAAGAGAGAGAATACAAGAGCAATTTTAGAGAGTGCAAATAACAAATAACACCAACAAAGCCAAGATATTAAACAAATCGAATGGAAATTGTTAAAATAACTAGAACCACATACCCGTTAACAGGGAGATCTATTTAAAACACTAACGCGATTGTTAGGCAAAACTTTGTTAGTAAGCTAACACAAAACACTTGCGAATAAATCACAAAAATAAATCAAAACTCAGAGCACAAAGGTAAACACAACCGTTCACAAGCGACGCTAAATCGATAATCGATAAAAAGTAATTAACAAAAGTAAACAGTGTTTTTAAACGCTTGAGACCAAGAGTCCTTGGATTTCTCGGCATTTTGCTTCAAAGTGGTAAATCGGTAATCGGTAAATCGGTGTCTGCCAATGCAAGACCCCCCGACAGAACTATCAAGAACAACAAGATGCTGTTCGGTTTCAATAATTTAAATAAAGATGATATCTTAGGAAGTATGACAAAGTCTGAAAATCTGATTAAAAAACTACGTAGGAGTGACATCAAACTCATGCAGGGTAACGGTAAAGCAGAACACATGGACACAAGAGAAGATGAAATGGACGCCACACATACAGACACGACAATTATGGCGGGTTATGTTGGTGACGAAAACAGTATAAAAGAAACAAGTGAAAATGTGACCGTTTCAGGTGAAAAGACAGCTTCAGAAAATACCAACTGCTCAGAGCCTTCCAAAACGAGTGTGAACAAAGAAAATTTGATAAATAAAGGGTATTCGATTGAAAACACAGTGCAACACAAATCTGAACGTCCCAAGTGTGTATATGGTGAACATCATGTGGGGGAAGCAGCTGTGCTTGTGTCCACAAAAGACAGTACTCTTTTTGAGAATACAAGAGCCAAAAGTGGCTTATATCTTTTTGAAATAATTAGACATATGAAGATTGATGGGTTTAAAGAAATAGTTTCACTTTCACCAAAACTATAAAAAATTTATTTCAAGAAAGCCAAGGGTCCGAATGATTTTGTGAACAATGAGGAATTAAAGAAGAATCATCAAGGGTATTCCCACTGGTTTTTCTGATATTGAAATTCTGGAAAAAATAGATTCTTCCATTAAAATAAATTTTATTGAACGTCTTCTTAGGCGGGATATATTCACAAACCTAAATAGAGCCACAACCCCGAGACTAATACCAACTGAGACTGTAAAAATTGGCTTTGATGGGGCTGACATACCTGAAAAGGTTTCACTTTTTGGTGTTTGCTCATTAAAAGTCAGTCACTACATTCCCAAAGTGCGTCAGTGCTACAATTTTGGACGACTGGGCCACACTTCTGAAAGATGCAGGTCGACAGGACGCTGCAACAAGTGTGGGGTCCAAGATTGTACTGGAACGTGCTCCATTTTGAAAAGTATTTTATGCAACGCCAAAAATCATTCTGCTAGGGATAGACGAAACTGTCCAATCTGGGAGAAGGAAATGGACATCACTAAAATCCCTACCAAAAGCCGCACTTTCATTTATAACCGTACACAAACGATTCAAGCGATCATGTACCAGTCTTTCCCAACATCACTACTAATGACAAAATTTATCAAATTATTAGCTTGTTGTCTCAAATTGGCAACATAAATTCGGAGATGTCAATCTCCACACAGGACAGTGACAGTACAACAGAAAATACAAAGAAAAATTTTATGGAAAGGAGAAAGCCGGTAGACACAATAGAAAGACAATCACCTGAAAAGTCTAAATGACTTTAAAAATACTACAGCACAACATACAATCAATCAAAAACAAAAACGATTTAGAATTCCTTCTAAACGACAAAAACATTAGCGTAGTCATTTTACAAGATGTTTTTTCACATGCTTTATCTTTTAGAAAAATAGCAAATTTTAAACTTTAAGAAAAACACAGAGAAGATGGCTATGGAGGAGTAGCCATAGCTTTTAAAAGCGACCTAAATGTCAAAAGATTCTGTCACGATACAAATCGTGACATTATCATTGCAAACATCTCAAAACAAAATCTAAACATCAAATTAGCCTCAATATATTTAGAACCAAAGTTTTCGAACCACTGTTTTTAAGGATGAGATTAATAATCTTATAGATAAACTGGACTCTTTTGAGAAAGTCATCGTAGCCGGCGATTTCAATGCAAGATCCAGTGACCTTTTGGACCGCATAAACAGCAGCAAAGGCTCCTTTCTAGCGCAGGCAATGCTAAACGCTGGGTACAAGCTGGTAAACACTAGGGGTCCCACGTTTAGAAGGATCATTGACTCGGAAGAGGGGTCAGTCCTCGACCTAACCTTTGTAAAAGGGATTTCAAATAGCTGAATGGAAATGTGATACCTTCTTTCTGGGTGGCAGTCATCATCACCCAATCACCTTCACGGTAAACCTAGAAAACCTTACAAAAAACATGAAGGACAAAATCAAGGCACCCACCTATAAAATTGAGACATACAAAATTCCCAAGTATTGGTGGAATGAATGTTTAATGAGTTTTGCGAAAGTCAAAAGAAAGCATGCACCTCTCCGACGTATCACAACTATGTTGAGGCGGTAAACTGCCAAAGCATTTGGAAAAAGGCCGTGAAAATAGCGAAAAAAACAAGTTTCCTTAGGAAAATAAATGAGCTCAATACAAAACCCAACACAAGAGCAGCGTGGCGTCTCCTAAAAAGTCTTAAGAATTGTCAAGAAGAGAACCCTGGCAAATTTGATCCAGAAAAGTCCAGTGAATTTCTGGAATTTTTAAGGGATCAAGTTCCAGCAGAAAGTATGGCAGTAGATGGGACAAGACAACGAAAACCCATGCTTTAGGTTAGAGGATCTTGAAGTGGTCCTTAACCAAAAGAAAAAAACAGCTGGTGGAATCGACAAGATAACATATGAAATGTTAAATTCCTTGAGCAATACTGCCAAAAATGAGCTAGTTTCAATCTACAACTCCAAGGTAGCCAGGTGTGATTTTCCGTCAGAATGGAGACAAATCAAAATTGTACCCATTCCTAAGAAAAACAAGGACCTGAGCAATGTGCAAAACTTCAGACCCATTTCACTTATCTCTGTGCTGGCCATGGTCAAAAACAGACTAGAAAAATTCATTAAAGACCACGAAATACTACCATACAGATCGTACGAATACCAGAAGGGCAAGTCTGCAGCAATGTGTACAAACGACGTCATAAACGTTATAGCAGCAAATAAAAAGTTACGCAAAAATGTAGTTGTAGCGCTAGTGGATTTATCAAATGCATATAACTGTGTTAATCTAAACTCGCTAAAGATCATGATGGAAAGTGAATCCTTTCCAAAAATGTACACAGACTGGATCCTGAGTTGTATGGCCAGCAGGGATTTAAATCTTGGAAAGGCAGTTCAGGTGGTGAATGGTGGGATCCCTCAAGGATCCTGCCTATCACCCGTTATTTTCAATGTATACACAAAAAGGCTTCATCAGATTAGCGATAGGAAAACGCATGTAATGCAGTTTGCTGATGATTTTGTCATTATCTCTTCTGGGCATGACTTTAACAGCACAGCAAACAACTTGCAAAGAAAACTAAACGACTTCAATTTGCTATGTAAAGACCTCGGTTTTGCCTTTAATCCGGCCAAATCGACGGTTGGTAAAGGTAACACAAAACAAGTAAACATAATCATTGATAATGTCGCGATGCCAAATCAAAAAAAAAGTTAATTTTCTAGGTCGCATCCTAAGCGCTAATTTGTCCTGTACAGATCAGGTCAAAAAAATAAAAACAGAAACCAAAGTTAGTGGGAAGATTCTACAATTTGCTACAACTATTAAATCTGGCCTGAAGCCCAAAGTAAGCACCAACATTTTTAAGTCCTTTGTTAGATCCAAACAAGAATATGCCATAACCAGCCTGGCTGACATGGGCAGTGGGGCAAGCAAGAATCTTGAAATTGCGCAGGCCAAGGTCCTGAGAAGGTGTGTAGGTGTACCACCGGGCACCAGTAAACACGAAATTTTTGTGTTGGCTGGTGTAATGCCGCCTGTTTTCAGAGCCAAATGGCTCACCGCCAAGGAGCTTTTCAAAGTAATAGCGATGAACCCATCTTTCTTTAATGCACTCAAAAATTCACCAGCAGAAACCAGCTACACAAGCACAATAAGGGACTTTAGGTTTTCCTTCGACAATACCACAACAAGGGACCTCTTCTTTGTATCAAACAAGATAAACATCCAAGACAAACGTCTGGCAAAAAGCAAGGTGGACTACTCGAAAGAAGAAGTAAGTGCAATTTATAGTGAAGAGGTAAACAGATATTTGGATAAGGGATGAAACATCTTATCCACCGATGCTTCCATTAACGAAAGAGATATTGGGATAGGAATCATAGAACTACCCAGTAATAATTCACACAAATTTAAAATAAACGCTATCCTTTCATCTGTAGCGCCGAGTTAGCTGGGATCAAAATGGCATGCAGTATATGCCAAAGCAATAAATACAAACACGCTGTGATATTCTGTGATAGCCTAGGAGCAATTAGTTTAGTTAAAAACAAAAAGTCTGACTCGTACTTAGTACACGAAATACATATTATAGTTGAGAAATCAGAAGTACTAAAACTCGACGTAATTTGGATCCCAGGGCACAAGGGTATTCTTTTAAACGAAAAGACTGATAGGTTAGCTAAGTTAGCTGTTAAGGAAGGAGGCGTGGTAGAAATAAAACTAAGCACCAAAGAAGCTCTAAGGGAAATAAAAAGGAAAATAGAAGAGCAATAGAACGAGGACTATAAGGCAAAATGTACAAACAAATCTCATAAACACCTTCCCTGAGATACCAAAGAAACCTTGGCATCATTAATTAAAATGGAAAGCGAAAGGGTTAAAAGTACCAAACAGACTAATGACAAGACATACATATGACAAAACCTTTTTACATAGGATAAAAGCAATAGACTATAATTTGTGTGAGAACTGTAATATTCCTGAAAATGCGGAGCATCTAAGTTTTAACTGCCCAAAATTTACCACACATCGAAAAAAATTTAACATTTTTAAGTATTATAGCAACTTGAATCAGTTTTTTCCACATGAGGGAGTTGATAATTTTTATAAACGATGCCAACCTAAATTTCTAGACTTACTTTTAATAATCACTATAGTTATCATTCTCCTGTTGTTTAGGCATTTTAATTCGGCAGTTTGCTAACAAACCAACCTGTCGAGCTCAAATAACAGCAAGTCTTGCTGAAAACCACCTTCTGTGGTTTTCTGAAAAAAAAAGAAGAAAAGAAGAAAAGAAGAAAAGAAAAAGAAATAAAAACAACGAATAAAATAAAAAAAAAAAAAAAAAAAAACACTTATTCATCAAAAAAAAAGATATAAGAAAAACCAAAACAAAAAAACAAATTAAAAGAAAACAAAAATTAAAGTATCATAACAAAAAAAAAACAACAAATAAGAAACAATCAGGGGTGTCACAGAAACCGTCGACGGTTTTGGGGACGGTTGGTTTAGAAACCAACCGATCAAAACCGTAGGTGTCACAGAAATTCGAGAGATTTCCTTTTTTCGGAAAATTTACCGAAAAACGACGAGGGCTGGATGCATACACTAAATATCGAATATTCAATAATTATCGAATTTTATTTGACTTATTTTGACTATTTTCCAATAAGTTTTAAACTTAATTTATGTTTTTATTGCAAAATTACAAAAATTATATATGTTTAAAGCGCATATTGTACACAATAAAAGAAAAAAATTAAAAATTTGAATTACCCGCCAGGCTATGTACATATTGCAGCCCTGAACAGCTGTTTGCAGCGGCTGCGTTTGTTTACTTACGTTTATAAGTTGGCAAGAATTTTAAAGCAAAATGCCATCTGCGCGAATTCTTGCTCAGGAGTTCTTGCGAAGACAAAAACTTCAAAAGGCTAGGCTACAGAGGAAAATACTTAGAAGCTCGTCCGATTTTCTTTCGCAAACAGATGAAACGTAATGTTGCCTTTGGCAATGTCGATATTATCGCGAATGAATCGCAAGAATATAGCGTCTTGTGCTGGTGACCTATGTTTACCCCTGAAAATTAGCAACGTTTATTAGTTTAAATTAATAGTAAACAAAAATTTTGTACTTGTTTACTTACATATCTTCTTCTTCTTCACAGCCGGCGTTTTACCCGGCAAAAATAGGACATTTTTTCACGACAGTGATGCCAACTTTTTGCGAAGGCGGCCTGTTTTTATTAATTTCTCAATAACTACAACTTCTTTTACCATAAAATTTTTACCAGAAATAAGTTTCATTTTAACTACAATACTAAGTACCTTTGAATAAATAATTCGTTAACAAAACATTTCGATAACTAACTCCGAAATTTGGACAAATTTGGTATTTTAAAGTGCTAGCTAATTGGTAACACTGCCAGGTAGACGGTTTGCCGACGGATTTTTTTTAGCTAATTTTTTCGAGAGTTTTAAAAAAAGCATATTTTTAAAAATAAATATAAAAATCGTAGTATGCAGGTAGTTCATAAAATTCATTAGAGTTGTCTTAAATAAAGTTATATTTTTGGGAAACATTTGTAAGTTGGTTAATTTTATCAAAACGTCCGGCAAAATACGGGGGATTTAGAAACTGTCAAAAATGACGTCTGTGACACCGAGATTTGCTATTCGGGGGAAATTCGGTTGGAATGGTTTTCTGTGACACCCCCGAATAAAAATAATGTCAGCCTAGACAACTACCCGTACGACGAGGTTCGCATGTGTTCAAACGGTGTAGCGGACTCGAGTGAGGATGATTTGAATAAATGGTAGAAAATATATATAACCGAATATCTCGACCCCGTGTTTTTTTCCTTTCTTGGTCCTGTTCTAGACCAGGGCAAAATCTAACCTCGCCTAACCTCATTCTTACCGTTGCTTTAGACTGGAACGCGGACGTCCTTTCCGTTTGCCACAGTAGTCGTATTTCTGTCCGTAGAAAAATATTACCGTAGTGTCACCGGACCCGAATGTGGACCCCTTCCCATTCGGTCCCGTAGTCTCCTCACCTCCTCCGTAGTCTTGGGATTCGCTTGTGGACACCCGTCCCGCCTTATCCGATACCCTAGTTCTCCCGCCTTTTTCCGTAGCTTTGGGGATTTGCGCGTGGACACCCGTCCCGCCTTATCCGATACCCTAGATCTCCTGCCTTTGCCGTAGCTTTAGGGATTCGCGCGTGGACACCCGTCCCGCCTTATCCATTACCCTAGTCCTTCTGCATTGTCGGAGCTTTGAGACCGGGGTGTGGACACCCGTCCCACCTGATCCGTAACCCTAGTTTTTAGCCCCTCCCGTAGTTTTGGGACTCGAGCCCGTCCCGCTTTGTCCGTAATCCTAGTTATTAGCTAAGCTCGCACGCGGACACCCTTCCCGTCCGATCTAGCGTCCTAGAATTTTCACCTCTTCCGTAGTTTCTAGGCTGGCACGCGGACACCCGTCCCGGCCAGTCGAATGAGTCCAATCTTCCAGTCCTTCCCGGCTCGGCCTCGCCCGAAGGTCCAGCCCGGTGGATTTCTCGCCTCCGACGCGAAAAGCGGGACCGACGCCCGCGGAGTGAACTTTCCCACTTGGCATCACCCGAAGATACGGTCCGTCAGGGAATAGGGCTCGTCTGCGTTTTCCTCGACACTAAGAAAAACCTTCGACGGAGACCCCCTTCAACAATACCCGTTCGCTTGTGGAACGGGACCCCCCCTAGTCCGGTGTTTCGGTGATTTACAAATTTCTTGTAAAGGACTCTTATATCTGACTGAGATCTGTTACCCGGCCGAGAAATCATCCTTAGAAAACACAAGATATTTGTGCAAAATAACTTAAACTAAAATCCAAAAAATTTGGGTAGGCAAATCTTTTCCCACTTCTAGACTTGTCAAATATTTGATTTCGTTCATAATAGTTAACAAAATGGAGAGCAAATTTTTTTTCTTTGGAAAGCTGAATTTCGATTTTGACGAAAAAGAAACTTTGCCGTCAAAGAGGACCGTACTGCCCTGTCCTATTTGCTCTACAGAACAGTTCTTCTTAAGCAAACCCTATCTGAAAGTGCTCAGCTTGTTGCAAAAATGCTGGTTACCGTATGGAAGAGCATAGAAATTCGAGTACGTCCTTTGCATCATATTAAAGAGCAAGTTATGCGGGTGCATAAATAATATTTTAATATTAAACAAAATATTAATCGTACGGGAGAAGTTAGCCGCAACAGGATAAATCTATATGAAATTTCTTTGGATAGTATTCAGTATCAAACACGCTGTGGACAATACAAAAGACTCAGATACAGAAAAAGAAGTCTTAGATATGAATTATGAACAAACTTCAAGCGATTCGTACAATTATATTGCTTTGTTTGTTTTTTATTATTTAGGTATTAAACAAAATATTAATCGTACGGGAGAAGTTTACCGCAACAGGATAAATCTATATGAAATTTCTTTGGATACAGTATTCAGTATCAAACGCGCCGTGGACAATACAAAAGACTCAGATGCAGAAAAAGTAGTCTTAGATATGAATTATGAACAAACTTCAAGCGATTCGTACAATTATATTGCTTTGTTTGTTTTTTATTATTTAGGTATGAAATATTCAAAAAAATGTAGATATAGATGATTTTGTTGAATAATAGTCCACGTAATTCACCTGAATTTGCATTATGACTACGAAAACAAACTAAAGTAAAAATGTAGGTTTCGACTTGGGATCCAAACTTGTTATAAAACCCTAGCAAATGTTTTTGGCCACGATACATTCTTATGAGGGTCACCCCATGTTACTTCTTTCAAAAATATGTAAATAGCTTTTTATCCACATATTCTGCATATGGTTTAGGTGCAATAATGAAAAACCAAATTTTTTTGAATCTGTGGTGCGATTTCCTTAAATATTGGAACTATTTTTTTTCTTTAGCCGTTTGCAAAGGTGACAAGATTACCTTTATGTTTAGACTATATGAAATTAAAACATTTGATCAAAGGCAACAGTACGTATGAGTGATAAACTTAAAGGTCAATGCGCAGACCCTAAATCGCATTTTTTTAAACTTTTTTTTTTGTTGAGTACGTTATGTCTTAAATGCACCAATGCGCAAAGTATAAGGAGGTGAGAGTGGGACCTTAGAATTTTTCATACAAAAAAAAAACCACCTAATGCGCACAATAATAGAAAAAAACAAGAGAGAACGCTATAGTCGGGTGCCCCGACTATCAGATACCCGTTACTCAGCTAAGGGAGTGCGAGGGAGATAGATATATAAAATCTTTGATCAGGCATAACTTTTTAACGAATGGTCCGATTTGAAAAATTTCTTCTACATTTCGATAGGTATTGATAGTCACAATAAAACTGCATTTTTAGTTTTCCAAAATCTTTAATGGTGTGGGCGCCAGACACCTTTCAAAAAATGGTGTAGGGCGATTGAGGGCGTTAGAGGGGGCGTGGCACCATTTTGAAATAAACTTGCGCTGCGTAGGAACTCCAAGAATATGCATGCAAAATGCCAATCCTCTAGCTTTTATAGTTTCCGAGATCTCAGCGTTCATACGGACGGACAGACGGACAGACGGACAGACGGACATGGCTAGTTCGACTCGGCTAGTGATCCTGATCAAGAATATATATACTTTATAGGGTCGGAAAAGCTTCCTTCTCCCTGTTACATACTTTTGCACGAATACAATATACCCTTTTACTCTACGAGTAACGGGTATAATTAAAAATTTAAATTAGCCGCCAGGCTACATATTGCAGCCCTGAACAGCTGTTTTCAGCGGCTGCGTTGGGGTTTGTAAGTTGGCCAAAAATGTTAAAGCAAAATGGCATCTGCACAAATTCTTGCTCTGGAGTACTTGCGAAGACAAAAACTTCGAGAGGCTAGGGTACAGAGGAAAATCCTTAGAACCTCGTCCGATTTTCTTTCGCAAACCTAAGATAATTTAAAGTTTATTCCCTGGCAGTTGGCTCCTTTCAAAGAGTAATTGAGAAGGACTCTGACCTGGCCTTTTCTAGAACCATTGTTTGCAGTGGTCACAAGAACGCGGTCGCCCCGAGTAAATCCTTTGGCAATGTCAATATTTTCGCGAACAAATCGCAAGAATATGGCGTCTTGCGCTGGTGACGTATGTTTACCCCTGAAAATTAGCAACGTTTATTAGTTTAAATTAATAATAAACAAAAATTGTTTACTTTTACTACATGTATTCTTCTTCTTCACAGCCGGCGTTTTATCCGGCGTTTAAAATAGTACATTTTTCACGACAGTGCTGCCATCTTTTTGGAAAGGCGGCATGTTTTTATTAATTTCTCAATAACTACAACTTCTTTGAACATTAGAACACGGGCTTTTGAAACGCACTTAAACATGTAACATGTAAAACACACATAAAAAAGGCGTTTTGCGGTGTTCACTGTATATCCGTCAAAAATTGGCGGATTTCCATTCTGCTTTTACATTTCGCGTAAGCATAGAAAAAACCCGCCCCTGGAAAGTTTTTATTTTTATTTTTGAACTTTAAATATTTTGTTACCCGTTCAAAATCAAAAATTATTTTTTTTGTAGGAAAATTTTGTTATTACCAATTTTAGCCTAACTTCTAAAGTTTTTGTCCGATGGACTTTTTTTGTACAGTCTTAAGATGTTGATCTACAAGAAAAAAAATTACAAAAAAATTTGTTTTTTTTCCTTCAAGACCCTACCTTTCCCTTAACTTTGCCCGCATGCAGCAGAGACCTACCTCCCATTCGAGCGTATCGGTACTGTGTCTGGGATATCAGAGAAATCATTGGATGCCTACTCATGTCTACTTTAAAACAACAAAGCTATAATTTGTTTCTATTATTTTTCCGACTTTTCTTATGGGAGCTATAGTTGTCCATAGAAGTTTCATCGCGAAAGTTTTAAAACTGAGAGACTAGTTCGCATGAATTATGTGTACATTATTTTTTATCTTGATGAAAAGAGTTATCTTGATTAAAGAGTAGTAGTGGGTAAGTAGCTTTATTCTGATATCCAATATTGTGACGAACAAATTATAATACATTCGTCCAAGTAAAAGCACTTTTTAAAATTTTTTGATTCGACCAGCTTTAGTAAAGTATTTTGGCTTATTGCCTACACAGCGCGTTTTTTGCAGCGCGTTTTTTCCAACGCGTTTTTTAAAAAGTCGTAGAATAAATGTTTTTTATCTCAAGCTACTTATACAGTCATACTACATACCCAACAATTTCGATATCAGCTTTAGCCTTTTTTTAATCAAGAAAATACGAGATGCACATATATGTGTGAGGTATTATTTTCTATTCTTGGGAATATCATTTTTTAATATATCTAAAAATAGTTATCCGTAATGTTATATAGCTATGGCAGCTATATCATAAAATTAATTAGGAACAAATTACAACATTTTTGATTATCGTACTTAATATTCAAGAATTACGTAATACAGTTTGTAAAAATTGGACGACTATATTATATAGCTGCCATAGGAAGGATAAAAGAATTAATGTCAAATTAATACAAAATATAATATAAAATATTAATATAATGTAACATTTTCGTCATATTATAATTAAGTTTGCCGAGGCTAGCTCTCTTTCTTGCTTATTTTGTAAAATTACTAAAAAATGAAATATTTTAAAATTGATCAAACAGTAGCTTTTAAGGTGCTGAATATGTGACAGGCAATTGAAAATAATTCGGTTCATAACCGATCCCACTGGCTCCCAAGTCGTGGTTTCGAGAAAAACGCGTTTAATATTTGTTACGTCAAGATTAACGACCTGAAAAACCTTACATTCGACCTAATTTATTATTATTTATTTACTAATAATTGTTATATTAATGCTCAAAGTTTATGGAGAGAACTCAGCGGCAGGCACTGGACTGCATAGCGGGGACGCTAGGGTCAACCCTAACTAAAGCTCTAGAAACGATCCTAGGATTAGATATCCACGCTAAACTAACTGCTGGAAAGCAGCAAATCGTCTAGTTGCATCAGGTAACATGACGACGCAAAGCTTCGGGCATAGTTTAATCGGACGAAGCATGATCAACAAAACGGACTATATAACCCCCAGAACGTGCCTTGAGGTTAAAACAACCTCGTTCATTGGATCAGACGACTGGAAAACGGGTCGGAAGCCGACTTAACAACTCAACATATACACAGACGGCTCCAATCTGGAAGGATTAGTAGGAGCGGTCTTATACTGTACGGACCGTGTACCCTTTGAAATGCAGGAAAAATTGCTCCACATTTTAATCGACCACACGATGTGGTCAACTTGTTCGTGGACAGCCAAGCGGCGATAAGATCCATGCAATTGTCAACGGTCAGTTCCAAAAATGTAATGGCGAGCAGGAAGGAACTAGATAGCCTTAGAACGAAAAAGTCAGTGCGGATCTATTGGGTTCCAAGCCACCATCGATGGCAACGAAACGGCTGACGTTATTGCAAAGAAGGGCGTAGAGCTGACGAACGACAGAACGGAGAACGTGCCAGTTTCCTTCCGATCGCTACACAGAGCCGTGGAGAAACAGGCAGACACGCGATCAAAAAGCAAGTGGAGGAATACCAAGACTTGCCCTATCTCAAGGATCACGTGCAAGGAGGCCACTGCCTTGCCGCAACACATGCAACCACACTCGGAATACTCAACAGCCGCAGAAACGCGATGAATCGGGGGCCATCAAAACATCGAATGGAACATCTTATCTGCAATTGCCCGGCTCTCTCACAAGCAAACAGAAGATACCTCGGTGCCGCAGTACTGGCATCACTAGTAGACGCCTCCAGCAGGGAACCAGTCAAACTTCTTGCCTTCGCCCAAAACACCTCGATCCTTTTGGACCTCTTAACTAATCTCAAGGTTCATAGTATGAACTTCATACACACCAACCGGACAACTAAGGCCCATATTGCCCTATGCGTGGCACCGGGTGACCGTCAGGGTTAACCTTAGCTATACCCGTTACTTAGCTGAATGAAAGTAAAAGAGATAATTATATGGGTAAGAATTTCTCAACTGCGCAAATAAAATAAATTATTTTCTTCAAACTCGGGTACCTTATACTTATAACAAAGACAAGAAAGGAAGCTAGCTTCGGCCAGCCGAAGCTTACATACCCTTGCAGATCATTTCATTAACAAAGATATAATTTGTGTCATATTAATTTTCATTTAATTTTCTGACCGTTCCTATGGCAGCTATATTTTATTTTTAAATTTAATTCGAAATTCACAACTATTTAAAAATAATATTTCCAAGAGTAGAAGGTAATATTTCAAAAAACACCGAAGCTAGAATTTTTTTGTCGATTTTTTTCTGTTTTCCCTATGGGAGCCATATGATATAGTTATCCGATCCGGCCGGTTCCGACATATATACTACCTGCAACAGAAAGAAGACTTTTGGAAAAGTTTGAGCCCGTTAGCTTTAAAACTGAGAGACTAGTTTGCGTAGAAACGAACAGACGGACGGACAGACAGACAGACGGATAGACGGGCAGACGGACAGACATACATACTGACAGACGGACATGGTTAAATCGACTCGTCTAGTGATGCTGATCAAGAATATATAAGTTATGAAGTTTTGTAGTTGTAGTACTCGTATTGGTACTTGCTGCTTCCCGCGTAGCAGTCGTGTCAGATTAATAATTCCGACTGAAGTTGATGGCCGGTTGGCCGACGATCTCCAAATGATGATTTATGACGATTACGTTGGAAGGGCCATGCACAGCCCCTAAACGCGTCTTGTGCCGAGTCTGCACATAAATACACTAGGGTGATCCGAGAACCGCCCAAGATTGGTACCGACTTATAAGCTACCCTTCAGTAATTTTAACTGTTCCCCCCTTAGAAGTAAGACCGTTCTCGGTCGCCTTGAATGTTTCGGCAACCTGTCGCATTTTCCATGCATCTCGCCTTCTCCTCCACACTAGATGGAACAGGATAAAACTGCTGATTAAAAAGCTTACTCCCACGCCGACAGCGATCCAGATGTCCGTTGATCCAGCCGACTTTACTTCATTTTTGAGGATTTGGATTGCTTCCAGGTTTTGGATGTTCATCCTCTGGAGCATTGGCATACTTAACACGTGGATATGCCCAGAAATGTTTAGCAGGGGGGAGGACGCCACGCCCGCAGTCTTTCTAATACTTTCACGCTGGTTCAAGTATTTGGTGCCGTTTACAAAGGCAAGTCGCTCAAATGTTATTAGATGCGTGCCATTTGTTTCTATATTGAGGCCGTCATCTGTGCTGACTATTGCCGGACACTCATTGATTATCATTATACCGTCGTCTACCAGCGTTATGGGGCTTAGGTGGCTGGCCTGCGTTTCGCAATGCGCTGTATCCTGTGTTGCCAGTTTGCAGAATGCTCCGTACATTGTCGACATGCAATCAGTGATCGCTAAGACTTCCTGGTTGCACACAGCTATCACGTTATCCCGTAGTTGGAGAATGGTGTGTTGGTGAGAACGGGAAATACGGCAACTTTTTTACATCTAAATTTTATCTAGGGTATTCAATGAGCACGTGAATAATATAATCGGACTGAAGGACTTTAATATTAGATGCCTCTATTAGGCTAATAACGGGGACCTCTGTTGGGTGATCAACTAAAACAGACTTCAAATCTTTATGATTAAAAATGACCGGGTTTATGCTATTTGATTTTGCAAGTGTGACCGTGAGCATCAGATTCTGTATTTCTGTAATTAGCATTCTATTTCTTGCCAAAAAAACTTCGTATAAATGTGGGGTGTCAACAAGGTCCTTCTTTTTTGCCTTAATGATTTCGTTTACAGCATCGGTTAATTTGTTGATCTGTTTTTGTGTTTCGGTGTTAATGATTACCTGTCTATTGTTTGATTCAATTAACCGGTATTCGGACATTTTTAACATTTCGAGGTCAGCTGCATCAGGAGTGCCCGCTACCACTTTTAACGCGGTGCCTAATATGATCAGTATGTGTGATTGTAGAAATAACGCGGACAATCTAGTTGTTTCGTCTATCATAATTGAGAACTCTGTTAAATTGCTTGAATGTCTGTGTCCTATGTTCCCACACCAATGCAACTCCGTCGGTTATGGGGATGTACCGGTCGTGAGTGTAGTCTGTTACTCTGGCGTTTACTACTGCTAATATTGTTAATATGATTCCCGCGATCCTGTAAGAAAATGACATGTTAAATCTATTGGCTTTTTTCGGAGTGTGTGTTAGTGTTGGGTGTGTTAAGTGCGCGTAAAAATGTTATTTAAGGTTGTCCTTGTGGACCATCCTCCCTCCAATAAGGACAGCTGTCCCCATGTCCACCTCTACTCGTTTATCCGTGTATAACGGAGTTAGCTTATTGCCTAGTCTTCTATTGTTCTTTAAGTACACCTTTTCTCCTACCTCAAATATTCTATTTTCTCTTGATGTTACATCTGTCAAGATTATCCGATGCAAGTTAAAAATAGTTTTTTATCGGTGGAAAAAATGTCAATGTGCAGCATTTCGCCTACATATGACTGTAGTGCATATTTTGCAGTTTGTCACTACCTCGGTCGCCAGCTTGGACATTTTCGTAAAATAATAGACGCGAAGGACTTGTTTGATATTTTCCTGAGCAACTCTGTGTGCACAATTGTGCTCTGCGGTATTTATATCGAGCTGTTCGCTTTTATCAGAAATGTCTGATACAAAGTTCTTGCAGTGCCAAAATTTCGTCGCTGGAAAATTTGTCACTAACGCATGTTGAATGCTGGCCAATGTTGGCAAATTACAATGAATAGCGTTAACAACTTTTGGGTTGATGATTAGTTTTAATGTTTCTAAAAGGGTGGATTTATCCGTGAAATGTATAATATGGCGGGATTTATTTCCGAAAAATATAAAGTATCGTTTCAGGGAATACTTTGCCTCTTCTACCTGAAGACTTATATCATCCAACTTTGGAATTGACAATTGGCCTCCCCTGTACTGATACCCTTTCTCCTTTAGTTCCTCAAACTAAAAGGAGATGCTTTCGTAAATGTGACTATAATAAACTAAACTACATGATTTCGCAATATAATTGGACTGATTTGTACAATTGCATGGATATTGACAGTGCAATTGAACTTTTCTTAGCGTTTTAAACACTTTTTTGACGAATGCGTTCCTGACAGTCTTCCTCCGAAGCTAAACAGGCCTCCTTGGTTTAACAATGCGCTTCAAAGACTTAAAAATCATAAATCCAACACTAATAAAAAGTATAAAAAAACGGGTAAGCCATCTGATTTTGCGAAATATTTTGTGGCTCGTTCTGATTTTAATGTTCTCAACAGTCATTGCTATTCCATGTATTTAAATCCGAAGCAGTTTTATAACTTCGTTAATGCCAAGCGTAAGTCTTCGGCATTGCCTTCATCGGTACGTTTAAACTCAAAAGAGGCATCGTCGGATTCTGAAATTGCGGATTTATTTGCCGAGTTTTTCCAAACTACTTATAGTTCGGCTGCTTGGTCAAACCCTATCTACCCTAACCCCTTAAATAGGGCTAATTGTATTTTTACCCCTGTAATTACCGAAAGTTCTCTTTTAAAGGATTTAGCAACAACAACGCCAACCTATTCTCCCGGTCCTGATGGACTCCCTGGGAGTGTGCTTAAGTTTTGTGCTTCAACCATTTGTAAACCGATTCTTAAACTTTTTCATTTGTATATTTCATCATCAGTTTTTCCAACTATCTGGAAGGACTCTTTCATTATTCCACTCCACAAAAAGGGTGCGAAGGCGGATGCCCAGAATTATAGAGGCATTTCTAAATTGTCGGCAATTCCTAAAGCATTTGAATGTATTATTACTTCTCATTTGCAGCATTTATGTTCCTCGCTAATATCACCGTGTCAGCATGGTTTTGTTAAGCGAAGATCGACCACCACCAACCTTCTTGAACTGTCATCTATTGTAATAAATGGATATAAGAATAACATGCAGACTGACGTTATATATACAGATTTTAGTAAGGCCTTTGACTCTGTTAACCACTCTCTCCTTTTATTCAAATTAGATCAGCTTGGGTTTCCATGTAATCTATTAACTTGGATTTCAAGTTACTTGAATGGTAGGACTCAGAGGGTTATATTTAAGAGCGCTGTTTCTAAAATGATCAACGTGACATCTGGAGTTCCTCAAGGTAGTCATTTAGGCCCTTTGCTGTTTACTTTGTTTATTAACGATCTTCCCTCTATTGTAGCTCATTCTCGTGTACTAATGTACGCTGACGATGTTAAGCTTTGTTTATCATATAAAGATGTAGGGTCCGGTTTCAACTTACAGCCAGATATTGATTGTTTTCAGGGATGGTGTGAGTACAATCTTTTAAATCTGAACTGCCTTAAATGCAACGTTATGACTTTTTATAGGGGTACTCCTACGTTTATTAGTTATTCTCTTCAAAATACACCACTCGACCGTATATATTCAATTAACGATTTAGGTGTTCTTCTCGACCCAAAACTTAAATTTGATTGCCACATAATGGCCACTGTCAATAAAGCTATGAGTGTTTTTGGGTTTATAAAGCGTTGGTCAAAGGAATTTGATGACCCTTATACAACCAGATTATTATATACCTCCCTTGTCCGTCCTATTTTATAATATTGTTCTTCAGTTTGGAGTCCACTATATCAAGTGCACAGCGACCGTATTGAGTCGGTGCAAAAAAAATTTCTCCTTTTTGCCCTTCGTAGTTTGAACTGGGATCAAAACGTAAGGCTACCTTCCTACCAGAGTAGATTACTATTGCTTAATTTACCTACACTTGAAAACCGTAGAATAATGCTTGGTACTATTTTTATGCAAAATCTTATAAAAGGTGATATTGACTCCGTAGAACTGGTAAACCGTTTAACTTTTAATGTTCCCGTTAGACTAACACGAAATTTTTACCCTCTTAATTTGCCTCGATGTACATCAAATTTTACTCTGCATGAGCCCTTTCGTGTTCTATGTAAAAATTATAACAATCTTTATCATTTAATTTGCACTTCAACATCTATCCCCGTATTAAAAACTAAAATTTTATCTCATTTGCTTCAATCTTAGTTGTAGTATTTGTAGTACTTGTTTCATATATTTTCCTCGCGAACTCGCATTTTTGCCCTAATTGATAAAGGGTCCCGCGCGTAACAAGCACGTGCTTGGTATCGTTGGGCCACTTGTTTGTACTGCTTGTAGTGCATCAACGTCCATCATATAAGATTATCTGATTTCTGCAACAGTTTAAAGGTTTTTCTGTTGTTTCTATAGTATAAGTGCAAGATTCTTCACTGTTAATGGTTGCACAATCAGATTCAGGTTCATTTTGGAGGGCATTGATGATTTGTCGCGAAAGGGCATCGGCGACATAATAATCTTTGCCCGGAGTGTATATGACTTTTGCGCCGTAGTCATCTATAAATGCCTTCCAACGCTTTAATTTGTCATTTGGATTTTTGTCCGAGACAGCGAACGTTAGCGGCTTATGGATTGTGTAGATTCTTATATGCCGAGTGCCATACAAATATTGCCTTAATTTTCCTAGAGACCAGACTATAGCGAGCAACTCTCTTTCGTTAGTTGCGTAACGAATCTCGCAGTCTTTAAGGGTTCTGGATGCGACAGTACAGCCCCTATGCCGTAAGCTGACGCATCGGTTGTCAGGTCGAACGGTTTCTTAAAGTTTGGGTATCTGAGAGTGACATCTTCTGATGCCAATATGTTTCGAAGTCTATTAAAAGCGTCTCTTTGTTGATCGCTAAAATTTATTGGTATTTTCCTAGACATGTGCTTGCTTACGGAACCGTTTTCTCCCTTGGGGAGGTTGGTGAGTGGTCTGGCTATTGTAGCGAAATCCTTTATGAAGCACCTATAATAGCTGGCAAGTCCTAAGAATGACCTAAGTGAAAATAAGCTTGTCGGTTCTGCGTATTCCTGAATGACTGCTACCTTTTCAGGGTCAGTTGTAGCCCCATTTCGGGTCACTACGAAGCCGAGGTATTGTTACTGACGTGCTCCTTTTCGTTTTCCGAAAAGATGATAACATCGTCCACATAGACGTAACATGATTTCCCTATCTGCTCCCTTAAGACCTCCCTTTGAAAAATGCTACCAGCATTTTTTAATCCAAAAGGCAAACGGCAGAATTCATATTTTCCTCCGTTGACTGAAAATCCAAAAGGCAAACGGCAGAATTCATATTTTCCTCCGTTGACTAAAAAAGAGGTGTTTTCGCGATCTTGCTCTGCGAGGAAAATTTGGTGGTAGACGGACTTTAAATCTGGGGTTGTAAAGTATTTGGCTTTGCCAAGGTTTTCCAGTATTAACTCGATACTTGGCAAGGGATATTTATCAAAAATGGTTTTTTCGTTTAGTTTCCTAAAGTCTATTACCAAACGCTTTTTCTTACCACCTGCCTCATCTAATCCTTTTTTATCGACCACCCAAGTTCGATTGTTGTACGGCGATCTCGAAGGGGTAATAATATTAGTCTTCAGTAGGTCCTTTATTTCTTTATTAACAAACTCTGCGACACCCATTCGGTGTGGGTATGTTTTAGAGTACACTGGGTTGTTATCCTCAGTGCGAATATTGCCAAAACATTTGTGTTGTATGGCAAGGTTTGAGTTGCGTCGGAGAAGACTTAAGATTTTTATACCCTTGCAGAGGGTATTATAATTTTAGTCAGAAGTTTGTAACGCAGTGAAGGAGACGTTTCCGACCACATAAAGTATATGTATTCTTGATCAGCACCAACAGCCGAGTCGATCTAGCCATGTCCGTCTGTCCGTCCGTCCGTCTGTCCGGCTGTCCGTTTCTATGCGAACTAGTATCTCAGTTTTAAAGCTATCGCGACGAAACTTTCCCAAAAGTCTTATTTCTATTGCAGCTAGTACATATGTCGGAACGATATACCACTATATCTTATGGCTCCCATAGGAATAATCTCAAAAAATATATAAAAATACATTGTAACTTTGTTGGAAGTAGAAGTTTTCATTTTGACAATTTAATATCAACATTTTAAAAAGGCACGCAAAATCTGGAATACCTGGAACTGCACCGATCGAATAAGCATTAAACTATAGGGGAGAGGTCTGTAGGTTGGTACACCTTTTGTTTTAAGTCTTCCATTTGGACATTCGCTAATGAAACTTAACGTGTTTGGTACCGATCGAAAGCTTAGTCTTTAAGCTGTAAAATAAAAACTAAATAATAATTTTTTTTGAAAAGCGCCAAAAAATGACAATTTGAAAAAGAGGTCTGTAAGTTGGGACGCTTTTTAGAACCATGAAAAATAATATCTTTAGCACCACTATTTATTCATGTAAAAATAATGGTTTTTAAATTATAAGCGTTCTCTTTTTGATGTCCTGGCTCTTGAACTGGTCCTTTCGCTTTCGTATACTTAATTTTTCTTTTAAAATTTTACTTTCAAATTGATGTTACTGTTAGTTTATAAATTTGTCTTCTTGTTTCCACTTTTTGATCCTTTTCCTTTCCTTCTGGGCCCTTTGGACTTTCGTTGTTGTCCATTTCCGACCTTCTTTGATCCTTTGGCATTTTTTTGAAGTTCGTTATTTTTCTCAATTTTTAGTTTGGCTTCTTTTTCTTGTCCCAATTTTTCTTTTTTTTCCTGTCGTTTTGTGGCATTGAGGCTAGTTTGCTCCGGTGTGCGTAGTGTAAGATTTTTATGTCGAACTACTAGTTTTCGCAATTCTGTCACACTTAAACCGTAATAGTGATTGCTACAATTTTTTATGTAGGTCATTAGGGCCTCCTCCTTTTACAGCTCGTAGCAAAACATTGAAGTCTTTTACGCCGTGATCTGTTTTCCTCTGATGTCTGGTTGTCATTTTGTTCCAAACTATATCCGAATTACAGCAAAAACAAAATTTTTAAGCGAAAGACATTAAACTTTACGTACCTCCACTTTTTTTCAACTTGCCTTACTGTAGAACTGTATTTTTGGCGCAATTATATCGGGGAATTCATATCGATGGGTAACTATCGTTTAAATGATCGATATATTGTAGTTTTACATAGCATTATTTAAAATTACAAGCATTTTCTAAGCTTAAGATGACTCTAAGATCAGTTAAATTAGTAAAAGCGGGTGTCCCAACTTACACGCTTAAAGTGTCCCAACTTACACAAAATGGGTGGGTTTGGGAAAAAATTAATAACTTTTTTTCTGACTGTCAAATTAAGCTGATTCTTTTTTTACTTTGTTAACAGTTTAATTATACCCGTTACTCGTAGAGTAAAAGGGTATATTGTATTCGTGCAAAAGTATGTAACAGGTAGAAGGAAGCGTTTCCGACCCCATAAAGTATATATATTCTTGATCAGGATCACCAGCCGAGTCGATCTAGCCATGTCCGTCTGTCTGTCTGTCTGTCTGTCTGTCCGTATGAACGCTGAGATCTCGGAAACTACAAAAGCTAGAAGGTTGAGATTTTCCACGCATATTCTTGGGCTTCCTACGCAGCGCAAGTTTATTTCAGCCGAGTGCCACGCCCCCTCTAACGCCCACAATCGCCCACCAACGATTTTAAAATGTGTCTGGCGCCCACACCTTTAAAGATTTCCGAGAAGTATAAATGCAATTTTGTTGTGCATATTTATACCTATCGAAATGTAGAAGATATTTATACCCGTTACTCGTAGAGTAAAAGGGTATATTGTATTCGTGCAAAAGTATGTAACAGGGAGAAGGAAGCTTTTCCGACCCTATAAAGTATATATATTCTTGATCAGGATCACTAGCCGAGTCGAACTAGCCATGTCCGTCTGTCCGTCTGTCCGTCCGTATGAACGCTGAGATCTCGGAAACTATAAAAGCTAGAGGATTGGCATTTTGCATGCATATTCTTGGAGTTCCTACGCAGCGCAAGTTTATTTCAAAATGGTGCCACGCCCCCTCTAACGCCCTCAATCGCCCTACACCATTTTTTGAAAGGTGTCTGGCGCCCACACCATTAAAGATTTTGGAAAACTAAAAATGCAGTTTTATTGTGACTATCAATACCTATCGAAATGTAGAAGAAATTTTTCAAATCGGACCATTCGTTAAAAAGTTATGCCTGATCAAAGATTTTATATATCTATCTCCCTCGCACTCCCTTAGCTGAGTAACGGGTATCTGATAGTCGGGGCACCCGACTATAGCGTTCTCTCTTGTTTTCAAATCGGACCATTCATTAAAAAGTTATACGCAATCAAAATTTCTATATCTATCTCCCTCGCACTTCCTTTAGCTGAGTTACGATTATTAGTCGGGACACCAACCCGAGTACAGCGTTTGCACTCCCTTTAGCTGAGTGACGGGTATTAGATAGTCGGGATACGAACCCGACTATAGCGTTCTCTCTTGTTACTAATGTTTTAAACCTCTTACCAAGTTAGTTTAAGCACGTTATTAATTTTTAATAGAATTTAAAAAAAAAGGGGACAACAACTTTTTTAGTGCAAAATGGTACACGACTCTCACAGCTTAAATCTGAATAAATAGAAAAAAAAAATTTTTTAAAAAATGTTCAATTTAAAAAAAGAATTTTTTAAGAAACAATTAAAATTAAGACAACTGCGTTTTATAGTCGGGAACTTTAACTATCAGATAACCGTTACTCAGGAACGGGAGTGCGACTGAGATGGAGGCAGTCATCAAAGCTATTGGCGCCATCTAGCGGCTGTTGAAGTTTTAAATGACGTTATCTAGCGGCTGTTGCAATTTTTGTTTAAAACTTTTTAATGGATTGTCCGACTTAAATTTTTTTTTGCAAAATTGCATTTACACTTTTATAACGTCCTTTAATGCGATTGTGGGCGTGGCGCTCTGCTGAATGAAACTTGCGCTGCGTAGGAAGTCCAAAAATTGTGTGTGGGTAATCCCAATTTTCTTGCTTTTGTAATTTCCGAGGTCTCATCGTTTATACAGACAGACAGAAAACAGACGTTAAGCAACAACAGTGCAACAGAAGAAAACAGAGGGAAGATAAAAATCTAGAAAAAGTGCTGAATTAATCCCCAAAACGATTCTTAAATGAAAGAAGTTGTTAAAAAAAAATAAATAGTAACAGATAAAAAAACAAGAAAGGAAGCTAGCTTCGGCTTGCCGAAGCTTATATAAAAATTAAAATTTTTAAAATTTTGTTTTTCAGCTGTCAAAAATCAAAACGGACAGACGGACATGGCTAGATAGACTCGGCTATTGGTGCTGATCAAGAATATATATACTTTATGTGGTCGGAAACGTCTCCTTCACTGCGTTACAAACTTTTGACTAATATTATAATACCGTCTGCTAGGGTATAATTATGCCAAAATAATACGAAAGCAGCTAAAACTTAGTTTTTTTTAACATATACGCAAGTAAATCTAAATTTTATGTTTTTTAAATGTATAGGAATGATATGCAAGGGAATATACGCTTCGACTGGCCAAAGCTAGCTTCCTTTCTAGTTTTTTTTGAAAAGTGCCAAAAAACGTCATTTTGGAAAAGAGGTCTGTAAGTTGGGACACTTCTAAAAAACAATAAAACTCACACCAAGAGTACTCCAAACTTTTAGAAACTATTTAATTATATCAATTTAAGTCTATTTGAAGTTGTCCCCGTCTACTTTTAAAGAATTTAGACCAAATAACAATTAAAACCAAAAGGATCTTTTAACGATTACATTTCCCCTAATTTTAAAAAAATGTACTAGGCAGAAAGCGTCCTCTGTCGGACTGAGGCCTTTTTGTATGCGAAACGGGTGTCTCAATTTACACGCTCAAAGTATCCCAATAACTTTTTTCTGATTGTCAAATTAATCAGACTCTTTTTTTATTTTGTTAACAGTATAATGAATAAAGTTTTAAACCTTTTACCAATTTAATTTAAGCTTGAGCGTGGCTTCTATTGTTTTACCAAAATGATTTTTAACTGAAAAAAAAGTTAAAAAAAAAATTTTTTTTGCTACTTTTAAGGAAGTGGGATTGTCGTTGTACTAAAAAAGTTACCTTAAGATGTTGTTTTGCATATCTAATTGCCTTTAACAATATTCCATTAAAAGATGGTCGCTATTGGCCTTTGTTGATTTAAGGCAGATTTTTGGCTATTTCGCCCCACTGTCCAGACCATTCATTACAAAGTTATAAGCGACTGCTAGCTTTTCTGCTTGCATAGATCGACCTCTTCCTATGCGGTACCAAAAATTAACTGAACCAAACAACAACGCTAACGACATTTCACACTTCCAGAATAAACATATTTAAAACAAAACAAGCTGACTTGAATAACAACGTATTTTCTTGGTACAAACAAATGCTACAGACCTCACTGTAAGTCATCTGTCTTATACCCCCAAATACCAATAAGAAAGCACAAATACTCATAAAGCGGCTCCGATTAGTTCATACCAAATTTACTAATGTTTATTACATAGACAGAACCCTTCCCCATTCTGCAACTACTCACCAAAAGACATTAAACACATCATTATCCTCTGCCCTTTCTTATCTTAATACAGCTCAGAATACTTCCAATCAATGAACCCTATTGCCGATACCTAAACTGTAATTGTTTTCGTTCGACAGCCCCTTAGCGTTTTTATCTAGGGAAATATTGAAAGCACACTGGAAGGGTTGCAAAGGTTTAATGGCTGTTTTTAATTTAGGAATAGTATAATAGGAATATTTTTATAAATCTACACATTTTATGAATCTAAACGACCTACAAGATTTTAATGTTTTATTTTTTTCTAGACTCTCCATCACAAATGGGCTCCATGCAGTCTTTAAACTTGGATTCCAAAATTCGGCAATCTTTTGTACCTGATTACTCTGTTCGTGCTATATCGGATGTGATATACATTGCAATCAAAAGGGTTTTATACCTTACGGCGAAAAAAGCTACATTATTGGAGAAAAGTCGTAAATCAGGAACATTTTCAAGTGAGACATTTGATGACGAAGTTGAACGTTTATTACACTCTATAACAGAAGATGAAAAACCACCAATACATGCACAAAATCAAAATACAAATCGTCTATCTATAACTAATCGAAGCGCAAATTCTTCACCTGCGAATATGGATAGATCTCAGGACGAAAGAAGCAATAGTGTCGTCAGTGAACACGTTCAAGATGCCCCAAAAATTATCAACCCTGAACAAACGGATAATGCGTCAATAAGTAGTAGTTTAGTTGCTTCAGAAGTAGAAGATCTTCAAAATGGAGAGCATGATGACAGAGACACGACAGCAGCTTCCATACCTCTTTTGCCAAAGCTAGGTGATAGATCCGAAAATAGGCAAAGTAAACCCTAATAAAACATGTAGTATAAATCTATTAAAGAAATTATTGAAGATAATCACATTTGGCGTAATATAAAAAATAGTTATTCTATTGAAAATCCATAAACATTGCACTATATTCTAGCAAATTTGTGCATTTAGCTTTGTTTTATTGTTCATTAATTTTTGTGTAAACTCGGTTAAAAAGGTTTAATTATAATATTTTTTAAATAATGCGTTATTATTTTAAGTGAAACAATAGCTATGTTGCATTAGTAAAAATCAATCATAACCTTTTCTGGTGCAGTCAATTTGATATATTTTTTTTATCCACCTATTTGTTTTCTTTGATATACATTAGGGTGGGTCAATTTGGGGTCTTGCAATCGTAAAAGATGGGAACCATCCCCATTTGCAAGGGAAAAATACAGTTTTTTCATGAAAAAGTTTTAAATAGTTTGGTCGAAACACAGTGTGTGGCAAATCTAAGCCATATTGTCAAAGAATCCATGTGTGTAAAGTTATGTTTTACCCTCCGCATTTGCAAAAGAAAATTTCTAGATTTAAAGAACAATATCATAGTAGCCGTTTGCTACGCTTGCAAGTTGGATGTATGCGATAAATTTTAATTCGTTACAAATTCCCAAATTAAACTGCGTTCTCCAAAAAGTTCCCCGACGCACGGATTCTGAGAAACAGGACCTCAAAGGTTGAAAAAGTATCCGGGGGTATTACACCCAAACGGATTCTTAGTTTGTTGTGGTGTCAAGTATTTTAAAAGTGCAACTCTTTATCTTTCAAGTTGCAACTAATTAGTTCTACTTGTACTTGTAGGGGAGAGATCTGTAGGTAGGGACACTTTGATTTATATCTGTTTAATCATTTACTTTTTTAACTCGACGGGTTAGGTTCCGATCGAATAAGTCTATTACCTTTAAAAAGAAACCAAGAAAATGTTTTCTTTCTTTTAGAAATGCATAAAAATAATTTTTTTGGAAAGTGCCATAAAACGCAAGTTTAAAACGGATCACTGTAAGTTAAGACACTTTTAAAACTTTTTATTTTTTATTGTTTTATCAATTTTAGTTAGTTTTGGATTGTTTCCCTTTTTTTAAAGTAAGTATACCAAATAACAATACAAACTAAAAGGATGTACTAGGCAGAAAGCGACCTGAGGCCTGTCGGACTGAGGCTTATTTGTATGTAAAACAGGTTTCCTAATGTACACAAAATGTGTAGTTCATAGAAAAAATGTTAAATCTTTTTTTTTTATATATTGAGGTATGTGTTAAATAACTTATGTTTTAAGCCGGTATCCATTGATTTTAAAAACATTATTAATTTTGTGTTGAATTTCGAAAAAAGTGAGAATATAGGGGAGAGGTCTGTAGGTTGGTACACCTCTTGTTTTTAATCTGCTATTTCAAAATTCGCTTATAAAACTTAACGCATTAGGTACCGATCGAAAGGTTACGCTTTTATCTTCAAATAAACCAAAGAAAATATTTGTTTTCTTAGGCAAAACTAAAAAATAATTTGGTTTTTAAGTGCCAAAAAAAGACATTCAAAAAGATAATAAAACTTACACCAAACTTTCAGAAAATTTTTTTTTTTTGTTATTTTAATCAGTTTGAGTTTGTTTTAACTTATTTCCCGTCAAGTTTTTAAGAACTTAGACCACCAAATAACAATAAAAACCAAAAGGCTCTTTGAACGATTACATTTCCCCGTATTTAAAAGCAATGAACTGGGCAGAAAGCAACCTCTGTCGTTTTGATTT
Organism: Drosophila pseudotakahashii; assembly: GCA_035046095.1. Lineage (NCBI taxonomy): Eukaryota > Metazoa > Arthropoda > Insecta > Diptera > Drosophilidae > Drosophila > Drosophila pseudotakahashii. The sequence continues at coordinate 761,933 of JAWNOE010000094.1, forward strand.
TTGTATGCAAAACGGGTGTCTCAACTTACACGCTCAAAGTGTCTCAACTTACACAAAATGGGTTGTTTTGGAAAAAAATAATATTTTTTTTCTGACTAACAAATTAAGCTGATTCTTTTTTAATTTGTTAATTACTAATGTTTTAAACCTTATACCAATTTAATTTAAGCACGTTATTAATTTTTTATGGAATTTTTAGAAAAGTGAAAGTAAACTTTTTTGGTGAATAATGGTGCACGAGTGTTACAGCAATCTGGCAAAATCTGGCTTGAGCCTGGCTTTTAAAGTTTTACCCAAAAGTTTTGTTACTAAAAAATACCTAAAAAAATTTTTTTTTTTTAATTGTAGCCGTGGGATGTGTCCATACTTACAGACCGTGCCAATTTAGAGACCTCTTCCCTATATTTTTCTTTTTAAGTCTTTTTAAGTAAAAAAAACTATTGGGTAAAACATTAGAAGCCAAGCTCAAGCCAAATTTAAGCTTAACACTCTTGTACCCTTTTTCACCAAAAAAGTTTATTTCAACTATTTTCAAAATTTTATTAAAAATAAATAACGAGCTTAAATTTAATTGGTAAAAGGTTTAAAACATGAGCGTGTAATTAGAAACCAGTTTTGATTACAAAAAGGCCTCTCCCCGACAGAGTTCGTTTCTGCCCAGTAAATTTTCTTTGAAATTAGGGGAAATGTGATCAAAGAGCCGTTAGGTATTATTTGTTATTTGGTCTTCATTCTTTAAAAGTGGACGGGAACAAGTGAAAACAAACTAATATTGTATTTATTTATTTAACAAATTATGCTTAGCTTACAATGTAAAACTGAAACAATATTACCGAGCACTGGCAGCGGAGCCTCCGACTCTAAACTCAAATTGATTAAATTAGTATAATTAAATAGTTTTTAAAAGCTTAGAGTCATTTTGTTATAAGTTTTATTGAAGTGTACCAACTTAAACGTTGTTTTTTAGCACTTAAAAAAATATTCCCCTATGAAAATTTTTTTCTTGCTTATTTTGAAGCTAAAACATTAATTTGTCGATTAGTATCAAATACGTGAAGTTTCATAAGGGGAAGTCGAAATGGCAGATTAAAAACAAAGGATCTATCAACCTACCGACCTACCTACTAGAGACCTGCACGAGTAAGTAAAAATATACTCGAGTAGTAATCGGCGATGCCGATTACAACTGTCAAAACTGGCATCGTGGCATCGTAGGAATCGGCAACGTTTTACTCATATCTGACTCGTGTACCTACCCTATGTTTAAGCTATTGAGATATTTTTCATCATTTCTTTTTTCTTTTGCAAATGCTGAGGCTCAAACGTGTTCGCTTAGATTTATTTCCTTTTGCAATATTGCTTGAACTTGTTGCTAGATTACGTATTCTTCCCCCTTATGATTTATCACTTGTTTTTGCGTCCATACAAATCGATCCAGTCTAATATACACAGATATGTGGTTGCCTAGTAAATTGCGTACTTAAGAAGTTATGTCGCTTATTTTAACTATTATTTACTCCCACTTCCCTAGAAGTACTTTTAGTTTGAGTCGATTGTTAAAATTTAGACAACTTTGCTAAAACTTAAATGCGTTTGTGAACACAGCCAAACTGGTGTATGCTCTTGTTATTTGCAATACTTAAATAAACAAAATACGAAAACATTGTTTTTATTTGTTATTAATATAACTATTTCTATAAATTTACATATATGTATGTATAACCTAAATTGGTTAGGCGCAACTCGAAATAAAAATAAATCCACGGGGTGGTGGTTTTTGGTGTCTAGGGGTCCAACTATACCATAAACTACTATGATCCTTGGTGTATTTTGGCTGTACATTTATTTAATCAATTTTATTATCTGAAAATCATGTTATGGTTTGCATGCATTATTAATTTGACATTTGGATAATTCACCGCTGTCGCACGCGACTGTTGTACGTTTTGAAGCCGAAGAAAAACATACTCCAAGACTTTGTTATTACTCGTTACTCGCAGAGTATAAGGGAATATTGTATTCGTTGGAAAGTATGTAACAGGTAAACGGAAGCGTTCCCGACCCTATAAAGTATATACAGTTGCGGTAACAAAAATAGCACCATTAGCCAATTCTTTTTTTGCCATAAAATGGTAATTTTTTGCAATATTTTCATTCTTTACTTAAGAGTAAGTACTCTTACATAACTAGTAACTAAAATGAGGGAGGACGACGCCAGGCCACGAATACAATATACCATAGCACAATGGTGCTATATTTGTTGCCGCATATCTCCATCTCCCTCTCATTTTCTTTTTGCTGTTTGTCGAGGCACTCGTCTATAGCAATCTCTCTTGCTTTCAAAAGTTATTTTTTTTGACAACTTTCGATTGGAGCAAATCGTTAACGAATATTTTGATGCAGTTCATTTTATGGTGGTTCTCTTAAATTATACCCTTTACTCGTAGAGTACAAAAGATTCGGGGAAAAGTATTTAACAGCCAGAATGCTTAGGTTTTATTTTTACAATCTCTACATTTTTAAAAGTAGGTATTTTTCATTTTTGTGTGTGATTTCTGTGTCACCCCGATTATAATATTTTTTAACAAAAAAACAAGAGAGAACGCTACAGTCGGGTGCCCCGACTATCAGATACCCGTTACTCAGCTAAAGTGAGTGCGATGGAGATATAAGACTTTGATCGCGCATATCTTTTAAACAAATGGTCCGATTTGAAAAATGTTGTTTTTTATACATTTCAATAGTTATTTATAAACACAATAAATCTGCATTTTTACTTTTGCGAAATTTTGAAAGGTTTGCGGGCCAGACACCTTTTAAAATCTTTTAATTGTGGACGTTAGAGGGGGCGCTGCGTTTCCGAGATCTCAGCGTTCATACAGACGGACAGACAGACGGACAGACGGACATGGCTAGTTCGACTCGGCTAGTGATCCTGATCAAGAATATATATACTTTATAGGGTCGGAAACGCTTCCTTCTACCTGTTACATACTTTCGCACGAATACAATATACCCTTATATTCTACGAGTAACGGGTATAAAAACAAGAAAAAGGTGAGTGATAAAATAAATGTTGTCGTTTAATAATCTTCATTTCAGCGTTACAGAGGTTAGTACCAAAGATATTTTCGCTATTAATAAATAAAATCACCTCCTGATGCTATTTTAAACACAAATTCTGCATTTCAGTGTCCCTTGAAATGTTTTTAATCTTCACCAGTGCACTATGGAAAAAAAGTCAATTTTTTTGGCATAAACTTTTTTTAAACGTTATTTTTAAAAATAAAATATATTTTTTGAATTTACATACCCTAATTAGCCAAATACCGTTATCCAAGATGTTTTACTAACAACACTAGAGTACTCTAGTTTTTAATATTGCTGTCTCGCTCTTACCCAGATTAATTTATGGATTTTTTTTTTTAACGAATGAAGAGAACAAAATGTGCATTTCAAAGCACTAATTTGTTCAAAAGAAAGCAACAACTTGTTAAAATATGGATTCTCACGCCGCGTTGAGTTCGTAATTCAATTCTTGTTTTCTTAAAAGAAAAAAAATATCAAAATATATACAAAGGGAATATTTTTAATGTGAGTGATAAGATGTTCATCCTTCGACAGTTGAAAAAAATTACTGTCTCCAATTCTAATTTTCAAAAATTAAAGCAATAGTATCGACTTTGAGTTTACGCTCATATAATAAGGCTAAGAACATTTTTGAAAGGAAGGATAATTATACCCGTTACTCGTAGAGTAACGTGCTTCCTACGCAGCGCATGTTTATTTCAGCCAAGGGCCACGCCCCCTCTAACGCGGACAATTAAACGATTTTTAAAGATTTCGGAAAAGTAAAAATGCAGTTTTATTGTGTTAAAAAATACCTATCGAAATGTAGAAGAAATTTTTCAAATCAGACCATTCGCTTTTTTTTAAAAAAATTCTTAAATTTAAGCTTCCCAGGGGTCGGTTTTTTTTTTAATTCTTAAGCAAAATGTAAAAGCAGAATGGAAATCTTACAATTTTTGGCGGAGATACAGTGATAACCGAAAAACGCCTTTTTTTAATAGTGTTCCAGCAACCGCTTTGCCACCGATATATTAGCCGATAGTATCGACTATAAAAATTGGTCTATGTTATTTGAAAGACACTTAATAATATAGAAAAGGTTTGAATTAAATCCATCTATCCAGTTTTTATAGAAAATCGCAAAGTTAGTTGATTTTTATGATGCCAAAGAGAAGTTATTTAAATAACTTTAACTGGTTAAATCAACAAGGTTTAAAGCTCAAGGTTCATTTGCTCATTGCAGCTGACATATATCTGTCTTTCTCGCACCTACGTAAAATCGTATAGGCTGGGAAAAAATTGCTCTAATGAATGAGCCGAACAATGTCGTGGAATAACCGCATTACCAGTCCTTTAACAATTTTTAATGATTTTTTTTTTAATTAAAAAATTACATAGTACAAACAAATAATAAATAAAAAAAATGTTTAATTATTGTTTATTAAATGGAGGTTTTAATAAATAATTATAATTTTTTAATAGATTAAAAAATGACTTTTTACTATTTGTCATTCAGAATTTGTCAAAAAACTTAAAACTTTGTCATTAAAAATTGTTAAAAGACTGATAAACGATGAGAAAACATGAATTCCATACGGATCCGATAAAGTGAGAGAGTAGCCCTACTTGCTGCGACGTGTTTTTATAGAAAAAATCCGAAGTCTTGTTAAAAAAATTCGATATTTAAAAAACTAAAAATGGCTCCACGTTTTAAGGGGGAGCTAGGGTCTTTGGCATCAAAAAATCAACCAACTTTGCGATTTTTTATTTATATATTTTTAGTATTTATATATAATATTATTAAGCGTCAAGCGGCTAATATATCGGCGGCAACGCGATTGCTGAAACACTACTAAAAAAAAGGCATTATGCGGTGATCACCGTATCTCCGGCAAAAATGATCGGATTTAAATTCTGCTTTTACATTTTGTTTAAGAATTAAAAAAAAAAACACGGCCCCTGGGAAGCTCGATTTAAAATTTTTAATTTTTAAGAATTTTCTTATCTTTAAAGTCAAAAATGCGTTTTTCAGATAAAAAATTCAACTTTATTTATAAATAAAAACACTTCCCGAAGGGCGGGTTTTTTTTATGCAGCTTCGGCCAGTCGAAGCTTATATACCCTTGTTACGTACGCCATCTCCTTCAATTTATTTGATGGAGAAAGATGCACGTAGAAAAACAACATCGAATCTCAAGGCAAGGGAGGGGGGCGATCGAAACGTTGATTCACCGAAAACAAGCAAAGGAATGTGCAATTTGACGATCTTTTGAATGGCATATAGTCAGAACAACGACCGTAACCTTACACCAGTAGCTGGCAAAGTGCTTCAGTCGGGCATTGACACTACCGATAGGGGAAATCATAGGTGGGACCACCTAAATAACCCAACTTATCACGAGGGTCGAGAAAAAGCTCTATACTGTTATAAAAGACCGTAGCCGGATAGAGAAGTTAGACAGAGTTCACTCTGATCTCACGGCACTATAGTGTGAGCACTATATTCCCGACGCCGCCAACGACTACAGCCAAGACCGGAATCCTGAAGATAGTCCTGTTTGCAGTCGATGAACAGCAAACATATCCTGGAAGAGCAGTCCTACTACACCCTCGTCCTAAAGAAGAATTATTTTTATTATCAAGGACTTCATCATGGGAGGAACTAATTCCAAAGTGGACCATAGTACGGCCAATGTGATCAACACCGTCAAAATAATCGATCACAAGGACGACATTCAGGACGTGAACCATAATCTGAAGATCGTCATCGCTATGTTTGTTTTCGTAATCATCCTGCAAGTGGTCAAGATGTACAAGCGATCCGTGCAAGGACGCCGGGACCAAAAGCACGCCCTGGAACAGGCGATATGCCGCCAGGTCTAGAAAAGACGATAAAGTGCAAGAAACCTATTCAAAAATCATAAAAAAGTGACAGAAAAATAAAGGCAATTAAATGCCTTAATTACCGACAAACGTGAAGCAAAAGAAAAAGAAAAAAACAAATTGTGAACTCAGGCATTTATGAATGCAAGTGCAACAGCAATAATATCAAGTGAAGTGCAGTGACATTGGAGACGCCGCTGCCTGAGACCCTACCGTAGGAACGGACGTGTGCCGCCGTGGGATCTACATACATACATACATATATATATATATACAATAAGTGATTGTGCTTAAGAACAAGATTTTTTTTGTGCGTATTTTAACGATAGTGTTTTGCACGTATATATATATTTGTTTCTAATTTCTTCAAAAAGCCCAGGATCCAGTGCGTCGAGATCTCATCGCCCAGGACAAAAGGGGTAAGTTTGTCGGAACACGGTTCCTTTTCCTATACCAAATATATATATATCCGTGCCTTTTGTTTTTTTTAATTATCTAACGTAAATCCTCCAACTTAGGCCTCTTCAAGGCATTATAATATTTTTATAATTAATCAGTAAGCTTTTGTCTTACTTTTTATAATATAATAAACATTGACTTTTCAGCGGAGAGTATCAGCCTTGTGTTTGTATGAACAATCACAAGAGCCCTCAGAGCGACGTTTGTAGTCGTGAATAGTCAGCAATTTGCTGACGTGTGCACCCTGTACGGGTGGTAAATTCGATACTCTCCGCTAAAAAATTTTGTTGGTCAATTAAAAATTAAATTCATATGTATTCCTAACCATAATATTACTCATAAATGGCACTAGCCAATATTTTATGCAATAAAATTGTAATGTGAAAAAGAACTTAAAAACATGAAGTGCTAAGTTTTCAAACGGGGGTTGCTGACGCGATAAGTGGAGTAGGTGAAGAATAATGACATAACTTTTGACGAACAACCTTGACAATAGGGGATCGTATTGCGCGGTCCGCGACGATCCATTTGGCACACGATTGTGTGAAGGGGAGGGAATGTGGCCGAAACATTGCCCGATCGTGTTACGATCAAGCAAAAGCTTAGCTTGTGGGGCAATGTAGACTGATGACCGACGGACTTTACAACTTTTACTGTTTTCAGGCATCTTTAATATTTATTCTCGTTATGTTGGAGAGGAGAAAGGCTTACCAAGAACCCACCCCATCCGGCGAGCTTATGCCGGCAAAATTGGTGCCTGAACATCGGATGTCTTTCCTTCGGCCCAAGTCCTTTCAGGACTAGGGCACTAATATGCCCACGTAACACCCTTGCAGATCATTTCATCATCGATTATTTTCAAGAATATTTGCTTTTTTCTGCATACAGTAACAATTTTTCCAAAAAGTTGATTTTTCAAGTACTAAAAATTTTATTTTATTAAAAAATTTTTTTCTGCGAAATCAAAATTGACGCATAAAAACTGAATCGTTTACGAACTCGGCACAACCATTACGAATAATTTAAAAAAAAAATGAAGATCGATCAAATAGTTCTTGTGCAATCGTGGTCACCGCAAGCCGCTATAAAACAAAAAGGGTTCCGAGAGAATTGCCATAACTTTGTAAATTATTCATATATTTTCAAGATCAAACGCTTGTTGTTTCGATAAAAACATGTACTATCAATAAATAATAACTTCAGTTTCATAAAATAATTGCTACACACCTGAAAAAAAATCCAAAGTTCCCTAAATTTTTTCGCTCAAAAAGGTATATAACCCCTTAACTTGATGTTATAAGTTCATTTTTTAGTTTAAAAAAAATGGTCCATTAATATTTATTTAAATATTATAACAGTAACAGTTTTAAGAAATTGCGTTTGTACTAAACAAATACAAATTATGAAGTCGGATATATAACGCTTTAGAAAAGGGTATAAAAGCATTGGCACGCGCCAACAGCGAAGATGAAACAAAAGAAATCGGGTAAAGGGGTGAGAAGAAGACTTGGTGCACCGCATTATTTTCAAAGGTTTTCTGAGAGAAGAAGTGTTTTGCGTGATTAATTAAATATTTGGTGACAAGTGATATATACATAAATTAAAGTCAGGTAAGTGCTACCTTAAATGTAAGATATTGTGATAGACTTAACTTTAACTTGACCCAATTTTGAAAGTGATTGATAAAATGTGATTTTTAAAATAAAACTCATAACAGTTACGGTCCCTGTTTAGGATATTAAAAATTATATTAAGCAGCTTAGTATGTTTTGTCTCAAAAGATTCGATATTGTTTTCAATTTAAATACCCGACGTAACTTTTAATTCAATATCCAGAAATGTATTTTCGTCTTTACATTGTTTTTTCTATGTGGGTAAATATATCATAAAAAACGTCTGTCTATATATGTACCTACTTATTTTTATACCCGTTACTCGTAGAGTAAAAGGGTATATTGTATTCGTGCAAAAGTATGTAACAGGGAGAAGGAAGCTTTTCCGACCCTATAAAGTATATATATTCTTGATCAGGATCACTAGCCGAGTCGAACTAGCCATGTCCGTCTGTCCGTCTGTCCGTCTGTCCGTCTGTCCGTCCGTATGAACGCTGAGATCTCGGAAACTATAAAAGCTAGAGGATTGGCATTTTGCATGCATATTCTTGGAGTTCCTACGCAGCGCAAGTTTATTTCAAAATGGTGCCACGCCCCCTCTAACGCCCTCAATCGCCCTACACCATTTTTTGAAAGGTGTCTGGCGCCCACACCATTAAAGATTTTGGAAAACTAAAAATGCAGTTTTATTGTGACTATCAATACCTATCGAAATGTAGAAGAAATTTTTCAAATCGGACCATTCGTTAAAAAGTTATGCCTGATCAAAGATTTTATATATCTATCTCCCTCGCACTCCCTTAGCTGAGTAACGGGTATCTGATAGTCGGGGCACCCGACTATAGCGTTCTCTCTTGTTTATTTACAGATCAAGAAACTGATCAAAATAATTAGCAAAGAAAATTTATCGAAATGCCTGAAGCTGATTATTTCAGATAGTCTATCGACTACAATCTGGACGGAAGCAGCGGCAAAAAATCTTTAAAAGCACGCAAAGGGCTATATGCGGTGCTTAATGGTCAGTAACCAATTATTGGAATATTAAATACAAATTGTAATACTTTTTATACCCGTTACTCGTAGAGTAAAAGGGTATATTGTATTCGTGCAAAAGTATGTAACAGGTAGAAGGAAGCGTTTCCGACCCTATAAAGTATATATATTCTTGATCAGGGTCACTAGCCGAGTCGATCTAGCCATGTCCATCTGTCCTTCTGTCCGTCCGGATGAACGCTGAGATCTCAGAAACTACAAAAGCTAGAGAATTGGGATTACCCACACATATTCTTTGGCTTCCTACGCAGCGCAAGTTTGTTTCAGCCGGGGGCCACGCACCTCTAACGCCCACAATCGCCTAACGCCCACAATAAACGAGTTTAAAAAGTGTCTGGCGCCCACACCTTTAAAGATTTTGGAAAAGTAAAAATGCAGTTTTATTGCCTTTATCAATACCTATCGAAATGTAGAAGAAAAAATTTCAAATCGGACCATTCGTTATTCCATTCCATTAAGTTATGCCAGATTAAAAATTTTCTATCTCCATCTCCCTTGCACTCACTTTGGCTGAGTAACGGGTATCTGATAGTCAAGGCACCCGACTATAGCGTTCTCTCTTGTTTTTTAATTTTATCAGGAGCGTTGACCCACCATTCCGAAGACCCGAACAAGTACCTTAAAATGGCCTTGGTTAATATTAAAAATAAATTAGTAAAACAAAAATCTAGAAATAATTATAATAATTTCAATAATTTAAATAACACAATTTAAAAAAAAAATAAATAAGAAATACAAATGAATGAAATGAAAAAATAAATTGAAATAAATAAAATTAAATAAATGAATTGAAAATATAAATTTGTATGTAATTTTTTTTTTTTTTAATAAAATTGCTGATGACATTTTGGAAAAAGTCACTTGTGAAATCATGCGTGACATGTCACAGGGTGGTGACGTCTCATATGACAAATTCGTATAAGGCACAGGTGATATCACTGGTGACTTCGAAGAAATGGTCATTTGAGCTGTCACTATGGTACGGGGTAGGACATCTCGAACAAATGTCTCTATGGAAAGTCACGAGTGAGTCACGAGTGACAAATGACATGTCACGAGTGATTCACCCGGTGATTCACAAGTGAAAACTGATTTCTGGAACTGAAGGGGTGTTGATAAACGAACAAAGCCAGCTGTTCGATTGACTTTGTTGTGTGCATAAATTAGTGAGAAATCTTTGAAAACTTTCACGGCTTATTTTGTTATGCAACAATTTTGATAATTATTTCTGATAATGGAAAATCGTAGCGAAGGGATTTATAAATTTATCTTAGATTACATGTTTTGATTATTATGACTTGTTGTCCAACTGTGAACTGTTTTATATGTGTACCTTTTTAGCTTAAAACTAACAAGTTTGTTTGAGTTCCGTGGAGTATATCTTAGTAATGGCACAAGGTTGCAAAAAGGTAATAACGCAAAGTTATTACCAAATGTATCTTTAATATCGCAACACTAACACTAACACTTCCAAAAATGACTTTTGTCCAGCAACTTAGGATCTTATAAAAAAAAAATTAAAAAAAACATTATAAGTGGCTTGCATCACTCCTAACAATGTAATTTATGGAAAAGGACATGTCTAGTGATAAGTCTGGTTGCAAAATGATCAATTATAAAGAAGCTGGATCCCCGTTAAAGCTAAAATTGGCCACCTTTCATAGATAATATTTCATTTTTTTGTAAGTAATGGCAATTTTTGTTTTTCTTGACAAAATTCAAAAATTAACAAAAACCAACAATTTTTTACCGTCGTACCAATGCAATCACAAATTTTCTAAAGTCCCTGCCAATGATTTTGTATAAGCGGCGAGGGCGGTAGATGAAGGGAATGGTCCGATTAAAAAAGCAACAAAAACCGAATTTACATCTTAATCTTAAAAGTATATATTAAAAATTTCAAATTTGTATCTTTAAAACTAGAGTTTATGCCAAAAAAATTGAGTTTTTTCCTTTAGTGCAGTGGTAAATGGTGTTCGGTGTTTATTAAATGGTTGTATAAATAGTACTTCAGTATTAACTTAGTTGTTTACCTTAATAAAAATAATACATTTATTTCAGCCAGACTGATTGACACTTTTTGGGACCAGAACTGTTGCGCCTGCATTTGTCATATTTGATTTTTTCTTCTCATAGTTTTTGTTGTAGATACCCGACATAAAACAGCTGATCAGAGGGTAAATGATCGGTCATTATTATTATTTCTTCAATATTTATAAATATTTTACGAAATCCAGGTTGTTGCTTTGGGGTCGCGTAACATGGATTTGAAATCAAATTGCCACACAATCTTATTCACGCCGTGTGGCACGGCGAGTTTTGCTATTGAGTAAAATAAATTAAAATGATCAATAACACTGTGCAACAAAATTAATGTTTTTTAAATTTACCTCGATGGATGCTATATTGTTGAATTCGTTAAGATTTCCCAAGTTAAACTGCGTTTTTCAAAAAATTCCCCGACGCAAGGATTCTTAGCACAAGGACCTCAAAGTTTGAAAAATGCTGAAATTGGCCAACTTCTCGGAGGTATTACAGGAAATCAGATTCATGGTTTGTTTTGTTGCTAAAGTTTTTTAAAAGTGACACTCTTTATATTTCGAACCCCATACTCACAATAATTTTTGGATTTTCTTAGAGGGAGAAACAAACTTTTGAAAACTTAGTAAAAACCTAAAAACACACAGCTACAGGGTTGTTGTTGTAATATATCTTCTCCTGGTAAAATTATATTAATTTTACCAGTTTACAAAAAAAAAAATCGATGAAATACACCAAGAAGGAAACCTTTGTTTTCTGGTAAGGTACGTCTTTCTGATTAAGGAAAGGGCACTTAAAATATTTTTTATGGAACACATTTTTTTTAAAGTGTAAAAAACGTTTTTGACACTTTTAATTTTTAACTCGAGTTGTGGTAAACCGATTTCGGTCATCAAATGCCCTCTTACTTTCTTATACACGGCATTGAGTTCCATTCATTAGTTTAGAAGCTATACATCGTCAAATTGGAAAAAGTTAGAAAAAATACAAAAATGCTGGCATTAATGGCTTCGTTAAAAATACACGCCTAAAAAACGAAATTATTATCAGAAACCCACCCCATTTAGCGCTCCGAAATTATGTATTCCCTCAGCACTGCCTGCTAAAAGGATACTCATACTCTAAAAACCAACTTCTCACTTTCCCGCTTGGTGGTCACCACTTCTTTATAGGGTCGGAAACGCGTCCTTCTACCTGTTACATCCCTTCAGTTCTGGCTGTCACCAACATGACTGGCATGGATCGTTATATCCAAATCAAACGGAAGCTAAGCCCTCAAAATAAAATGGTTGGAAATAAACCAAAACAAAATTGCCCAAATAAAGGCAGCGAACAACCAGGGGCATCTCGTAACAACAGATTCGCCCTGTTGTCGGATATTGAAAATAATCAATCCGAAGCTGGACAGGCTGTACAAAAGAAGCCAAAGCCCCCACCAATTTACATAAGGGAACAGAACTCAAATGCCCTAGTAAAGAAAATTGTTGCGCTGGTCGGGAATGACAACATTTATGTTACTCCTCTTATCAAAGGAAATATTCACGAAACAAAGCTTCAAGCAAAAACTGAAGATCAATTCAGAGCTGTAACAAAATACCTATACGAGGCTAAGAAGCCCTACTACACTTACCAGCTCAAGAGTAGCAAGGGCTTGCAAGTACTAAAGGGCATAGAGCCCGACGTATCCACCAATGAGATAATAGAGGCACTGAAGGAAAAAGGATTTTTCGCCAAAAATATTATTAATATTATCAACAGAAATAAAAAGCCGCAACCATTCTTTAAGGTCGAACTGGAGCCAGAAAGCAGAGCATTGAAGAAAAATGAAGTGCACCCGATCTACAAACTGCAATTCCTGTTGCATAGAAGTATTACTGTTGAAGAACCGCATAAGCGAAATGGTCCGCTGCAATGCACAAACTGCTAAGAGTATGGACACACCAGAAACAACTGCGGGCTTCGATCAGTCAGCGTAGCTTGTGGAGGCTTCCACAACTCCGAACCGTGCCCTGCAAGCAAAGAAGACCCAAAGACGAAGAAATGCGCTAACTGTGGAGAAAACCATACCGAAAACTACAGAGGCTGCCCGGTCTATAAAGAGATGACGAGTCAGTTTCAACAAGCAAAATATGCACGCTCCCAGAGTGCACAAAATGCATACGTTCAATCGCAAACCACACCTGATGTTTTCTTTGCGAAAGCAGCCAGATCTTCATTTGGGCCCCTCAACACAAATGGGGGAGTTTCATACGCTAGTGCCCTAAAAACAGGACTAGTCAAAATATAATTACACCTTAGCAAGCAATAGGACAAACACCAAACATCATTGAAACCATGATGCTGACTTTACAACAGGGAATTTATGTCCTTCATGAAAACAACAATGGAAAACCTTATGCAAAATCAAAACATTTTAATAAAATTGGTCACATCCCAACAATCTAAATAATCGATGTCTTGCCTTCGAATATTCATGTATTCCACATGGCGTTTCACGGCACAAACTTGAAATAAGTTAATTCCTCAATTAAAACCAAATAGATGTAATGCTGCTGGCAGAAACGCATCTCACAAGTAAATACAACTTCCAAATAAGAGGCTATACTTTATACTTCACAGATCATCCGGACAGCAAAGCCCACGGAGGAACCGGAATCCTAATCAGGGAACGCATTAATCATCACTTTCATCAGAGGCTTGCAACAAATTATTTGCAGGCTACATCCATAAAATTACAAGCAGGCAATGGCAGTATCACTATAGCCGCTGTTTATTGCACGTTTTAAAATAACTGAAGAGCAATTCTTGGACTTTTACAATTCACTCGGAGATCGCTTTATAGCAGGAGGAGACTACAACAGACTACAACAGCCAGCTGACCCCAGAAAACGTCCGGACTTAATTGACATTGAAATTTCCCATGAAATTTAGTAAGCGCCAAATCGCTATCGGACTTATCCTCGGATCACTCGCCTGTTTTAATAACTCTCCTTCAAAGCCCGAAAATAATTCAGCACCCCTTCATGCTGACCTCGCCTAAAACTTATTGGCTAAAGTACAAAAAGTACGTCAGTTCCCACATTGAGCTAACACCACAGCCACACGCAGACTCACCAAATCCCTCAAGCAAGAAGAAGAACTTGCGCAGCGCCGGTACATCAAGAAATTGTCGCCGACCAGTACAAAGCATCCTATGTGGAGAGCTCACCTAAACTTAAGCTCTCCGATAGAATCAGTCACTCCGATTAGAAACTCCTCGGGTACTTGGGCCCGCAGTGACGAAGACAGAGCCGAAACATTTGCTCTACACCTACGAAATGTATTTCAGCCAAACGCCGCCACAAACTCTTTTCAACTACCCCCTGCAACTTAGCTCTGAAATTGCAATTAACCCGATTTTGTTTCAAGTGCCTGAAATTTCTAATGTTATTAGGAAGCAACTAAAACCGAAAAAGGCTCCAGGGGGCGACCTAATAACCCCAAAAATGATAATTGAACTTCCAAACTGCGCAGTGGATGCCATATGCAAGCTATTTAACGGGATCACAAGACTTGGCTACTACCCCAAAAAATGGAAAATGGAGGGCGTTAGAGGGGGCGTGGCACCATTTTGAAATAAACTTGCGCTGCGTAGGAACTCCAAGAATATGCATGCAAAATGTCAATCCTCTAGCTTTTATAGTTTCCGAGATCTCAGCGTTCATACGGACGGACAGACGGACAGACGGACATGGCTAGTTCGACTCGGCTAGTGATCCTGATCAAGAATATATATACTTTATAGGGTCGGAAAAGCTTCCTTCTCCCTGTTACATACTTTTGCACGAATACATATACCCTTTTACTCTACGAGTAACGGGTATAAAAAACCGGCTGTCCGAAGACCGTGCACCGGACAAATCGCTGACACAGCATTTGACCGGATGCCCGTGCATAGCCGGCAAACACAGCACTTTTGCGTGGCCGCTATGAGTTCTGTTAGCTTTAAGTCAAGATTTTGTATTCAGTTCTGTTTTATACTTTGAATAAAGAACACACTGCTTATGAGCATTACTCCGGCCATCGCCGTCAAACTTATTTACATTCGTCCACTGAGCTGAAGCCCAGGGGCATAGGGGGACAGATATCCCCTAACCATAATCTTCAGTTAACTCATCAGCGGCCATAGTTGCCCAGTAGCCAACCCCCAACCACATACAGCACACCACCGGCTATAGTTGCCAGCAGCCAACTTCCAACCACTTAAACGACAGCCACGCAGCAGCTGCCCTACGCACATCAGCGGCCATAGTCGCCCAGCAGCCAACTACTAATTACTTGGACTACAACAGCAAACACCCCACCGGTGCCCCTACATCCAGCTATCACCTTACCGGTGCCTTTTCCATTTCCCTTTTTTATTTAACTTGATTTTATGATTTAATTTTGTAGTTTAGTTAAAAATATAAAAATGGTCCAAAACAGCTTCAAGAAATTGCGTTTTTACTGAACAAATAAAAATTATTTAGTCGGATATATACAGCTTTAGAAAGGGTATAGGAGCATTGGCACGTGCCAACAGCGAAGATGAAACAAAAAAAATCGGGTGAAAGGGTTAAGAAGAAGACTTGGCGCATCGCATTATTTTCGAAGGTTTTCTGAGAGAAGGAGGTTTTTGCGTGGTTTTTTAAATATTTTGTGACAAGTGATATATACATAAATTAAAGTCAGGTAAGTGCTACCTTAAATGTAAGATATTGTAATAGACTTAACTTTAATTTGCATCGATTATATGAATATTAAATACAAATGTTAATACTTTTTATACCCGTTACTCGTAGAGTAAATGGGTATATTGTATTCAGGCAAAAGTATGTAACAGGGAGAAGGAAGCTTTTCCAACCCTAAAAAGTATATATATTCTTGATCAGGATCACTAGCCGAGTCGAACTAGCCATGTCCGTCTGTCTGTCCGTCCGGATGAACGCTGAGATCTCGGGAACTATAAAGGAGATTCTAGGATTTCCTACGCAGCGCCAGTTTGTTTCAAAAAAGTGTCACGCCCCCTCTAACGCCCACAATCGCCCTTAACCATTTTTTTAAAGGTGTCTGGCGCCCACACCTTTAAAGATTTCGGAAAAGTAAAAATGCAGTTTTATTGTGTTTATCAATACCTATGAAAATGTAGAAGAAATTTTTTCGAATCGGACCATTTGTTAAAAAGTTATGCGCGATCAAAGTTTATATCTACATCTCCCTCGCACGCCCTTTAGTTGAGTAACGGGTATCTGATAGTCGGGCCAAGAATATATACTTTATAGGGTCGGAAACGCTTCTTTCTCCCTGTTACACACTTTTGCACCAATACAATATACCCTTTTACTCTACGAGTAACGGGTATAAGGAGCTTATATGCTTTTTCTTCTATAACCAGCCCTATATGCATGGCTTTATTTATAATATACATAATAGAACAAGTGAAATAAAAATAAAATAAAATGATGGTGTGACAGCCCTGTCGCCACAAAATATAGAGTAGGATCTCGAAGTTAGGGTTGTGGAACCTAATTTAAGAAGTAAGTATTTAGTTGACTTAACGTCCTGTTTTCCAATTGTTTCTACCGACCTGGAGAGTCCCGCGCGCGGTTTCTGAACGACCCGGTAAGGATCGCTTAGTTTGGATTCGGTACCAGTCTTTGCGAGTTCATTTCAAACCTCACATCTCCGGCTATCGACCCAGAGATAACTAAACAGTAGCAGAACAAACATAACGATGCCGTGACCAAGCGCAAGTTCAAGTTTAAGTTCACAATGACCCAACGGACGGTCACTGCATCTTATATCAGAAAACACTTCCCAATATAATGGAAAGCCGTGGGATAAGGCCTGTCATACCCATTAAGAAGCACAAACCATGTTCACGGAAGAGATAAAATATGATCAAAAGCGAATGAGCTATATTTTTATTTTTATTACTTTTTCGAAAATTCCTATGGGAGTCATAAGATATAGTGTTCTGATCCGGCTCGTTGCGACATATACACATTTGATAATGTTTTATCGTGATAATTATAAAAATAATGGACTAGTTAGCGAAGAAGCAGAAAGACGTAAAACTGCTAGATCCACTGATTTTTTTAAACTAGTAAGCTAGTAAAAAAAAATAACAGGCCTAGAAAGTTGCACCAATCGACAGGTAATTGATCCACTACTACAAATATGTAACCGTTTTTCAAATCATTTTTGTAAAAGTTATGCCCCTTTAAAGTTGACAAATCTTTCTCTTTAAAAAATTCCGTAGTTTTTAAGTAGTTTTCCGGACATTCGGGTATATCTTAGTATATCTTAAAAATTAGGTAGCGAATCGATTTACTTCTTGTTTCCACTGATTGGTGTGTTGTTAAGGGTAAAATAAGTAAATCATATTGCAGTTTGCCAACCGCATCTCTTAGTAATGCGCTATTTGCCAAACGTCCATTTTTTCCCTTTTTTTCAACTTGGATATAAATAAAATAAAACTATTTAATACTATTTTTTATACTTTCCTTAAACGTTATTTGGACATTCTTCTTGATATTAGGAAAGTTGTAGCTGCGTCCGCGGTTTTAAGAGCCAAAAAAGGTAAAAAAGTCACGGTCCCAGTTGTTGCATTTGTGTGGATCCCTGGTAAAATCAATGCCTGTTTTCAGGAAATTCGTTCCTGTGTTGTTATTTTTTAAGAAATAAAAGTTTTATTTTCTTAAATTTTTTGACTGACAACTAGAACTAGTTTAATTAAAAAAAAAAAATTTTTTTTTTAATTTTTGTGTAAATTTAAAAAAAAAAATTTTTTTTATAATTTTTAAAATTTTAAGCATAAAAAAGATACAAAAGAAAACAAACAAGAGAGAACGCTATAGTCGGGTGACCCGACTATCAGATACCCGTTACTCAGCTAAGGGAGTGCGAGGGAGATGGATATATTAAAACTTTGATCGGTCATAACTTTTTAACGAATGGTCCGATTTAAACAATTTCTTCTACATTTCGATAGGTTTTGATAATCACAATAAAACTGCATTTTTACATTTCCAAAATCTTTAAAGGTGTGGGCGCCAGACACCTTTCAAAAAATGAGGGGGCGGTTAGAGGGGGCGTGGCACCTTTTTGAAATAAGCTTGCGCTGCGTACGGACGGACAGACAGACGGACAGACGGACATGGCTAGTTCGACTCGGCTAGTGGTCCTGATAAAGAATATATATACTTTATAGGGTCGGAAAAGCTTCCTTCTCCCTGTTACATACTTTTGCACGAATACAATATACCCTTTTACTCTACGAGTAACGGGTATAAAAATTGGTTTATTTAATTTTTATACCCGTTACTCGTAGAGTAAAAGGGTACATTGTATTCATGCAAAAGAATGTAACAGGTAGAAGGAAGCGTTTCCGACCGTAAAAAGTATATATATTCTTGATCAGGGTCACTAGCCGAGTCGATCTAGCCATGTCCGTCTGTCCGACCGGATAAACGCTGAGATCTCGGGAACTACAAAAACTAGAGATTTGGGATTACCCACACATATTCTTGGGCTTCCTACGCAGTGCAAGTTTGTTTCAGCCGAGGGCCACGCCCCCTCTAATGCCTACCGCCCACAATTGAACGATTTAAAAAGTTGTTTGGCGCCCACACCTTTAAAGATTTCGGAAAAGTAAAGATGCAGTTTTATTGTGTTTATCAATAACTATCGAAATGTAGACATATTTTAAATCGGACCATTCTTAAAAAAGTTATGCCTGATCAAAGTTTTCTATCTCCATCTCCCTCCCACTCCCTTTAGATGAGTAACGGGTATCTGATTGTCGGGGAACCCGACTATAGCGTTCTCTCTTGTTTTTTATTAGAAAAAAACTGGAATCCTAAAATTATTCTGAGTATGGGGTTGGAAAGCTAAAGAGTGTCACTTTTTAAATACTTTAACAGCAAAATAAACCATGAATTCGTTTGCTTGTGATACCACCGGTAAGTTAGCCAATCGTAGCATTTTTTTAACTTTGAGGTTCTACTGTTAAGAATGCATGCGTCGGGGAATTTTTTGGAAATCGCAGTTTAATTTGGGAGTTCGAAAAGAATTCATATGTATCGCATATATCGAGGTAAATCTAAAAAACATTGATTTTGTAACACAGTGTTTTTTGAGATAATTTAGGTGCTAGAACACATACATTACATACACATTAGGCTGAGAACACATACGACAAGGTTTTTCTTCACCGGATTAAGACTGCTTAATTGACAGAAACTTGCCAGTCTGATAACTAAATTTAAAATTTTCAGATAGTATCGAAATCTGAAAGAATTACTAACAATAAAAGACCCTATTTATCTAAGAGAGGCTATCTTTATTAACAAATTTTTAGTAAATTCTACTAACAATTGTCGAACCCTTTTCTAGGAAGTTTTTAAGGACCACCTTCTTTGGTCTATAAGCAATGGCTAGGGGTTGTGAGTTAACCTACAATAGTTAACAATTTTTGATTTTTTTTCTATATATAAACGCTGGGACTCATTTTTTTGTTCGTTTACTGTTGAGTCACTGATCACGATGCAGTAAATAAAAAAATTTTCCAAAGAATCGTTTTAGAGATATTTGAAATAGCCAGATTTTTGACCATTTGTTTTATTAAATGTAACAGCTCTCAAAAGCCGATGGTCCAAAAATTAAGTAACTGAAACCACTCGAAAGATAATAAATGCACCTTTCCGAAAAGGTAAGGTGATCGGAACGAAATTGATGGAGATCTACCGTCTGAAAGTCCAAAAAAAGTTTAATTTGTAGTAGTTTTTTCATAGCTAGTTTTCATGAAATTTTTAAAAATATTAATAATTATTTTTTAAATATTTTGAGTATGCATATCTAAAGGGCCGTTAGTCCCAAAAAGTTGAGGCCAAATATTTGCAAATCAAGTCGCCTGTTTTCGCGATTTTCAATTTCGAGAAACGATTAAAATAGTGTCATGTAATGTATGTACACTTAATTTATAAATATTTAAAGTTTTTTTTTTAAAAATCGGGAAGAAAATCTTTATTTTTTTTCGAGAATTTTTTAAGAATCTTCCGAAGATTTAAAATGTTATGGATTTCCGCTTTAACAAAAAATAAAGTCTTCTTCCGAGTCTGAATATTTGTATGTTTTTAAGGGGGCTGGGGGTTCACCGAAAACCATATTTTTGTCGAAAAAACCAAAAATTTTCTTTCTCGATTTTTTTTTGTAAAACTTGAAATATTTTATTTTTGGACCATCGGTTTTTGAGGGCTGTTACATTTAATAAAAGAAGTGGTAAAAATCGAGCTATTCCTAATATCTCCAAAAACTTTTCTTTGGAAAATTTTTTTATTTACTGCATCATGATCAGTGACTCAACAGTAAACGAAAAAAATTGGTCCCAGCGTTTATATATTTTGGCTGTAAACTTTGTTGATAAGAGATAAGCAAAGCAACATTTTATCTGGTCTGGAACGACTCAATCTTTATTTGATGTTCTCTACATCTACATCTACCTTTTGGATTGAGACAAACATATTGTTTATAAGAGAAAAGCTATGGTATAGCTTTTTTTACCCAGGAGCAGAATTAAATTTTTACGTTTATCGACTTGTGTCGCATATGCGCTCAAACCACTAGCATCTGGTCAATACGGCAGTGTTGTTGCGACCAACAGGCTGTTCATACACTCGATAAATTAATACAAAACAAGAATAGAAGTTAACTTCGGCAAGCCGACGTTTATATACCCTTGCTGTTATAATAAGTACCCAAAGTTTAGACCTGACTCGATCGGTGCTGTTCCTGGGATTCCAAATACATTATTGTTTATTAAAAATGTTGATATTAAATTGTCAAAAATTAAAACGCCTACTTCCTACAAAGTTACAATCTATGTATATATTTTTATTTAGTTAGTGGTCCGATCCACATATGTACTATCTGCAATAGAAAGAAGACTTTTGGGAAAGTTTCATAGCGATAGCTTTAAAACTGAGAGACTAGTTCGCATTAAAACGGACAGACGGGCCGACGGGCAGACGGACGGATATTGATGCTGATCAAGAATATATATATGTACTTTACGTGGTCGGAAACGTCTCCTTCACTGCGTTGCAAACATCTGACTGAAATTATAATACCCCTGCAAGGGTATAAAAATAAAAATCAAAAAAAGCGAGTGGCCCAAGAATTTATACTTTATGTGGTCGGACTCAACTTATCAACTCATCTTATAACTCCGTGTTTCTACTTTCTGACTTCCTGTAAGGTTTCTCGTAATCCTCCAAGCAGTTTCTGCCAGTGTTCTGCCAATAAAACATCCTCCCGCCTGCGACAGTGCGAAATTTCACTGTCTCGCGGCGAATCCTTATGTGTCTACACTTGCTTAGGCACAAACCTTGGTCTAGAAGCCACACTTGAGATCAAACATTGGTGACCCCGACGTGATCCTTGCATTGATGCTCCAATTCCTTTCGGAGATAGGCTGATGCTGCTACTGGGGCTTTAATTTTATCTGAGATAGGCATGTAGATACAAGGGCTCTAAATCTTCTCCGAGCAAGGCATGTACATACAGTCGCTCAAACTCTTTTCCGAGCAAGTCCTATAGATACAGGCGCATTTCAGCAAAACCTACAGAAACAGGCACGCTGAAAAAACTCCTACATAGGACGCCTAGACGTATAAGAGAAGGCTTAAGATCAATGAAACCATTACCGAAGGACTTAGACGCATCAATAAGCAATTTAAATCGACTTTTTCCGTTAATTCATGCGGAATATCGATTTAGCGTCGCACAGTGGCGCCTAGAAAGTTGCGACCCATACCAATCGACAGGTAATTGATCCACTGTTACAAATATGTAACCCTTTTTCAAATCAAAGTTGAACAATTTTTCACTTAAAAAAAACACACCGTTTTTAGGTAATTTTTCGCACTTCCGGGGGGTTTTTCTTAAAAACTAGGCATCGAATCGCTTTGCTTCTTCTTTCCACGGATTGGTGTGTTAGTTAAGATTAAAAAAAGTAAAACATAGTGCAGTTTGCCATCCGCATCTCTTAGTTATGCGTTATTTGCTAAACGTCCATTTTTTCCATATTTTTCAACTTTGATGGAAAATAAAAAAAAACCATTTAATACTATTTTTTATACTTCCGTAAAACGTTATTTGGACTTTATTCTTGATATTTCGAAAGTTGTAGCTGCGTCCGCCTGCGTCCGCGTTTTTAAGAGCCAAAAAAGGGAAAAAAGTCATGGTCCAAGAAATTGCATATGGCGCTACCTTGTGAAATGACCATCTCTATTCATGGGAAACGTTTTTTATGTTATTATTGATTGTCAAATGGGGATTTTATTTTAAAATTTTTATATGTTTTGCCTGGCAATTAGTTATCAAAAATATTGAAAAACCGAGGCGTTACCTTCAGGTAGTATGCAAAGGTAAATTATGCAGGTATACATGTACAGGTACATATAGTAGTATGTAGAATCAAAACAACATATAACTGTCCTCTAATTTAGCAGGTGCATACAGGTAGGCATTCATTGACAGAAAAATATAAGCTTGCAGTCTCCTACAGGTAGGCTGGAATTTCATTTGAACACCTGCAAAATACTTAAATTGCGTAATTCTACCTAAGGTTGGGGTTTCACTTTTTAAGGCGTTTGATAAACTCTTTACCTGTTTGTACCTATCAGGTAATACCTCACAGTATATATTGCATTGGAGGCTTAATCCCTGGATTAGTCTATGACTGAAAGTTGACGAGCTTGGCTGGCTTTAAACAACTCAAAATTATATGAACTGCAAAACGAATTCTGGAAAGTCTTCCTGTAAATGAGATGGAAAATCTTCCGGAAAAACTGACATTGATCAGTAAATGGGGCTGCGATGGATCATCTGGACAAAGCGTTTATAAACAAAGGATATCTTCCGATGACCCTACAGTATCGGACGGAAATATGTTTATGGCATCCGTTGTTCCCTTGAGAATTAAATCTGATGAGTTTGTGTTGAAAATACCAAAAGTCACACTTGTACACATATACATTGTGTGTGTGTGGGAAGGGGATGAGCCATGAAGATCTCAGAGAGAGGCAAAGCTCTCTCCTCTCATTGTTCTCTCCCTCTCTGTCTAAGAACGTTTTTGGTTTCCTTTTTGTACGCACATGCGTACCCTAGCTACTTGATTTCAGACAACGAGAGAGTGCGGTTGTAGAAAATAAAACTTAACTAAAACGATAACTAAAGTGTTTTTACTATTTGGCAAATCGGGCTGGTGTATTTCTGGAGTTTATATAAACATTAGCAATATAATTTCCATAGGTTATGGGCCCAGACACAATTTGCAGCTGAGTGCTATAGTAAAAATGCTTTGATTGTTAACGGAAAATAAAAGTGAAATAAAAAAAAAAAAAAAAAAAAAAAGTGAAACAATTAAAACTTAAATCAAGTCCAAAACAAAATAAATTTTATAAAAATTCGTGCTTATAAGTAAACAACAGACATATACATATATGTATAACGACGCACCAAATTGGCGCACGTTTTTCATTTTCAGTGCGAGTGTTAGAGCAGACTAGCAACAACAATTCTGAGAAGCGCATAACAATCGAACAGAAGAACAGTTATTCTCGGAAGATGGAAAAAGGAAAGAGAAACATAACACCGTTTAACGGGGAAAAATATTCCATATGGAAATTTAGAGTCAGGGCTTTGTTAGAGGAAAACGAGTTATTAAAAGTTATTGATGAGGAACCAACTGATGAGGAAAGTGAGGAAGTGAAGCGAGCAGAAAGAAGTGCAAAGAGTCTTGTAATCGAATACTTGAGTGACTCGTTTTTAGTGTTTGCCAACAATGGGAGCTCGGCTAAGGAGATTTTTAAAAATTTGGATACTATTTACGAGCGTAAAAGCCTGGCATCTCAACTTTCATTACGCAAACAATTATTGTCTCTAAAATTGAAGGGTGATACTCCGCTAGTGAACCACTTTCGTTTGTTTGATGATTTGGTTACTGAGTTAGTTGCTGCAGGTGCCAAGATAGATGAAATGGACAAAGTGTCCCATTTGCTTCTAACACTTCCAACTAGCTATGATGGAGTAATAACAGCGATAGAAACTCTCTCTGAGAGCAATTTAACATTAGCCTTTGTAAAGACACGGCTTCTCGATCATGAAATTAAACTAAAAGGAGTTGGCAAGGACACAAGTGCTAAAGTGTTGCAAGCTATAGGTAATCGAGAGCCTAGGGATAGCACATACAAAAACAAAATAACAAAATTTGTGAAGAAACAATTTCCGAATAAGTCAAAGCCTAAGTTAAAGTGGTTTCATTGCGGCAAATTAGGCCATATGAAGAAAGACTGTTTCTCCTTAAAAAGGCAGGCAGGTGGCAACCAGAATGTTCATGTCCAGAGTAATGTTAGAGAGAGACAGGCTCAGATGGCAACAGCAACGCAGCCAGAACGCTCGTTTGCTTTCATGATGAACGTAGCGGTTAGAGAAGGACAGACTCAGATGGCAGCAACGCAGCCGGACGCTTTTGCATTTATGATGAAATTAGCTAATTCCAGGGAAAAGACAGATGGCGTAGATTTTATATTAGATTCAGGGGCTTCAGATCACATGGTAAACGACATAACTTTATTTTCCGAGTATGAGAATATAAATCCAAGTGTGGCGATTGAGATTGCAAAGCGTGGAGAATTCGTATATGCTACTGCGAAAGGACTAGTTAGTCTTAACAGTTCTGGGAAAAACATTTCATTACAAAACGTGCTGTATTGCAAGGAAATACCGCACAATTTACTATCCGTGAAGAAGATGCTGGATGCTGGAATGTCCGTCGAATTTAATCCGGATGGAATAAAAATAATCAAAGATGGTAACTTGGCATTTGAAGGGATATGTAAGTATAATGTACCGATTGTGAAATTTTATTTAAATAGTAAAGTATATACATCCAAAATTTCAAATGAGGCAGAGTATCGCTTGTGGCATGAAAGGTTAGGCCATATTAGTGTAGGAAAATTCTTAGAAATTAAACGAAACAGCTTGTTTGAAGATGTTGAACTTATAAAAAACGTACAACTAAATAGAAATGAATTATGTGAGGCATGTATTAACGGAAAACAATCTAGGCTAAAATTTGAAAAATCTAAAAACAAAGAAAATATTGACCGCCCATTGTTCGTAGTTCATTCTGATGTATGTGGTCCGATTACGCCCTCAACTATTGATAATAAAAACTACTATGTAGTATTTATTGATCAGTTTACACATTACTGTGTGACATATTTAATAACTTATAAATCAGACGTGTTTTTTGTATTCAAAGACTTTGTGGCGAAAAGTGAGGCTCATTTTAACTTAAAAATGGTAAATCTATATATTGATAATGGCAGGGAATATCTCTCTAATGAAATGCGTGAATTTTGTGTCGAAAAAGGTATCAGTTATCATTTAACGGTTCCTCATACCCCACAATTGAATGGTGTTGCGGAGCGGATGATTAGGACAATCACCGAAAAAGCTCGATCTATGATTAACTGTACTAAACTTAATAAAAGTTTTTGGGGTGAAGCTGTTTTAACAGCAACTTATTTAGTTAATAGGTCCCCAAGTAGAGCTTTGGAAAATATAAGAAAAACACCATATGAGATGTGGCATAAAAAGAAGCCAATATTAAAATATTTGAAAATATTTGGATCGACTGTATACGCACTAAATAAAGTTCGTAAGCGAAAATTTGACGAGAAATCGATCAAGACTATACTCGTTGGGTATGAGCCAAATGGCTATAAATTGTGGAATGAGGAATCGAGAAAATTTATGATACTAGAGATGTAGTGGTGGACGAAAAAAGCATAGAATCTATGACTTTAAATGAAAATGACTCTGTGGTAAAACATAATGATGTTAGCAGAAGTCATGATTCTCCAATTGAAGAGAATGAAGAGTTTGATTTTCCATCACAGGAAATGAATGAATCAATGGATTCAAAGTTTGGTGAAAACTCAAATGAAAATTCCACTTGTCTCGAGATTACCGATCCAGTAGTTGAAACTGGTGATAATATAGAAGAAAATGAAAATCAACAAGTCAGACGCAGTGAGAGAAATAAAGATAAACCAAAATTATCATATAGATTTTTAGAAAAATGTCTTATGAATACCCAATTGTGTTTAAGTGATATTCCCAATAGATATGAGGAAATTAAATTTCGAGATGACCGAACCTTGTGGGAGGAAGCCATTAAAGATGAACTAAATTCTCATTTTGAAAATAATACATGGTGCTTAGTGCAAAGGCCTATGGATAAAAACATAGTAGATTGCAAGTGGGTTTTTAGTTTAAAGCAAGATGAAAATGGTAATTTACTAAAATATAAGGCAAGACTGGTAGCAAGGGGATTCACCCAAGAATATATGATGGATTATGATGAGACCTTTGCACCTGTTGCACGAATTTCTAGTTTCAGATTTCTTTTGGCATTTTCTAATCAATATAATTTACTGATCCATCATATGGATGTGAAGACAGCTTTTTTAAATGGAACTTTAAAGGATGAAATTTATATGAAGGTTCCAAAAGGTTTAAACCAGTCCGAAGGAAATAAAGTATGTAAACTAAATAAAGCTATTTATGGCCTTAAGCAAGCTGCACGATGCTGGTTTGAGGTTTTTGAAAGTGCACTTAAAAATTTTGGATTTCAGAATCTAGAAGTAGACCGATGTATATATATTTTAAATAAGGGAGATATAAGTAAAAATATATATATACTATTATATGTTGATGATGTGGTAATTGCCACCAGTAGTTCTGAAAGTATGTCTAAATTTAAAACTTACCTTTCAAGTACGTTTCAAATGACTGACTTATGTGAAATACGACATTTCCTTGGTATAAAAATTGATCGAAAAGATGATCAAATTTGTCTCAGTCAATCTGCATATATTAAAAATGTTTTAAAGAAATTCAATATGGAAGATTGTAATCCAGTTAGTACCCCTCTTCCAAACAAACTAAATTATGAGGACTTGCAAGCTGAAGAATCATGTGAAGCACCATGTAGGAATTTAATTGGCTGTTTAATATACATAATGTTGTGTACACGCCCGGACTTGAGTACATCAATAAGTATCTTAAGCCGGTATACTAATAATAATAACAAAGAATTATGGCAATGTCTTAAACGAGTTTTAAGATACCTAAAAGGAACTGTTGACCTAAAGTTATCGTTCAAAAGGAATCCTAAAGTGGATAATATTCTTAGAGGGTATGTCGATTCTGATTGGGCTGGAAATGATCCTGATAGGAGAAGTACTACAGGATATATATTTAAAATGTTTGGAAATTGTTCCATTTCCTGGAGAACTATGAAACAAAAATCAGTTGCTGCTTCATCTACCGAAGCCGAATATATGGCCTTATTTGAAGGTGTTAGAGAAGCATTATGGCTAAAGTCATTAATAAATGAAATTAAATTAAAATTAAATGGACCAATAGATATTTTTGAAGACAACCAAGGTTGTATTAGTATAGCCAATAATCCTACTTGCCACAAGAGAACTAAGCACATAGATATTAAATATCATTTTACCAGGGAACAAATTGAAAACAAACTAATCTGCGTCAAGTATATTTCCACAGATTTCCAATTGGCTGATATTTTAACGAAGCCACTACCAACAGCCAGATTCACTGCACTGCGAGACCAACTGGGGCTAACTGGACCTTTAGCCTGAACCTTTTTAATTGATAATCCACCTTAAAACCAAGACAAGCTGGATCTCTTGGCATATATATATATATTTAACAATAATCAAACCAAAATAATTTCTAGTCTAACCATTACTGTTTATATAAACGAATCTTGTTAATTTATGTTTTTGATTGATCTGATTGGGTTTTGCTGGGTTTCCCCAATTCTTTGCAGCAAATGCTGGATCAGAAAAGAAAGAGTCCCCAGAGTTGAAAAATATTACAACCATTTGAATATGCACACACTCGTCTGAATATTATCTTTTGTTATTCCTTAATTTGTATCAGTGTAACTTTTGAGGTGGCGTGTTGAAAATACCAAAAGTCACACTTGTACACATATACATTGTGTGTGTGTGGGAAGGGGATGAGCCATGAAGATCTCAGAGAGAGGCAAAGCTCTCTCCTCTCATTGTTCTCTCCCTCTCTGCCTAAGAACGTTTTTGGTTTCCTTTTTGTACGCACATGCGTACCCTAGCTACTTGATTTCAGACAACGAGAGAGTGCGGTTGTAGAAAATAAAACTTAACTAAAACGATAACTAAAGTGTTTTTACTATTTGGCAAATCGGGCTGGTGTATTTCTGGAGTTTATATAAACATTAGCAATATAATTTCCATAGTTTGAATATTGGAAAAACCCTCGCCCGTCATCAGTACATTATTGCCGACAAATTATGTTTCAATTCGCAAGGGAATCACCGGAACTGATAAAAGACACTGTGAATGACATTAAAGAACAAATTCGCAAGATAAAGCCCGTAAAACTGGAAATTAGTGAAGGAAAATATGTTAAATGTTACTATGAATTTCACCTGACCATGGTTGACGGAAAAGTCGTTAATGAACTGACAAATACTAAGTCAACGAAGTCATGCCCAATCTGCAAAAGGACGCAAAAGAATTTTGGAAAAGATTTGAACGATCCTACAGATGAGGAAAATTATGAATATGGAATTTCACCCTTACATGCTCGGATAAGGTGTATGGAGTTCTTGCTGAAACTAGCGTATATTATTCCAAACGAAAATGAACATTTTGAAGAAAACACATCAAAAAAAGGATAAGGAAAGCATCAGAAAGAAGAGAATACAAAACGATTTTTTCAAGGAAGTTGGATTAAAAGTAGATTTCCCTAAATACGGATACGGAAACTCAAATAATGGAAATACTTCGAGGAGATTTTTTGAACAACATGAAGTTGTTACTTGAATCACTGGAATTAACAATGAAATAGTTAAAAGGTTGGGAACCATCTTAAATGTTTTAAACTGCAAGGAAAACGTTAACTCTACAAAATACGGAGAATATGCCTCAAAAACGGCATCACTTTTAGAGGAATTGTATCCACAAAAGAAATTGACCCCGACAATCCATAAGATATTGGAGCATGGAAAAGAAATAATCGAATACCAGTGTTTGCCAATTGGAGAGCTTTCCGAAGAAGCGCAGGAATCGCTAAACAAATTTTATAAAAAATACAGATTGCTGAATACATTTAAGACATCAAGAAAGAGGGAAAATGAGGATCTGTTCAATATGTTGGCTGCATCTTCTGATCCCCTAATTTCCTCATTGCGGCATGTTAAGTCAGGAAAAGAGTTAGAATCTAGTAATTATAGTCCAGAAATGTTAAGTCTATTGGATTTACCAAGTTTACCAAATTGTGACCATTATTTCAAAAAACATGAATTATAAAAATTTTTATTTTTAAAAAAAAACTTCAACTTTTTTTTTTTGTTTTTTTAGTTTTTAAAAATTAAAACATAAAAAAATAAACTAAACAAAACAACATTTAAAAAAAAAAAATTTTTTTTTTTAAACCCCAATTTTTTTTTTTTTTATAATTTTTAAAAATTCAACATAAAAAAAAAACTAAAAAAAACAAAAACTTTTAAAAAAAAGTTTTTTTTTGTCGGAAAAAAATGGATTTGTTTTTAAATTCTGACTTTGCCGATTTGTAAGTACGCCTCTGCCACGCCCACTCCCTGTTTCAAGCAATAATTTGAATGGTGGATCAATTATCTATCATTTGCCGTTTACATCATTCAATTATCTTCACTGGTTCAAAAGTTATGATTTATTACCAAAAAAAAGTCAAAAGGCGCCACTGTGCGTCGCTTGTGAACGGTTGTGTTTACCTTTGTGCTCTGAGTTTTGATTTATTTTTGTGATTTATTCGCAAGTGTTTTGTGTTAGCTTACTAACAAAGTTTTGCCTAACAATCGCGTTAGTGTTTTAAATAGATCTCCCTGTTAACGGGTATGTGGTTTTAGTTATTTTAACAGTTTCCATTCGATTTGTTTAATATCTTGGCTTTGTTGGTGTTATTTGTTATTTGCACTCTCTAAAATTGCTCTTGTATTCTCTCTCTTTCTCTCTCTCTCTTTTCCGCTCTATTATAACTGTAATTTCGCTCTCTCGGAACCTGCCAAATTTCTTGTAGACTCTTGGGTGCTTTTCTCATAGTCTCTCTCTCACTTGCTTTACATTGTAACTGTTCGTGCGTTTAGTTGTTGGTGCCCCACAAGCCACGCTCAGTCGATTGAACACTCTTCTCTCGCGCTCTCTTGCTCTCGACTTAATTCGCGATCTCGCGCTCTTATACTTTCGTGTTTCGTGTTTTTGTGGTTTTGGAATTTTATCCCAGTGCCAAATTTACTCGAGGTATTTTTCACATTTTCAAATTTTAATTTTTTTGTACTCTTTTTAATTACCTTGTTTCTTATAATGTCTCTTGTCTGTTCTAAGAAAAATTGTACTCTTTCGACGACACCTAAAGACCCTTTTATTTTCTGTTGGCTCTGCGAAGGGATGATGCACGTTAAATGTGCAGGTTACTGGCGTTACTTCGCTTGGTCACAGGATATGTGCATCGGGGCTTTGGGTAGTATACAGCATATAAACTGTGCAATGATTGATTAGTAACATACAGTAATTATTATTATCCTTGCAGAGGGTATTATGATTTCAGTCAGAAGTTTGCAACGCAGTGAAGAAGACGTTTCCGACCCCATAAAGTATATATATTATAGATCAGCTTCACTTGACGAGTCGATCTAGCCATGTCCATGTGTCCGTCCGTCTCTCTGTCTGTTTGTATGCAAACTAGTCTCTCAGTTTTAAAGCTTTCGGCCTCAAACTTTACCAAAAGTCTTCTTTCTATCGCAGGTAGTATATATGTCGGAACCGACCGGATCGGACAACTATATCTTATAGCTCCCATACGAAAGATAAAAAAAACCGGAAAAAAATTCTAGCTTTAGTGTTTTTTGAAATATTACCTTCTACTTTTGGGAATACTATTTTTGAAATATTTCTGAATTTTGAATACATTTTTTAAAAAATCGGATGACTATATCCTTTAGCTGTCATAGGAACGGTCGGAAAATTAAACGGAAATTAATAGGAAAAAAATTATATCTTTGTTGACTTTTATTACATTATATTCTCCTCTGGGATATGGCTAACATTCCAAAATTTCGTATTAAATTTATATAAAATTCGGACGGCTATTTAATATAGCTGCCATACGAAGGATCAAAAAATAAATGCCAAAGTAATACGAAAGCAGGTAAAATTTGGATTGTTGTACCATATACGCAAATTAATTTAAATTTAATGTTTTTGTAAATGAATAGGAATGATTTGCAAGGGTATATAAGTTTCGGCTGGCCGAAGCTAGCTTCCTTTCTTGTTCTGAGACTGTTAGCTTACGCTAACAAAATATGTAGAAAGGGAAAATTAAATTACAGCTATTCTTCATAGCACGCAGTGGCTCAAAGTGCTATTTGGGGCGCTAATCAAAGTTATTGCTCTATTTCCGAATGATTATGTCAGCTATTTTCGCTGCGTCGGCAGATTGATGACTGTTAAGCAGACTGACGGTCTGGCTGTAAAGTTGCAGTATTGGCAGCAAGTGTATTGATATATATTTTTTTCTTAGACGTGTGTACATGCGATAATAATTATATTATGTGGGTTAATGAGTCTTAACATTCTCCCGGCCGATGAACAGGTGTTCAATCATCGCTTATGTCGAGCGGTAGGGTCTTGCAAAGAGGAAAAATCCAATTGTTTTTTTTAAATGACACCGAAAAATGTCTTTTTTTTCCAGCAAGTTCCAGCGATATATTAGCCTATAGTATCGGCTTTAAAAATTGGTGGATGTTATTTAAATGACACTTAATAATATACAAAAGGTTTGAATTAAATCCATCTAAACTATTTTTATAGAAAACATCGCATAATTAGTTGATTTTTTGATGCCAAAGACCCTATCCGCCCTTTAAGTTTTCTTGTAGGTTGTCTAACTCTTTGTAGGTGTAGTCCGTTGTTTTGACCTCGACAATTGCGGTTTCCGTGGATGTTGGTTTTATATTATAGGTTAGTGGAATGTAACTCACTTGTAATCGTACCTACCGTGCTTATGCTGATATTTTCATTTCTCGCAGTGCAGCCTGGTGCAAGAGAAAGCAAGCCTGTTCCTTCTATATGTATTGTGATTGAAGATCTATTGAGTAACGTGCTGCATAGATCCGTGCTGCTTAGATCTATTTGTTTGGTTGTGAGGTTTTTATCCAAACCATATCGGACTTAGATTCAACAATGTCGTAATGTGGGGTGGATTTATTGTTGAATAGTACAAATTCACACCGATCATCTGCGTTGAATACTGTTTGATGACTAAAGCACAGGTCAGCATTGGCTGGTACAGTTAAGCATCCATGAAACTCTTCCTCAGTCAATCTCGTGAACTGATCCCTGGGGGCATTGACCACGATGATGCTTGACCGTATTTTAAAGTCGGATTTCTTTAGTTCCATCTTGGGATTGGGATAAGGCGAACTATTACATGGGTGTCTGTTGTCGTATCTTCTCCTTGGACGATTCTGTTCAGTTTAATCGCATTTTGTGTTGATACTGGAAGCATTTGATCTGGTGCTGAATTGGCTATAATTAGTTTTAGTTGTTCTCCCAGTTATTGCAGTTATTCCATTATTTCGGAGAAAGTAATGCGAGACTTATTGTCCGAAAACGGATGTCTGTTAGCTTGTTTGTTATCACTGTTTGTATCGGTTGCAGACTGGTGGTTAGCAAAGTTAAATGGGCTATCAACACCATGTAAGCTTGCTTGATGCAGCAATGTGGCGCTCCAAGGTTTTCAGTCGATTATCCGTGGTTGACTTATCCCTTTTTATTAGGTTGATAGTCGAGTCTAAAATTGATGTTTGGTTTTAATAATTCCATTAGAAACCCTTCGTTCCATTAAACTTGGTTTAGATGGCTGGCATACAGTAAAGTCCTCGCATACATTATTGGCAAGTCCGCCAATGGGAGCATGCCCAGTTACAATTCAACAGAATACGCTTGTGCCAATTAGTGGGTCATTGATAATGTTGCTGACGGGTTGACCCAATATATGATACTTCAGTGCGCTAAGTTATAACTATTGGTGCGACTGAACATTAACCTTGGACATATTCTCAGCATAATTTGAGTCCAGTAATCCAACAAAGGTGTTTGTGGTGCATTAGTTCACTTCCTGACTGCAATTTGCGTACATTTGTTGGAAGTGTCCTTCGATTGTTCCGCATGCTTGCTTATTATCAAGTTCTGGGCACATTTGGGCAAGCTAAGCAATACCGGAGCCCAAGACCTGCCTGTCACTGTGGAATGGACCCACGTCGTATTATATAATCAGGGTCCATTTCGAAATTAGCGGTCCCACGTTGCTTATATAATATTCCAGTGCTAGTGTCAGGAATAAAAGCAGCGCCCGTAGGGTTGAGACTGTGCTGCCCATCACTAATAAAAAGGTGGCTCATCAGGTTCCAGACGGGATTCAGCTTCGGACTTAAAGCGCTTTGGCTAAGTCTATTGTAAAATCGTCCACGTTCTAACGCGTAACTATGTAGACGGGATTCAGCTTCGGACTTAAAGCGCTTTGGCTAAGTCTATTGTAAAATCGTCCACGTTCTAACGCGTAACTATGTAGACTGTAGCAGGTCTTGCACTTTGTCAATGGTATCTAGTATATTTTTTGTATTCTTGTCGCCTTTCCACGTCTTAGGTGTAGTACCTTAGTCCAACATCAAACCATTTATATTTTCGACTTCCAGTGTTGCCCCCAAGTCTGAAGAATGTTCACAAGGTAGCAGTTTCCTGTCGCCTTGCACTAGCGAGAGATTTTTCGAGAAGTGTTTTGTAGCCGGCTTCATTTCCAAGTGACATCTTTCTTCGGTTGATTCAGCTGCACACATCTTTACTGACTTCTCTTCTGGAGTTGGAATTGTTCCTGCTACAATCCATCCAAACATGGTATTTTGAAGGATGGGTCCTCCCGCCTTTGTTTGCTGTTGATCTGGCAATAACAATGAATAATAGTGCTCTGCACCGATAAGCATATCAATTCTTCCTGGCGTATTAAAATCTGGGTCTGCTAGAGATATGTCGCTTGGAATTGCATAGCTGGAAGAACTTAATTCCCGGACTGGTTGATTAGCCATAATCTGGGGAAGCACAAATGCTTCTAGTTCTTCCGTGAAATCATTATGCAGGGACTTAATTCGTATTTTGACTTGGGAACGGCACATTTCTGTACCGCCCCCAACACTCCCAAAACGAACTTAAGCCTTGTGTCTTTTAAACAAAAGCCATTTGTTTGTTCGAATTTATCTGATATCCTGAATCGAGTAGTGCTCTGAGGTTCTCTACTGCCTCTCTTGCTGCGCCTGGCGGATCTGTCAGATCTGACAGATCTCTCTCGTATTGTGTTTCTTATCTCATTTGAAACAAGTCCGACTTTGACTGTATTTTGACATGTGGTATGTGCTTAAACAACAAACACATTTGCTGGTTTTGTACCCAATGTAATCTCTCGGATACAGCCTTAGATCGGAACTCATCGTATCTGAACAAAGGGTGATTTCCTCTTTCATATTCACATGCAGCAATTTTTCCGCTTGTTATCGACGCATAAGTTGGTTGTCTATTAGCAGGAAAGCATCAGAAAGAAGAGAATACAAAACGATTTTTTCAAGGAAGTTGGATTAAAAGTAGATTTCCCTAAATACGGATACGGAAACTCAAATGATGGAAATACTTCGAGGAGATTTTTTGAACAACATGAAGTTGTTACTTGAATCACTGGAATTAACAATGAAATAGTTAAAAGGTTGGGAACCATCTTAAATGTTTTAAACTGCAAGGAAAACGTTAACTCTACAAAATACGGAGAATATGCCTCAAAAACGGCATCACTTTTAGAGGAATTGTATCCACAAAAGAAATTGACCCCGACAATCCATAAGAGCATGGAAAAGAAATAATCGAATACCAGTGTTTGCCAATTGGAGAGCTTTCCGAAGAAGCGCAGGAATCGCTAAACAAATTTTATAAAAAATACAGATTGCTGAATACATTTAAGACATCAAGAAAGAGGGAAAATGAGGATCTGTTCAATATGTTGGCTGCATCTTCTGATCCCCTAATTTCCTCATTGCGGCATGTTAAGTCAGGAAAAGAGTTAGAATCTAGTAATTATAGTCCAGAAATGTTAAGTCTATTGGATTTACCAAGTTTACCAAATTGTGACCATTATTTCAAAAAACATGAAATATAAAAATTTTTATTTTTAAAAAAAAACTTCAACTTTTTTTTTTTGTTTTTTTAGTTTTTAAAAATTAAAACATAAAAAAATAAACTAAACAAAACAACATTTAAAAAAAAAAAATTTTTTTTTTTAAAACCCCAATTTTTTTTTTTTTTTATAATTTTTTAAAAATTCAACATAAAAAAAAAAACTAAAAAAAACAAAAACTTTTAAAAAAAAGTTTTTTTTTGTCGGAAAAAAATGGATTTGTTTTTAAATTCTGACTTTGCCGATTTGTAAGTACGCCTCTGCCACGCCCACTCCCTGTTTCAAGCAATAATTTGAATGGTGGATCAATTATCTATCATTTGCCGTTTACATCATTCAATTATCTTCACTGGTTCAAAAGTTATGATTTATTACCAAAAAAAAGTCAAAAGGCGCCACTGTGCGTCGCTTGTGAACGGTTGTGTTTACCTTTGTGCTCTGAGTTTTGATTTATTTTTGTGATTTATTCGCAAGTGTTTTGTGTTAGCTTACTAACAAAGTTTTGCCTAACAATCGCGTTAGTGTTTTAAATAGATCTCCCTGTTAACGGGTATGTGGTTTTAGTTATTTTAACAGTTTCCATTCGGTTTGTTTAATATCTTGGCTTTGTTGGTGTTATTTGTTATTTGCACTCTCTAAAATTGCTCTTGTATTCTCTCTCTTTCTCTCTCTCTCTTTTCCGCTCTATTATAACTGTAATTTCGCTCTCTCGGAACCTGCCAAATTTCTTGTAGACTCTTGGGTGCTTTTCTCATAGTCTCTCTCTCACTTGCTTTACATTGTAACTGTTCGTGCGTTTAGTTGTTGGTGCCCCACAAGCCACGCTCAGTCGATTGAACACTCTTCTCTCGCGCTCTCTTGCTCTCGACTTAATTCGCGATCTCGCGCTCTTATACTTTCGTGTTTCGTGTTTTTGTGGTTTTGGAATTTTATCCCAGTGCCAAATTTACTCGAGGTATTTTTCACATTTTCAAATTTTAATTTTTTTGTACTCTTTTTAATTACCTTGTTTCTTATAATGTCTCTTGTCTGTTCTAAGAAAAATTGTACTCTTTCGACGACACCTAAAGACCCTTTTATTTTCTGTTGGCTCTGCGAAGGGATGATGCACGTTAAATGTGCAGGTTACTGGCGTTACTTCGCTTGGTCACAGGATATGTGCATCGGGGCTTTGGGTAGTATACAGCATATAAACTGTGCAATGATTGATTAGTAACATACAGTAATTATTATTATCCTTGCAGAGGGTATTATGATTTCAGTCAGAAGTTTGCAACGCAGTGAAGAAGACGTTTCCGACCCCATAAAGTATATATATTATAGATCAGCTTCACTTGACGAGTCGATCTAGCCATGTGTCCGTCCGTCTCTCTGTCTGTTTGTATGCAAACTAGTCTCTCAGTTTTAAAGCTTTCGGCCTCAAACTTTACCAAAAGTCTTCTTTCTATCGCAGGTAGTATATATGTCGGAACCGACCGGATCGGACAACTATATCTTATAGCTCTAATACGAAAGATTAAAAAAACCGGAAAAAAATTCTAGCTTTAGTGTTTTTTGAAATATTACCTTCTACTTTTGGGAATACTATTTTTTAAATATTTCTGAATTTTGAATACATTTTTTAAAAAATCGGATGACTATATCCTTTAGCTGTCATAGGAACGGTCGGAAAATTAAACGGAAATTAATAGGAAAAAAATTATATCTTTGTTGACTTTTATTACATTCTCTTCTCCTCTGGGATATGGCTAACATTCCAAAATGTCGTATTAAATTTATATAAAATTCGGACGGCTATTTAATATAGCTGCCATACGAAGGATCAAAAAATAAATGCCAAAGTAATACGAAAGCAGGTAAAATTTGGATTGTTGTAACATATACGCAAATTAATTTAAATTTAATGTTTTTGTAAATGAATAGGAATGATTTGCAAGGGTATATAAGTTTCGGCTGGCCGAAGCTAGCTTCCTTTCTTGTTCTGAGACTGTTAGCTTACGCTAACAAAATATGTAGAAAGGGAAAATTAAATTACAGCTATTCTTCATAGCACGCAGTGGCTCAAAGTGCTATTTGGGGCGCTAATCAAAGTTATTGCTCTATTTCCGAATGATTATGTCAGCTATTTTCGCTGCGTCGGCAGATTGATGACTGTTAAGCAGACTGACGGTCTGGCTGTAAAGTTGCAGTATTGGCAGCAAGTGTATTGATATATATTTTTTTCTTAGACGTGTGTACATGCGATAATAATTATATTATGTGGGTTAATGAGTCTTAACATTCTCCCGGCCGATGAACAGGTGTTCAATCATCGCTTATGTCGAGCGGTAGGGTCTTGCAAAGAGGAAAAATCCAATTGTTTTTTTTAAATGACACCGAAAAATGTCTTTTTTTTCCAGCAAGTTCCAGCGATATATTAGCCTATAGTATCGGCTTTAAAAATTGGTGGATGTTATTTAAATGACACTTAATAATATACAAAAGGTTTGAATTAAATCCATCTAAACTATTTTTATAGAAAACATCGCATAATTAGTTGATTTTTTGATGCCAAAGACCCTATCCGCCCTTTAAGTTTTCTTGTAGGTTGTCTAACTCTTTGTAGGTGTAGTCCGTTGTTTTGACCTCGACAATTGCGGTTTCCGTGGATGTTGGTTTTATATTATAGGTTAGTGGAATGTAACTCACTTGTAATCGTACCTACCGTGCTTATGCTGATATTTTCATTTCTCGCAGTGCAGCCTGGTGCAAGAGAAAGCAAGCCTGTTCCTTCTATATGTATTGTGATTGAAGATCTATTGAGTAACGTGCTGCATAGATCCGTGCTGCTTAGATCTATTTGTTTGGTTGTGAGGTTTTTATCCAAACCATATCGGACTTAGATTCAAAAATGTCGTAATGTGGGGTGGATTTATTGTTGAATAGTACAAATTCACACCGATCATCTGCGTTGAATACTGTTTGATGACTAAAGCACAGGTCAGCATTGGCTGGTACAGTTAAGCATCCATGAAACTCTTCCTCAGTCAATCTCGTGAACTGATCCCTGGGGGCATTGACCACGATGATGCTTGACCGTATTTTAAAGTCGGATTTCTTTAGTTCCATCTTGGGATTGGGATAAGGCGAACTAATACATGGGTGTCTGTTGTCGTATCTTCTCCTTGGACGATTCTGTTCAGTTTAATCGCATTTTGTGTTGATACTGGAAGCATTTGATCTGGTGCTGAATTGGCTATAATTAGTTTTAGTTGTTCTCCCAGTTATTGCAGTTATTCCATTATTTCGGAGAAAGTAATGCGAGACTTATTGTCCGAAAACGGATGTCTGTTAGCTTGTTTGTTATCACTGTTTGTATCGGTTGCAGACTGGTGGTTAGCAAAGTTAAATGGGCTATCAACACCATGTAAGCTTGCTTGATGCAGCAATGTGGCGCTCCAAGGTTTTCAGTCGATTATCCGTGGTTGACTTATCCCTTTTTATTAGGTTGATAGTCGAGTCTAAAATTGATGTTTGGTTTTAATAATTCCATTAGAAACCCTTCGTTCCATTAAACTTGGTTTAGATGGCTGGCATACAGTAAAGTCCTCGCATACATTATTGGCAAGTCCGCTAATGGGAGCATGCCCAGTTACAATTCAACAGAATACGCTTGTGCCAATTAGTGGGTCATTGATAATGTTGCTGACGGGTTGACCCAATATATGATACTTCAGTGCGCTAAGTTATAACTATTGGTGCGACTGAACATTAACCTTGGACATATTCTCAGCATAATTTGAGTCCAGTAATCCAACAAAGGTGTTTGTGGTGCATTAGTTCACTTCCTGACTGCAATTTGCGTACATTTGTTGGAAGTGTCCTTCGATTGTTCCGCATGCTTGCTTATTATCAAGTTCTGGGCACATTTGGGCAAGCTAAGCAATACCGGAGCCCAAGACCTGCCTGTCACTGTGGAATGGACCCACGTCGTATTATATAATCAGGGTCCATTTCGAAATTAGCGGTCCCACGTTGCTTATATAATATTCCAGTGCTAGTGTCAGGAATAAAAGCAGCGCCCGTAGGGTTGAGACTGTGCTGCCCATCACTAATAAAAAGGTGGCTCATCAGGTTCCAGACGGGATTCAGCTTCGGACTTAAAGCGCTTTGGCTAAGTCTATTGTAAAATCGTCCACGTTCTAACGCGTAACTATGTAGACGGGATTCAGCTTCGGACTTAAAGCGCTTTGGCTAAGTCTATTGTAAAATCGTCCACGTTCTAACGCGTAACTATGTAGACTGTAGCAGGTCTTGCACTTTGTCAATGGTATCTAGTATATTTTTTGTATTCTTGTCGCCTTTCCACGTCTTAGGTGTAGTACCTTAGTCCAACATTAAACCATTTATATTTTCGACTTCCAGTGTTGCCCCCAAGTCTGAAGAATGTTCACAAGGTAGCAGTTTCCTGTCGCCTTGCACTA
Source organism: Drosophila pseudotakahashii (assembly GCA_035046095.1). NCBI lineage: Eukaryota > Metazoa > Arthropoda > Insecta > Diptera > Drosophilidae > Drosophila > Drosophila pseudotakahashii. Next base: position 801,927 of record JAWNOE010000094.1, read on the forward strand.
GCGAGAGATTTTTCGAGAAGTGTTTTGTAGCCGGCTTCATTTCCAAGTGACATCTTTCTTCGGTTGATTCAGCTGCACACATCTTTACTGACTTCTCTTCTGGAGTTGGAATTGTTCCTGCTACAATCCATCCAAACATGGTATTTTGAAGGATGGGTCCTCCCGCCTTTGTTTGCTGTTGATCTGGCAATAACAATGAATAATAGTGCTCTGCACCGATAAGCATATCAATTCTTCCTGGCGTATTAAAATCTGGGTCTGCTAGAGATATGTCGCTTGGAATTGCATAGCTGGAAGAACTTAATTCCCGGACTGGTTGATTAGCCATAATCTGGGGAAGCACAAATGCTTCTAGTTCTTCCGTGAAATCATTATGCAGGGACTTAATTCGTATTTTGACTTGGGAACGGCACATTTCTGTACCGCCCCCAACACTCCCAAAACGAACTTAAGTCTTGTGTCTTTTTAACAAAAGCCATTTGTTTGTTCGAATTTATCTGATATCCTGAATCGAGTAGTGCTCTGAGGTTCTCTACTGCCTCTCTTGCTGCGCCTGGCGGATCTGTCAGATCTGACAGATCTCTCTCGTATTGTGTTTCTTATCTCATTTGAAACAAGTCCGACTTTGACTGTATTTTGACATGTGGTATGTGCTTAAACAACAAACACATTTGCTGGTTCTGTACCCAATGTAATCTCTCGGATACAGCCTTAGATCGGAACTCATCGTATCTGAACAAAGGGTGATTTCCTCTTTCATATTCACATGCAGCAATTTTTCCGCTTGTTATCGACGCATAAGTTGGTTGTCTATTAGCAGATTTTTCCGACTTTCCTGTGTTTAGAACTCGTACTCTTTGATCCAAAAAATCGAGCAACTTATGTAACGGCTTTAGTTCTAACGAGGTTCCAAGTGATTGCTCATACAGGGCTTGATTAGTCATGTCGAGCTTGTCTGTAAGCAGGACGACTAAAAATGGATGCCATGTTTCTACGTCGATGCCTAAACCCCTTTATGAGGCAAAGGACTCAATCGTCGTGATATACAATTCTTGGAATGACTTTTCATTATCGCAAGATGTAGATTGGTGCAGTAATCTACGAATTACATTCACCACATTTTCTTTATAGTGGAAATGTTTGTTTCATAAACCATGCATGAAAACAAATCAAAGAATTGTCTCCACTTCAACGATTCTCCATTAAAATTTGGGATGATGATTCTTGGTAGTTGCAAAGCAGTGCTGTTTGTGTCGGATGTTACTTGCCATAGGCTTCCTTCTTGTAGCCTTTTTTTTATTGGGTTGTCAAATTCTTCATACTTTTTTAATAGACCTCTTGCACTTGTGCCCACAATGATTTTATGAAGTCATTGGAGGCTTGACCCTTTAAAGTCGTGTACTCCTTAAGGGCTTCAAAATATTCGGGCTTTTTTTTCCGTGCGGGTCAATTCTTTCTGAAATTATTGATGCGCCTGGCAATGTCATTGCCTATTTCTTGTTGTGCATTTAAAATCTTTTATATTTCCGCTGAAGGTTGCTTTTCACCACTTTTTATACCCGTTACTCGTAGAGTAAAATGGTATATTGTATTCGTGCAAAAGTATGTAACAGGGAGAAGGAAGCGTTTCCGACCCTATAAAGTATATATATTCTTGATCAGGGTCACTAGCAGAGTCGATATAGCTATGTCTGTTTGTCCGTCTGTCTGTCTGTATGAACGCTGAGATCTCGAAAACTACAAAAGCTAGAAAGTTGGGATTACCCACACATATTCTTGGGCTTCCTACGCAGCGCAAGTTTATTTCAGCCGAGCGCCCGAACGCCCCCTCTAACGCCCAAAATCGCCCATAAATGCCCAAAAACGATTTTAAAATGTATCTGGCGCCCATATTTTTAAAGATTTCGGAGAACATTAATGCAATTGTGTGGTGTTTAGTTATACCTATCGTAATGTAGAAGAAATTTTTCCAATCGGACCATTCGTTAAAAAGTTATGTCCGATCAAAGTTTTATATCTCCGTCTCCCTCGCACTCCCTTAAGCTCCCTTAAGCTGAGCAACGGGTATCTGATAGTCGGGGACCCGACTATAGCGTTCTCTCTTGTTTTTATCTTGTTTTATGTCGCTGACCCGGTGGGAGTACTTTTGGATACGCTGGATACTCTCCGATTCGCAACAAAATCTGGTCAAGAAAATGAACAGTTATGGTGGATAAAGGTGGCCGCCTTGTTGACCGGTCCTTTATTGGTACTAAATCGATGGGTTCGATCTCAAGTGACCCTCTGTGACGATGGCACTTGCTGTGAGGATGTGTTGATTTGTAAAGTGTCGCCTGTTGACAACTTTGAGAATGTGTCCGGGATTGGATTCACGAGACCTTTCCTGCTGGGATTACAAACGATTTAGCAAATCTTTGATGGATGATGGTCGCCTTGTTCACCAATCTCCCAATTCATGAGTTGACTTCGCGCAGACTTCCTTAGTTGTTGCGTTGACAATGGAGTCGGGGTCACAAAATGTGAATACGTTAGCCTAATAAATGGACGATGATCATGCGGGGTTCTGCAAATGGTGGATCCTTAGTGTGACTTGCGTTACTTAGCCTGGTCACTGGATATGTGTATCGGGGGTTTGGGTAGTATACAGCACATAAACTCTGAAAATTTAGAATAGTTTTTCTAAAAAAGAAAACCGAAAACTTTGTGGGGGCAATAAAATTTAATTTTGCAATGCGAAAGCGAAAAATAATACGTGTAGTCGATATAACTCAATTTCAACGATTGGACCACTATATTTTTACAAAGTTCTTAGAGCCTAGCTTAACGACAGTTGACGAAGACGGGGCGAATTCGCAGAGAGCGAGAGAGAACTTTATTGCCTTCGTCCTAAACTAATTTACACTAAACTTCAAACTTTAAGTAACAAATTCAATAATCTCTCAACACCGGCCCCGTTGAACGCTTCAGGCTTCAACTAATAGGAAGCGGCGCCAATTTATGGATGGGCCGCCGAAATACTCCTCCTCCGCTCGTCCTAACGTCGACGACCCTGACCATGCCGTCCTCCCCTGCGTGCCTGGCGACAATTCTCCCCAGGAGCCATTGTTGGGGCGGAAGGTTGTCATCCGCCACGACGACGAGATCTCCCTCGCTGATGTTCGGCTGCTGCTGGTGCCACTTGCCCCGAATTTGTAGGCCCAGGACATATTCCCGGGACCATCGCAGCCAGAACATTCGCCTGACTGACGAGACAAGCCGCCATCGCCGTAAGCAGCTGAGACCCTCCTGGTCCGGGGTCCGGAGTGCTGGTGTGGCGAGCAGCGGCACGCCTGTCAGCAGGTGCCCGGGAGTCAGCGCCTCTCCGTCGCTTGGGTCGTGGCTGATCGCTCCGAGCGGGCGGGAGTTCATCACCGCCTCGATGCCGACGAGCACTGTCGCCAGCTCTTCTGCGCTTAGGAGCGCGCTGCCCACCGCCCCACATTGGGATGAAAAGCCTTTTTTTTGGACTTTAGTCCAAAATTATTTTGTCAAATTTTTGGTTTTTCTTTTTTTTATCCGTTAAAGAAATGTTCAACTATCATAAAACTATTTTTGAAATATTTTTGTGACCATCCCTGGCTTTTTGCCAGGTCTCTAAAGTCAGCTGTTCGAGTTAAGTTGGTTGCGCCTAAATTTTTCTACGAAGTGTCCCAAAAGTATAATTATTTATTCTTTTCCAAATATCGCGCATTCTTTTCGGCTAAATTATGGAAAATCTTCGTCAAGGTATGTATAATATTGCTTAAAGGGCTTACACTAGAAATGCTTTTGTTTTGTGCTGTTTTTAATTGTTTTATTGAACCATGTTTTGTGTAGAAGTTAACCTATAAATATTTGTGTTTCGTGGAGTAGAACTAGCAAGTGTACGCAGGATTGCAAAAAGTAAAAATGTGGTAATACGTGTTATTGTGTATATGATTAAATGGAGTTAATAACTTTTGCGCATACTTGCGCCATTTCGTAATATTTAAATAGATTCGGAACAACTCGACATTAGTAGGGGCGAACTGCTGGAAGTGTGGCTGAAGAATAATCGCATCTTTGTCGACACCGTACACTGGTTGTGCGAAAGGTTCAAAAATAAAAATCGACTGTCTGAAAATACGCTGATTGACATCAAGAATACATTAAAAACTTTTGTTTCTCATGTTACTAAGCTGCTGAAGAAACACAATAGGCATGTTGAACGCTTCAAAAATGCAAATGCAAGCTGGCTTGCATCAACAATATCATTTTCTGCCAAAAATGAACATGGTGCAAACAAGACTGGTCGGCCCCATTTAAATTATGAGAATGGTGGATCGCGTTTAAAAAGAAAGATGGCTTCAGATCTCTCCAACGAAAATCCTACAAGTCTTCTAATGCACGCAACAGCCATGTTAGCAAAGAAGACTGGAGATAAGGTCACGGCAAAGATTTTAAAGACAAAATTAACTTCTCCGAAGAAAATAAAGGGCTCGGAAGGTCTATTAGAAGAACAACCAGTTTTAATTTCGGCTGAAGAGGCGTTTGCTTTTATTATTGATAATTCCTTTTCCAAGCAACAATACATTAATATTAGATTAATGAATATTAAAAAGAACTGCAACATTTATCCTAGCTATTTAAAGGTGATGGAAGCCAAAGAAAAGAGCAGGCCAGTGGAAATAAGCGTATCTGAAACTGTAGCTGAGGTGCCACTACAAAACTTGCTAGATCATACCGCGTCAAGAATAATTTTATATCAAAAGCCGGTACTTGATTTATTTTCTAATGCGAGTAAACTGACACTAACCGTTAGTTATGGGTTTGATGGTACAACCGGTCAAAGTACCTATAAACAACAATATAATGAACCGGAACCTAAAAGCCTTGATCATTCTTTGTTTGTTACAACTGTAATTCCCCTTCGAATGAGCGATGAATCTGGACGTATGGAACAAGTGGAACAAGTTCCACACAATCGTGTCGAATTTGCGGTGCTAGCGAGTTGATCTCCAGAAATGGCGGATAAGTACTGACTCTGAAAAGGCCTCTATGCTCGCACGCAAAAAAAAAGTTGAGGTGGAAATGTGGACACAAATGGGACTCCACATAAACAAACCTAGCCCAAACGGATCTGGAAATTCCAATGACGGAAATACTGCACGAAGAGCTTTTGCAAATGTGCCATTACTGGCCTCCATTTTAAAAGTATGAAGTATGAAAAAGTATGAAACGTTATTGAAGAATCTCTACATCATTTTAATAGTTATATCATGCTAGTTCCGAGCAAACGCGATAAAGTTCAAGAAATTTTGTGAAGAAACTCGAACCAAACGAACCTTTGAAAAGCCAATAAAAAAGAATCTATGGTTAAATCTGAAACAACTTATAGATGAACCGCCTTGTACGCTAAACAAACAAAGAGCGCAATGTAGGACTTATACGGAGGCCTACCACGAATTTTCAGTGTTGTATAGACAGGGCCACAAAAATCAACGCCACATATAACAAATGGGCGGAGAGCACGGTACGGACGATCTGCGGGTAAAATTCCCATAATTTGTGTCATCAGTCGAGGCTTGCACTTGAAGCAGCGAATACATGATCGAACTGTTTGACTGCAGACCTCCTGAGCGTTTACGATCCAAATTCGCTGTCGAAGGAGACTCACAAGTACTCGTGGACCAACATGAAAATTTGCCGCCATGTAGCTTTACCTGACCACTCTTGAATCTCCGCAACTCTATTCGATACGAATGTGGACAACGAAGATGGATGAGACCGGATCCAATGAAGCGTAAGTTCAGAATCCGACCAATAAACAATTCGTTCGATGGGTACCTTTAATAGGGGCTTGATTCTGTGACAGAGATCTGCGAGAAGGTGAGCGGCACATAACTCAAGTCTTGGAAGCGTCTTAGTCTTGAGCGGCGCTACTTTTGACTTTGACGTCAACAATGATACTTTATAAACTTCTGCAGTTTTGCTACGAATGTAGACGCAAGCTCCATAAGCTCTTAAGGATGCGTCGTCAAAGACATGTAATTGGACCGGTGACATTGGATCCGGTATGCACAAACCGAGGAATTGATATTTCTTCTAAATTAGACAGTGTCATCTTTATCATATTCCATTCTGTTTCCAAATGCATTGGAATCGACTCATTCCAATCTAACTTATTGAGCCAAAGTTCCTGCAACAGGATCTTTCCTCTAATTACAATTGGACTTAATAAGCCTAGGGGGTCAAAAAGCTTCGATGTCACCGATAGTATGTTCCGTTTTGTCGCTCGGAGACCCATGACAGCATTGTCAATTTGGAACTTAAAGGCATCTTCGTTGGGCAACCACGATATTCCTAACGCCTTAGTAGACTCTGAGTCCGAGATGGGTATGGATTTAGCTGTGCTCTCAGATGCGGTGACGTCAGGTGAGTTTGAAAACCACTTTGCCAATTCAAAACCTGCATTTTGAAGAACCTGAGACACTTCAGACTTAATAGTCTTTAACTCCTCTACGCATGCATCACCAGTCAGCATGTCATCGACATAAAAGTAGGATCCAACAACTTCAGCAGCTTTAGGAAAAGAAAGTTTGGCAGACTCGCTTAACCTTTTTAAACACCGAATCGCCAGAAATGGGGCTGGCCCAGTCCCATATGTTACGGTGTTGAGCTTATATAATCTCGAGGACTCAGGGGGTCTCTTCTCCACACTATAAGTTGAAACTGCCTATCCGCATCATTTACCATCACTTGGCGATACGTTTTCTTTACATCGGCGGTCATGGCGAACCTATGCAGCCGGAAGCGAAGTAGCGTTGAGTACAACTCATCTTGGATTGTCGGTCCAACCATAAAAATCTCATTTAGAGAGATCTGAGTTGACGATTTACAAGAAGCATCGAAAACGACGCGTAACTTGGTTGACGTACTTTGGGGTCTCAGAACGCATTGGTGTGGGATATCATAATGTGGAGCAGAAGGAATTTTATCTGTACGAGACATATGACCTAAGGAAAGGTACTCTTCCATAAATTCTAAATACATTTTCTTCAAGTCAGGGTCTTGAGACGACCTTCTTTCAAGCCGTTTTGCAACTTCAAAGGAGTTGCCTAACCCATTTGGATCAGATTTAAACGGTAGCCTTACTTCAAACCGACCTGATGGTCGGTTTCACAACTTCTGTAGGGGAAGATGCCTTATATCTTCCTGATACAACCCATCCTAGGAGGGTTTTTTGCAAAGTTGGAAAGTCAGGACCTTGTCTAATTTGTCCAACAGCTAATAATTCGAAAAACGATTCTGCTCCTAATAACAAATCTATTCTTTGTGGCTTGTAGAAATATGGGTCCGCTAAAGGTAGGTTCTTTGGAATTTTCCAGTCATTGATATTAACAGACTGGTCAGGATGGTATCCTGATATTGATTTTAAAATCCAAAAATCGAATGAGAACTCACTACCATTTATACGCGATTTCACAACTGTGTGTACCTTTTTCTTAACTTGAGAATTGGACTCGCCAATACCAAGTAAGTTGATACACGACTCCTCTTTACGGATCTGTAAGCAGTGAGCAAGGTCCTCTGTTATGAAGTTAGTTTGGGACCCAGAGTCAAGAAGTGCTCGGGTCAAAATATATTCACCGTTTTTGGTTCGTACACTTACGATCGACGTGGCCAAAATCACCCTATCCGATGATGTCGCATGCATAACATGTAACGTGGAAGGCTGATCTTGATTTGGCGGAGAAGTAAGAATTTCTTGGGGTGGTGGCAACGCTAAACTGTTCTCGGAAACGGTATATCTATGCAGTAAAACGTAATACAAGCGTCCACAGACTCGACATTTATTAAATTTGCATTTCGAGACAGTGTGACCCTTTCGCATACAATTGATACATACTGAAGCAGATTTTACAAAGTCAAACCTTTGCATAACGGAAAGACGACCAAACGGACCACAGTTCGCTAGGATATGGTCGTCCGCATTGCAATAGCTACAACCTTGCTGGGATTTACTGTTGGACGAAGAACAAGTAAATGAGCTACGATTATGTGGCTTGCTCAACGTAACTTTATTTTGCTTTGGTTTCGTCGATTCTTCAGCAGACAAATGCTGATATCGGCGATTTAACATTTTTTCAAAATCGGACCAAAGAGGTAATCTTTCATAATCTAACTGTTCTTCCCATTTTTGTTTGGTGACTGGGTCGACTCTATTCAAGACAAGATTGATCAACATTGCATTTGAAATCTTGGTGTCGTCTCCTATCGATAACAAAGAACAAAAATTGAACCTTCGTTATTATACACTTTTTCAAGCTGACCATAGCTTTCTGTGACTTAATAGGCCTTAATAGTCCCCAAAGCTTCATCAGAAAGACAAGAGATTAAGTGATTGAATTTTTCAAAACCGGGAATGTTATCGTCTTGGTGAACGAGAGTTTCGAAAAGGCTAATCAAATTTTTAAACTCAGATTCGGAAGTCGAGCTCGAGTTGGGGCTAGAGAAGCTGAACCAAGTATTTTGGTTTCGCTAGCTGCCTTCAAGGCCGAGATAAGCGACAATATTTTTGCCTTGGTTATTATTGAAAGCTCTTCCAACTCTTCTCCAAACTCATCGCCATCATCTAAATCTTCTATCTGTTCTTGTAATAGATTTGCCTTGTTAATTGCATCATTTAAATTTTCTAGCCTACATTTTAATTCTTATTCCAGAATCGGAATCTGGCCGGCTTCTAGCTTTATTGAGCTTGTTTTTAAGGTCAGCAAGAATAGTTTTTGGCTTATCTGGTGTCATTTTTAAATTAATTTATATATATATATATATGGACTTTTAAATAAATAATTCTCATTTTTTAATAGATTACAAAATGACTTTTTACCGTTTGTCATTTAGAAATTGTCAAAAGACTTAAAACTTAACTTTTAATCATTAAAAATTGTAAAAGGACTAGTAAACAATGATAAAACACGAATTCCATAAGGATCCGATAGGAGTGAGAGAGTAGCCCTACTTCCTGCGACGTGTTTTCATAGAAAAAAGCCGAGGCCATGTTAAAAAAATTCGATATTTAAAAAACTAAAAATGGCTCCAACTTTTTACAAAAACCGATTGTAACTAACATTATGGCGCAAGTATTAAAATAAAAAAATTTTTTTTTTTTTGTGGGTCAATGGTTAAACAATTTTTTTAAATCTTAATTTGTTTTTTTTTTTAAGAAATTAAAAATTTTTTTTTTTAGAAATTTTATTTTAAAAGAAGAGGTTTTAGAGGAATTAATGCAAAAGAAATGAAGTCAATACAGATACAGATTTTCAATGAGAGGATACTTTTTCAAATTTGAAAACTTTTGGCAAACTTAAAAAAATTTTAACTAAAAAAATAATTTTTTTTCGGTCAAATCTTGATACACGTGTTTACTTATTTTCCGAATAGTACGTGTAAAAAAAGTTTCAGGCAAATCAAAAATGTGAAATTTTTTTTTTGCCAAATCTGTTCGGTTTGTAAAAGAACGGCCCATATAGGCCACGAAAAAATATATGTAAATAATTATAAATATAATAATTTTAACTAAATTGAAATAATTTAATTAAAAAAAGTATATATGTTCCAATTAGAACGGTGATGAAATAAATAAATTTCGAAACAAAACAACGAAAGTTAATAATAATTTTGTCTATAATTATTAAATTTGTTTGAAAAATGTTCTCAGTAATTATTCACAACGAAAGCGACAAAAATATTTAAATGAATATCAAGCCACGTAGTATCAAATTAATAGTGGTTGAAAATGACGGAAAATCAGTATACCCGACCGAATGCAGGGTAGCGCGTCACTTAACGGTCAGCTAATCGTCAGCGCGCCAAACCAAAATCCTACAACAATAACAACGATGCTAGCGGCGGACAAGCGAAAGCGAAAACGAAAAAAATTCACCGCTGCAGCTGCTTGTATATGAGGGCTTATGTATTGGTTATGTATAGCGGCTGGGATGAATTTTCCCAACTATTAATTTTTTGAGTTTTAACACAATGTAGTGGGGGGCGACAGTAATTGCAATAGTGTTTGTAATTACTAACACAAATTAAATGTTTCATCCAACGGCGGTTTAAATGGGTTATGTATGTGTGTATGTGTAAGTTTGCAATTTATCTTTTTATTATAATTAATGCATGCACAACTAGCTTTACTATATTGATACGTCTGTGCCAAGAATTGAAAGCGATGTGCACTTTTTCAGCACAAGACAAGAAACAAATAAATTGGACAAATACTTCTAAGCGCCACGTTCCCTCTGATTGCTGTAGTCGGAACAGGGTTGAAATCTGCAAAGACAGCTGCTGCCGCGCTGTGTACAGCTGGTTTGCCTCCTCGCTTGTTGAAATGAGCTTTTGTGCACAAGGGTTGTGTCGATGGGAGGTTATGTTGCGCTCGAGCCAATGGGACTCCCTTGTAAGCGCTCCAGATCAAACGCTGCCCCAATCACGCACAATTTGCCGATCGTTTAGGGGCTGATCCAGAGGTAACTATATATAACTATAGGGCACAGGCTTGGCTACAAATACCTTAAAATATCTGTCCACAAAGAAAGATGCTTTTGGGCGTAGCCTGACTCTATCTGTTGCAATCCCTTAGCTGGCTGAGTCCCGCGGCTGCCGGGGACAATTTCAGCAGCGCTGTTTGGGACGCCACGTGAAATCCGCGGCTTGCCGAGATTTGGGGTCGCAAACTGCAATTACACAGCCAGCCGAGACCTCGGTCTGGCGCTGCTGGGTTGATTGTTGAAATCTACACAAGACGATTAGAGTCGATCTTGCGTCTGCAAATGTTTCTGCTCACCTATGTAGTTTTCACACACACGAGTACAGTTGATTGGAACTTTCCAGAACTTGCGCGTATTGCGAACAGTCTAACACACACAGAAGAAACGATTGCCTTTACTACAGGACTTGAGCGCGTGGTACTTTTGAACTTTTGCCGTAAACTGTGCGTCTGGTGGCTTGGTTAAATAAATTGTAAAAGAACGCTTTGGTTGAGCGGAAATATTTCCTTGTCAGTTTACAAGGTTGCCAGATCGACTTTTGACATATGTCAATTGTCAGCGTAGCCAGATCATGGGTCAAGGGAACTATCGCTCTTCGCGGTTAACAGCACTCTCCGTTCTGTTATCGGCAAGTCTGTTGTTGATGACTGTTATGTTGGAATTTTGGGACAACGAAATTCGTACCCTCACACAGTTATAATAAGTACCCAAAGTTTAGTCCTCACTAGATAGGGGTTGTTCCTTGGATTCCAAATAAATTATTTCCTATTAAGAATGTTGATATTAAATTTTCAAAAAATAAAACGCCTACTTCCTACAAAGTTACCTGCAAAAGAAAGAAGACTTTTGGGAAAGCTTTGAAAGTGAGAGACTAGTTCGCATAGAAACGGAACGACGGACATGGCTAGATGTACTCGGCTATTGGTGCTGATCAAGAATATATATACTTTATGTGGTCGAATAAGTCTCCTTCACTGAAATACCCCTGCAAGGGTATAAAAATTAAAGCATAAAAAAAGATACAAAAGAAAACCAAAAATTTGTTTATTTAATTTTTGTTGTCATAAAAAACTTGATTTGTCTATAAATTTTGAATTTGCCGGTGTGTAACTACGCTCCTGCCTCGTCCATTCCCTGTCTCAAACACTTAGGTTAGGTTAGGTTAGGTACGAACGGCTGCCAGACTATCGTCTGGCACACTTAGACCTCTGTGGGTCCGTTGTGATACCGTATGATCTCGTTTTTTCCCTTTTTTTCGGGATCCCCTGTCTCTTATGTCTCGTCCTAGAAGCCTAGAGAGCATTTCCGGATGCTTAGCATGTCTTCCACCCTGAAGATTTTACAAAGGAGTTTAAGTCCTTAAGCTTGATCTCCTATATTTCGGTCAGATCGTTAAGAAAGGGGTATCCTAAGTGCTTCAGTCTAAGTCTGCAAAGGGCTGGGCAGAAGCAGAGAAGGTGTTCCACCGTTTCTTCTTCTTCCTCATCCCTGCAGCTCCTACAAAAGTCATTTTTCGGGGCTTTTAGCCTGCCGGCATGTGTGCCGACTAGCCAGTGGCCTGTAAGGACTCTAACTAACATACCACACTTTGTGCGGCTGAGTTTGAGTAGTGCTGACGTTCTTTTATTATTATTTTTATTTATAATCATCGGCCATGACTGGTGTGTGATACGACACTTTGGTGCATTCTGCCAATTAGTGTTAGCTATTTTGATAAATTGATTTCTAATGTTTAGCTTGCAAGTTGCCATGGGCATACCGACACTCTCCTTTTCTGGAAAGAGAGGCATGATGGTGCCCTGCCTGGCTAACTCATCCGCTCTGCAGTTGCCTACGATGTCCCGGTGACCCGGAACCCATATTAGGCTGATAGTAAACTGTCTAGCCATCTCGTGGAGAGATTTGCGACAGTCTGCTATTGTTCGTGAGTTAGTGTTTGTCGAGTAGATTGAATTAATAGCCGCTTGGCTATCAGAATATATATTAAGGTGTCTACTTAGGCTGGTGTTCCCTAGGCAGTCGAGTGCCTCCTTTATAGCGTGTACCTCCGCTTGGTAGACGCTACAGTGGTCCGGGAGTCTGAATGACTTTCTAATGTCTAATTGTTCGGAGTATACCCCTCCCGCCAACGTGCCCGTCCAATTTTGAGCCATCTGTGTAGAAGCAGATCGCGTCTGGCGGGCCAGGTCTGCCCTGCTGCCATTCCTCCCTATCTGGGATCCGGGCCTCGAAGGGTGTGTGTGTGTACTCATGAGATTTGCATAGGTCCGTTTTGTTCGGAATCGACTTATCATGCTGAAGTATATTGGCATGACCGTAAAATTGGGCTTTCCATTGCCCAGTATCCCTCAAACGAATGGCTGTCGATTTGGCCCTTTCCATGCCTGCTAAGTCCAGGCTCGGAAGGTTCAAGATCGCATTCAGCGCTTCGTTTGGGGTAGTTCTAAGGGCTCCACTAATACACAGAGCCGCCATTCGCTGTACTTTGTTTAGTGGAGTTAGGATACATTGCTTTTGTAGAGCGGTCCACCATAGAGCCACCCCGTATAGGAGGATTGGCTTGACTACCGCTGTGTAGATCCAGTTTAAAATTTTGGGTGACATGCCCCATCTTAGCCCAATTGCTTTTTTACAGGAGTAAAGTGCAATGGTTGCCTTTTTGGTTCTCTCTTGGTTGTTTAGGCCCCATTTAAGGCGCTTATCTAATACCAACCAGTAGTAGGTTAATACGGGTGCTGGCTCACTTTTAATTGATCGTGATAAACCAATTAGCACCTATTAGTCACGCATGGCTGCACATTGACCTAATTAGCACCAATTAGTCACGCATGAATGCACACAGGTGTTATAATGACCTAATTAGCACATAGGTGTTATAATGACCTAATTAACATAATTAATCAATAAAAGTGTGGGAGAAAGGTGGGGGGGGGGGGGGGAATGGAGTGTGTGGTGACCGTTAAGATGCACATAGGTGTTATAATGACCTAATTAACATAATTAATCAATAAAAGTGTGGGAGAAAGGTGGGGAAAAATGGAGTGTGTGGGTGACCGTTAAGATGCACACAGGTGTCAGAATTTGTGATTGGTTGTGGTGTGTAGGAGTGTGAGAGAGGTGTGTTTTCTCATGCCTAGAATTTGTGTGTAGGAGTGTGAGAGAGGGGTCATGCTTTGAATTTGTGATTGGTTGTGGTGTGTAGGAGTGTGAGGGAGATGTGTTTTCTCATGCCTAGAATTTGTGTGTAGGAGTGTGAGGGAGATGTGTTTTCTCATGCCTAGAATTTGTGTGTAGGAGTGTGAGGGAGATGTGTTTTCTCATGCCTAGAATTTGTGTGTAGGAGTGTGAGAGATGGGTCATGCTTTGAATTTGTGATTGGTTGTGGTGTGTAGGAGTGTGAGGGAGATGTGTTTTATCATGCCTAGAATTTGTGTGTAGGAGTGTGAGGGAGATGTGTTTTATCATGCCTAGAATTTGTGTGTAGGAGTGTGAGGGAGGTGTGTTTTATCATGCCTAGAATTTGTGTGTAGGAGTGTGAGAGAGGGCTCATGCCCAGAATTTTACCTACAATAGATATTGCTGTGTTCGTTGCACTTAACAAACCTTATATCATCACCTTTTTGTATTGCTGTTGGTAATCATAACTTTAGGATTATTACCTAGTTATCAATAGTTCTCCTGCTTAATGACTTTTAAATTATGGATGACACATTTTTAACTAACCCTTTTATCGTTTTTTATTTATATTCTGTTAACTGATACTTTTAAATCTTTTTGGGAGATATTTGCAAATAATCGGAATGGAAAGATTTAATGATATGTATAATAAAATTATCAACGTGATATTCTTAACTCTCTTGTTTTTCGTTTCGTTACAACAATGTAATGAGTATTGAGTCGGTGTTAGTAAAGTAGTATTTTATATTAATAATCTATCAGTAATTTGTATCGAGTATTCATTTATTAGTTTTCTATGTTTAAGCAGGTAGGATTAAGAAGAATAATATCTCAAATATTAGTATTATTCTGTATGTTAAAAATTTTGATGTTAAGTTTTTTGATAATTGTTTACTAATCAATAACAAGAAAATGTGTTGTGTTGGACAGGTTTGAGGAAACCGGTTTTCATATTGTGTGCACATGTTAAGGGAGGATTTTGTTTTCTAAGCATTGGTTTTTTTAAAGAAATTTACTGTAAGGAAGTTAATGTTATATACATCATTATAAATTCGAGACCAGATATGATAAGAAATATAACTATGAAATTGATTTATATGTTCAAGAATTGGTTTAACTGATGCCTTGTTACTATTTATATATTTATTTATTTATTTTAGTTTTATCCCAGTGCTACAGGCTAGGTGAAGCCTTTTAATTATGGCACCAGTCACTTTGGGTAACATTTAACATTAATCAATTTTGTCTTACTAACTATCATTAAAAATCTTAAAACTAAAAAAACATAAGAAATTTAAGATAGAAGAGAAAATAATTTGGTTTTGATTATTAGCTGTTATGTTGTTTATTAGCTGGTTTATAGTTGTTTACTATCAATATTTCGATCAATATTTTCAACATCACCAAAGTATAAAAACTATAATCATGAATTAGATGGAGATGATCGCAAACTAAGATTTATTTTGACGACTTTTCATACTATAATCCTGAATTACCGTCGGAAACATGTGTCTACCTCTTTTAATGTAAATCACAAGAATAGAAAAAGAAGATTAACTTCATAAATAAATTAATAAGTAAAATAATTGAAATTGATAAATACTTAAATATTAATAAAATAATACTTAAATATTAATAAAATAATTAAAATTAATAAGCAAAAATATTTAAACAAAAAAATGAATACGACAAAATTTCTACAGGCTCTTGTGCACTTCCCTTTTATAAGATATTTATGAGCCATTTATGGAAAGAAAAGAAATTTTAAAATCAATTTATTTCCTACATCTGAGAATTATTAACTTGTGAGATTTATTTCATTGGACGTTGTTTTCATTTCTTTATTAGTTTTACAATCATAGGATACATCGTTCCCTAAAATGATCGGACATGTTTGTCTTAGATAACAATCTTTAAATACTTTGACAGTTGAATATTAATTGCTCATAATGAGGAAACAAGTCACGTGATCAGTATTGTTACATGGGGGATGTCGGGGATGGGTGGAAGGTGAGCTATCTTTCTCACGTATAAAGAAAGCCCAGTTGAATATTAATTACTCATAATGAGGAAAAGGTCACGTGATCAGCACCAAATGAATTTAAATTGAAAGCCCTTTATCTTTGTTATTGATCTTTCATAATGTTGAAAGATATTGTTTCAGTTGATGTGCAAGGCTTTTTTGGTAATAATAACAATTTCATTCTAAATGAAATAGGATTAGTATTTGATCAGGATCCTAACTTGAATAATAGTTCTGTAATAGAACCACCATATGATTTCACTTTACTTAATACAAAATCTCGAAAGACTGCAATTTGGTTAACCGATAAACATCATAACATTTATTGGAACGATGCATAAAATAGTTTTTCTCAAACTCGAAAGTATCTAAAGTCAATTACAAACGGAAAACAAATTATTTGTAAAGTGGTGGAAAAGAAATGATTTCTTCAGAAAAGTTTTGGAAATTGTCAGTTCTTTAATATTAAGGAAATTGGTTGTCCGTCCCTAAACAGGTTTAAGGGAAACCGGTTTACATATTGAGAAACACGACTTAGGGGCGGGGTTTGTGCTCTAAACAATGCATACATTATTTTAAAAATTTTTAAAAGTACTTTGATACCAAGAAAAAAATGTTATATACGTCATTTTTATACCCGTTACTCGTAGAGTAAAAGGGTATATTGTATTCGTGCAAAAGTATGTAACAGGGAGAAGGAAGCTTTTCCGACCCTATAAAGTATATATATTCTTGATCAGGATCACTAGCCGAGTCGAACTAGCCATGTCCGTCTGTCCGTCTGTCCGTCCGTATGAACGCTGAGATCTCGGAAACTATAAAAGCTAGAGGATTGGCATTTTGCATGCATATTCTTGGAGTTCCTACGCAGCGCAAGTTTATTTCAAAATGGTGCCACGCCCCCTCTAATGCCCTCAATCGCCCTTTGAATATTAATTACTTATAATGAGGAAAAAGGTTTCTAAAAAATTGCGAGGGAGGGATGGTGGAAAAGCATGCTCCCCATATGAAGGGGGGATAAAAATGAGAAGTTACTGTAAAGCAACTTGAGTTCGATTTCAAAGTCCACTGGATCCTTGTTAGAGGCATCAGCAGCAACATCAGTAACAACCACAACAACAAACAAAAATCATCAAACAACAAAATCAACTAAACAACAAACAAAAAATCAACTAAACAACAAATCAACTACAACAACAAAACAGTTAAACAGCAACAACAAAATCAACTAAACAACAAACAAAAAATCAACTAAACAACAATCAAAAAATTAACTAAACAACAAACAACAAATCAACTACAACAACAAAACAGTTAAACAGCAACATAACCATCAAGCAAACAACAAAAAACAGTTAAACAGCAACAAAAACATCAAGAAAACAACAAAAAAAACAGTTAAACAGCAACAAAAACATTAAGAAAACAACAAAAAACAGTTGAACAGCATCGACAACGTCATGAATATCAACAACAACGTATGTGATAAAATACCATATTCCTCTAAAAAAATGGTAATTTCATTTTTGAGGATCATTGATGGATGGAGAAAGTTGGTAAGAGAAAATCGAAATATGGCGTACATATGCTATCATGTTCCTGGGCCGACGCGTCGTCGCGACGATGATGTAAGAGAGGGCCCGGATACTTTTCAATGCCACCAGGCACCATACCTTAGGATTAAAGCTATTGATTTAATAAACAAATACAATAAATAAACTAAAATTAAAAAACAAAATCTATATATATATTTGCAAAATCAAATTAAAAAAATAATAAAAAAATATATATATTTATTAATTCAAATTTGTACCTACTTTTGTTTGGTGCATAGGTGTTTGTTTATCTTACGTACTCAAATTTACATCATAATTGACTAACCTATGCTTAAAATTTTTTTTTTTTGGCAATAGTCTAATTGCATGTCAACTGGGAGTGCATTAAACTCATATAAAGCCCTATAGAGGGGCTCATTTTGGGAATAATTAGTCCGCCTCAACTCGAGAAAAAAGGGATTAAAATTCGTAAGTTGTCTAGACGGAGCATTAAATCCAACTTTCTAGAGTAGTAGTAGAGTAGACAGTCGATACTACCATTCACAAAATCGAAGATGAAGCAAATGGCAGGGATATTTCTACGATGAGCAAGGGATGGTAGGTAATCAACCTTACATTGCTGGTGATATAAAGGAACAGAGTCTAACAATCTTACGGCAAAAAAGCGAATTTAAGAAATTGTTTCTGTAGTCGTTCTATTTCCATTAGTGGTAGTAAAGGGATTCCAGATAAGAGCTGCATATTCTAGTTTAGATCGAACAAATGCAAAATAAAGCGCAAGTCTGGTGTAGGGATCAGTGAATAGCGATGCGTTCCGCTTCAAAAATCCAAACATGGCATAGGCTCTGAGCATGATATAATCGAAGTGTGCTAAGAACTTAAATCTCGAGTCAAATATCACTCCTAGATCTAAGGATTACTGCCGTAGCTGCCATTAATATTATAGGGTGGGACGAAATTATATACAGATTTACTGTAAGTCACATAGAAGCACATGTTTATGTTTAGAGGAAGCGCATTTCGGCTACACCAAGAGTTAATAGACTTAAAAATTAAAATCAGACTTAAATTTTAAATCATCTGCATACAGTAGACACTCTGAAGATAGACAGAACTTGACATCATTAATGAATATTATGAAAAGCAGAGGGGCCATAGCACTCCCCTGAGGAAGGCCAGAGGTTGCCAAATAGGAACCAGGGAAATTTCCATTAATATTCACTCTATAAAGACGATGGTGTAAATATGATTTTATCCAATTTATTAATGCCGAATGTATACCCAAGCGAGCTAGTTTTGTCAAAGGCTTTCTCAAAATCAGTGTATATGGCATCAACCTGTGTTCGCATATTAAAGGCATGAACGCAATAGTTGCTGAAAACGGCAAGGTTAGTCGAGGTTGACCGACCTGCTACAAAACCATGCTGAGAAGTACTTATAAATGTTTTAGCAAGAAATTATAATTTATGGGCAACAATGCGCTCCAAGAGTTTGCTATATTGCTGATCTTTGCTATAGGCCTGTAATTGACAATGTTATTCCTCGGCCCTGATTTTAAAATTGGAATCACGGATGCGACATTCCAACTTTCCGCAAAGTGTTCCACTAGAAAGTGATTTCTCAAAGATAATTATAATTTTTGTTACCATACAATTAAACCTCCAGTCCGGAGTGTAAGAATCATCAACGTCTTTAACAGCTTTATGAATATTCTCTTCTAACACGGTTAAACTACCTAAATTCAATAGAGAAGTGATCGCATTTAAGGTTTGAAAATCAAGCGTTCGGTGGTATGTATGACGCCAAAATTGGCAGAGTTTCCGATTCTCCAATAATCGAAACCGCAACGTGATCCAGAAGGGTATCTTCAATGAGAAGTCCAATTGCCAAGCAGCGCAAATTGCAGCGAGCAGCAACAATTACAACACCCCTTCTAGCACAGTGGGTTTTCGTGCTATCTTTGTTTTATTTATTTGAGTACAAGTTTATGTTAAGCCAAGTTTCAACTAAACCTATAACATCAAACTCTGATTGGGATGTGTCCGCATTTGTCCGCATTTGTCCGCATTCCAGAGATGTTTTGAAAATAAACTTTTAGCGGAGCTGTACTCACAATAGCATGATCAACAACCTCAAGATTCGTATTTAATACATCATAGTCCAATGCTGTAGGAAGTATATGATCTTGCGATTCCAATGTTGTAGGCCCGCAGATCACCATCAGTAAAGCAGTGATTTTGATACGAATTTTATCATGCAGACAAGGCTCATCTGGAAAACATTACCGATATCTACAATAATCTGCTGGACCATCAACATATCTGTGTGATTGGCGACATCAATCTCTCGTTTGCTCCCAGGATCCGGACCATCAATCTTCATTGCCAAGCAACATACATCAACCACACGAGATTCTTTTCATCGATGATATTTTCAGTATGGGCTTAATACAAGTCAATAATATATTCAATAACTTGCATACAATTGTAGATCTAGTATTCCTTAGCGCTGATATTAACTTTCCCTTAGTCCAATGTAATTCACCTATAAGCAATTGTGACATCCATCATAGGCCATTGCTACTAGGTATAAACTTTTATAAATTTGCGCCATCATCTGAGCTTTCTCCTAGATTTGTTTCCAATGAAACCAACCTCTGTTCCATCAGAAATAAGATATCTGCCATTAACTGGAAATCAGTTTTATCGCATGTCAGTTAAGAGTCGTGTTATGACATTTTTTAAACATTATTTTAAACATTATTCAAAACAATGCTCGAGAAAGGGTCCAAAGTTCATTCAAGTAGCCTTGGTATACAAAAGGTTTAAAAACGCTTAAAAATCTTAGAAATAAGTAGTATAAAAAATTTTGGTTACACACGATGCTTGTGATTGGAATAGATACACTTGAGCCCAAACGAGAATTTGAATTTCTAAATAAATTTCTTTACAATCAATATATAGCGGATGTTGAGATCGGGCTAAAAAGTAATCCCAACTCTTGCTGGCGATTTATTAATTCAAAGAAAAAAGCTTCTTCAGTGCCATCTGCAATGTTCCAAGGAAATTTATCTTCGCACTCAAATATAGAAGCTGCAAATCTTTTTGCCTCTTATTTTAAAACTAATTTTGAGCCAACAGCAGCCTGGAATGATTTTAAAACCTTAAATGCGATCACTTCTCTATTAAATTTAGGTAGTTTAACCGTGTTAGAAGAGAATATTCATAAAGCTGTTAAAGACGTTGATGATTCTTACACTCCGGACTAAAAATTATAATTATCTTTGAGAAATCACTTTCTAGTGGAACACTTTGCGGAAAGTTGGAATGTCGCATCCGTGATTCCAATTTTAAAATCAGGGCCGAGGAATAACATTGTCAATTACAGGCCTATAGCAAAGATCAGCAATATAGCAAACTCTTGGAGCGCATTGTTGCCCATAAATTATAATTTCTTGCTAAAACATTTATAAGTACTTCTCAGCATGGTTTTGTAGCAGGTCGGTCAACCTCGACTAACCTTGCCGTTTTCAGCAACTATTGCGTTCATGCCTTTAATATGCGAACACAGGTTGATGCCATATACACTGATTTTGAGAAAGCCTTTGACAAAACTAGCTCGCTTGGGTATACATTCGGCATTAATAAATTGGATAAAATCATATTTACACCATCGTCTTTATAGAGTGAATATTAATGGAAATTTCCCTGGTTCCTATTTGGCAACCTCTGGCCTTCCTCAGGGGAGTGCTATGGCCCCTCTGCTTTTCATAATATTCATTAATGATGTCAAGTTCTGTCTATCTTCAGAGTGTCTACTGTATGCAGATGATTTAAAATTTAAGTCTGATTTTAATTTTTAAGTCTATTAACTCTTGGTGTAGCCGAAATGCGCTTCCTCTAAACATAAACATGTGCTTCTATGTGACTTACAGTAAATCTGTATATAATTTCGTCCCACCCTATAATATTAATGGCAGCTACGGCAGTAATCCTTAGATCTAGGAGTGATATTTGACTCGAGATTTAAGTTCTTAGCACACTTCGATTATATCATGCTCAGAGCCTATGCCATGTTTGGATTTTTGAAGCGGAACGCATCGCTATTCACTGATCCCTACACCAGACTTGCGCTTTATTTTGCATTTGTTCGATCTAAACTAGAATATGCAGCTCTTATCTGGAATCCCTTTACTACCACTAATGGAAATAGAACGACTACAGAAACAATTTCTTAAATTCGCTTTTTTGCCGTAAGATTGTTAGACTCTGTTCCTTTATATCACCAGCAATGTAAGGTTGATTACCTACCATCCCTTGCTCATCGTAGAAATATCCCTGCCATTTGCTTCATCTTCGATTTTGTGAATGGTAGTATCGACTGTCTACTCTACTACTACTCTAGAAAGTTGGATTTAATGCTCCGTCTAGACAACTTACGAATTTTAATCCCTTTTTTCTCGAGTTGAGGCGGACTAATTATTCCCAAAATGAGCCCCTCTATAGGGCTTTATATGAGTTTAATGCACTCCCAGTTGACATGCAATTAGACTATTGCCAAAAAAAAAAAAATTTTAAGCATAGGTTAGTCAATTATGATGTAAATTTGAGTACGTAAGATAAACAAACACCTATGCACCAAACAAAAGTAGGTACAAATTTGAATTAATAAATATATATATTTTTTTATTATTTTTTTAATTTGATTTTGCAAATATATATATAGATTTTGTTTTTTAATTTTAGTTTATTTATTGTATTTGTTTATTAAATCAATAGCTTTAATCCTAAGGTATGGTGCCTGGTGGCATTGAAAAGTATCCGGGCCCTCTCTTACATCATCGTCGCGACGACGCGTCGGCCCAGGAACATGATAGCATATGTACGCCATATTTCGATTTTCTCTTACCAACTTTCTCCATCCATCAATGATCCTCAAAAATGAAATTACCATTTTTTTAGAGGAATATGGTATTTTATCACATACGTTGTTGTTGATATTCATGACGTTGTCGATGCTGTTCAACTGTTTTTTGTTGTTTTCTTAATGTTTTTGTTGCTGTTTAACTGTTTTTTTTGTTGTTTTCTTGATGTTTTTGTTGCTGTTTAACTGTTTTTTGTTGTTTGCTTGATGGTTTTGTTGCTGTTTAACTGTTTTGTTGTTGTAGTTGATTTGTTGTTTGTTGTTTAGTTAATTTTTTGATTGTTGTTTAGTTGATTTTTTGTTTGTTGTTTAGTTGATTTTGTTGTTGCTGTTTAACAGTTTTGTTGTTGTAGTTGATTTGTTGTTTAGTTGATTTTTTGTTTGTTGTTTAGTTGATTTTGTTGTTTGATGATTTTTGTTTGTTGTTGTGGTTGTTACTGATGTTGCTGCTGATGCCTCTAACAAGGATCCAGTGGACTTTGAAATCGAACTCAAGTTGCTTTACAGTAACTTCTCATTTTTATCCCCCCTTCATATGGGGAGCATGCTTTTCCACCATCCCTCCCTCGCAATTTTTTAGAAACCTTTTTCCTCATTATAAGTAATTAATATTCAAAGGGCGATTGAGGGCGTTAGAGGGGGCGTGGCACCATTTTGAAATAAACTTGCGCTGCGTAGGAACTCCAAGAATATGCATGCAAAATGCCAATCCTCTAGCTTTTATAGTTTCCGAGATCTCAGCGTTCATACGGACGGACAGACGGACAGACGGACATGGCTAGTTCGACTCGGCTAGTGATCCTGATCAAGAATATATATACTTTATAGGGTCGGAAAAGCTTCCTTCTCCCTGTTACATACTTTTGCACGAATACAATATACCCTTTTACTCTACGAGTAACGGGTATAAAAATGACGTATATAACATTTTTTTCTTGGTATCAAAGTACTTTTAAAAATTTTTAAAATAATGTATGCATTGTTTAGAGCACAAACCCCGCCCCTAAGTCGTGTTTCTCAATATGTAAACCGGTTTCCCTTAAACCTGTTTAGGGACGGACAACCAATTTCCTTAATATTAAAGAACGGACAATTTCCAAAACTTTTCTGAAGAAATCATTTCTTTTCCACCACTTTACAAATAATTTGTTTTCCGTTTGTAATTGACTTTAGATACTTTCGAGTTTGAGAAAAACTATTTTATGCATCGTTCCAATAAATGTTATGATGTTTATCGGTTAACCAAATTGCAGTCTTTCGAGATTTTGTATTAAGTAAAGTGAAATCATATGGTGGTTCTATTACAGAACTATTATTCAAGTTAGGATCCTGATCAAATACTAATCCTATTTCATTTAAAATGAAATTGTTATTATTACCAAAAAAGCCTTGCACATCAACTGAAACAATATCTTTCAACATTATGAAAGATCAATAACAAAGATAAAGGGCTTTCAATTTAAATTCATTTGGTGCTGATCACGTGACCTTTTCCTCATTATGAGTAATTAATATTCAACTGGGCTTTCTTTATACGTGAGAAAGATAGCTCACCTTCCACCCATCCCCGATATCCCCCATGTAACAATACTGATCACGTGACTTGTTTCCTCATTATGAGCAATTAATATTCAACTCTCAAAGTATTTAAAGATTGTTATCTAAGACAAACATGTCCGATCATTTTAGGGAACGATGTATCCTATGATTGTAAAACTAATAAAGAAATGAAAACAACGTCCAATGAAATAAATCTCACAAGTTAATAATTCTCAGATGTAGGAAATAAATTGATTTTAAAATTTCTTTTCTTTCCATAAATGGCTCATAAATATCTTATAAAAGGGAAGTGCACAAGAGCCTGTAGAAATTTTGTCGTATTCATTTTTTTGTTTAAATATTTTTGCTTATTTATTTTAATTATTTTATTAATATTTAAGTATTATTTTATTAATATTTAAGTATTTATCAATTTCAATTATTTTACTTATTAATTTATTTATGAAGTTAATCTTCTTTTTCTATTCTTGTGATTTACATTAAAAGAGGTAGACACATGTTTCCGACGGTAATTCAGGATTATAGTATGAAAAGTCGTCAAAATAAATCTTAGTTTGCGATCAACTCCATCTAATTCATGATTATAGTTTTTATACTTTGGTGATGTTGAAAATATTGATCGAAATATTGATAGTAAACAACTATAAACCAGCTAATAAATAACATAACAGCTAATAATCAAAACCAAATTATTTTCTCTTCTATCTTAAATTTCTTATGTTTTTTTAGTTTTAAGATTTTTAATGATAGTTAGTAAGACAAAATTGATTAATGTTAAATGTTACCCAAAGTGACTGGTGCCATAATTAAAAGGCTTCACCTAGCCTGTAGCACTGGGATAAAACTAAAATAAATAAATAAATATATAAATAGTAACATGGCATCAGTTAAACCAATTCTTGAACATATAAATCAATTTCATAGTTATATTTCTTATCATATCTGGTCTCGAATTTATAATGATGTATATAACATTAACTTCCTTACAGTAAATTTCTTTAAAAAAACCAATGCTTAGAAAACAAAATCCTCCCTTAACATGTGCACACAATATGAAAACCGGTTTCCTCAAACCTGTCCAACACAACACATTTTCTTGTTATTGATTAGTAAACAATTATCAAAAAACTTAACATCAAAATTTTTAACATACAGAATAATACTAATATTTGAGATATTATTCTTCTTAATCCTACCTGCTTAAACATAGAAAACTAATAAATGAATACTCGATACAAATTACTGATAGATTATTAATATAAAATACTACTTTACTAACACCGACTCAATACTCATTACATTGTTGTAACGAAACGAAAAACAAGAGAGTTAAGAATATCACGTTGATAATTTTATTATACATATCATTAAATCTTTCCATTCCGATTATTTGCAAATATCTCCCAAAAAGATTTAAAAGTATCAGTTAACAGAATATAAATAAAAAACGATAAAAGGGTTAGTTAAAAATGTGTCATCCATAATTTAAAAGTCATTAAGCAGGAGAACTATTGATAACTAGGTAATAATCCTAAAGTTATGATTACCAACAGCAATACAAAAAGGTGATGATATAAGGTTTGTTAAGTGCAACGAACACAGCAATATCTATTGTAGATAAAATTCTGGCCCCTCTCTCACACTCCTACACACAAATTCTAGGCATGATAAAACACACCTCCCTCACACTCCTACACACAAATTCTAGGCATGATAAAACACATCTCCCTCACACTCCTACACACAAATTCTAGGCATGATAAAACACATCTCCCTCACACTCCTACACACCACAACCAATCACAAATTCAAAGCATGACCCATCTCTCACACTCCTACACACAAATTCTAGGCATGAGAAAACACATCTCCCTCACACTCCTACACACAAATTCTAGGCATGAGAAAACACATCTCCCTCACACTCCTACACACAAATTCTAGGCATGAGAAAACACACCTCCCTCACACTCCTACACACAAATTCTAGGCATGAGAAAACACATCTCCCTCACACTCCTACACACAAATTCTAGGCATGAGAAAACACATCTCCCTCACACTCCTACACACAAATTCTAGGCATGAGAAAACACATCTCCCTCACACTCCTACACACCATAACCAATCACAAATTCTGACACCTGTGTGCATCTTAACGGACCCCTCTCTCACACTCCATTTTTCCCCCTCCAACTTTCTCCCACACTTTTATTGATTAATTATGTTAATTAGGTCATTATAACACCTATGTGCATCTTAACGGTCACCACACACTCCATTTTCCCCCCCACCTTTCTCACACCACAACCAATCACAAATTCTGACACCTGTGTGCATCTTAACGGACCCCTCTCTCACACTCCATTTTTCCCCTCCAACTTTCTCCCACACTTTTATTGATTAATTATGTTAATTAGGTCATTATAACACCTATGTGCATCTTAACGGACCCCTCTCTCACACTCCATTTTTCCCCTCCAACTTTCTCCCACACTTTTATTGATTAATTATGTTAATTAGGTCATTATAACACCTATGTGCTAATTAGGTCAATGTGCAGCCATGCGTGACTAATAGGTGCTAATTAGGTCAATGTGCAGCCATGCGTGACTAATAGGTGCTAATTGGTTTATCACGATCAATTAAAAGTGAGCCAGCACCCGTATTAACCTACTACTCCAACCCCAGGTATCTGGCGTGTTCGCTAAAAGAGAGATTGCAGTTATTTAATATGGGTGGGTTGAGTTGTGGGATCTTGTACTTATTCGTAAAAAGAACAAGCTCCGTTTTTGAGGGGTTTACCCCGAGTCCGTTTTTTATCGTCCATTCCGATAGTATTTTTAGCTTTGCGGTCATAAGATCGCAGAGTGTTTGTGGATACTTACCATTAAAGATGATGGCGACATCGTCTGCGTATGCCACCACTTTGCATCCTCCTCCTTCCAGAATTCGCAGTAGTTTATTTACTGCGATATTCCACAGAAGGGGGGATAAAACGCCCCCTTGTGGGGTTCCTCTGTTCACTAGTCTAGTTTGAGTTGAGGCCCCTAATGCGGCCGTAACCATTCTGCTTATCAACAGTTTATGGATCAGCCCCACTAGTTGTGCCTCAACACCTAGTTCTGTGAGTGAATCTGTTATGGCGGTTGGTAATACGTTGTTGAAGGCTCCCTCTATGTCTAGGAATGCGATCAGTGTGTACTCCTTATTGTTGAGTGATTTCTCGATGCTACTTACCACGACATGTAGCGCCGATTCGGTTGACTTACCCTTGGTGTAGGCGTGTTGTGCCTCGGACAGTTGTGCCGGGTTTATGGTGGCTCTCAGGTGTAGGCTTAACAGCCTCTCGAAGCTTTTAAGCAGGAAAGATGTCAGGCTTATTGGCCTGAAGTCCTTTGCTGTGGTGTGGGTGGCCTTTCCTACCTTGGGAATGAAGACCACTTTCGTTTCCCGCCATCTGGTTGGTAGCTCTCCTATCGCCAAAATGGTGCGGAAGATTTTACTAAGCCAATTTATAGCTAGCTGACCAGCTTGTTGGATATGTGCCGGTGTTATTCCGTCTGGTCCCGGCGATTTGTATGGTTTGAAGCTCTGAATGGCCCATTTAATGTTGCGGTCTGACATGAGGAGATCTAGATTAATCCCTTCTCCGCCAATTCTTTCTGGAGGACGCCCAGTTAGTTGGCTTCCAGGGAAGTGAGCGTCTAGAAGTAGGTCTAGGGACTCGTTGCTAGAGTCCGACCAGGATCCATTCGCTTTCTGTGGATAGCCTAGGGGCGCGGCTGTCTTGGAGAGTATTTTCCTGAGCCTTGCAGCAACAGTCGTTTCTTCTATGTCAGAGCAGAAAGTGTGCCATGCGGCTCGTTTCGCTCTTCTAAGGGCCTTTTTGTACGAGGCTAATTCGCGCTTGTAGCATTGCCAGTTCGTTTCCTCGTTTCCTGCCTTTGCTCTGTTAAACAGGCCTCTGCAGCTGGATCTGAGGATTGATAGTTGTTGCGTCCACCAGGGGTGTTTTTTCTTCCCTCTTGGTTTCCCTATTGGGCATGCAACTTTGAAAGCCGAGTTGCAAGCATTTGTGAAAATGTCTGTTGTTATATCCAACTCATGTGGATCTGTTGTGCTTTCTGGCGGTTCCGTGGGAAGGATATTCGTCAGAACTTCTTTGTACATAGGCCAGTCAGCCCTTCTGGGGTTCGCGAAGCTGACCGGCAAGGGTGAATCAAGGGACAATATTGTTTCAATGAATCTATGGTCTGAGAAAG
The DNA here is from genome assembly GCA_035046095.1 of Drosophila pseudotakahashii. Taxonomy (NCBI): domain Eukaryota; kingdom Metazoa; phylum Arthropoda; class Insecta; order Diptera; family Drosophilidae; genus Drosophila; species Drosophila pseudotakahashii. Next base: position 829,981 of record JAWNOE010000094.1, read on the forward strand.
AGTGCTGGTCGGAGACGAACCAGTTACTAACTGCACTTACTAGTGAATCTGATACCAACGTTAGATCTATGATCGTTTGGCACGCTTTGGTTATGAAGGTGGGGACGTTTCCCCTATTGCATAAAAATAGGTTCGAGTTAAGAATAAAGTCAAAAAGAGACTCACCTCTGTCGTTGTTGTTTGGGCAACCCCACTGGGTGTGATGGGCGTTGGCGTCACAGCCTATTACCAAACCTGTCTTGAGCTCTTCGCATTCCTTTGCCAGTCCTCTGACTAGCGCGTCTGGGGGGTCTTCCTTTTCAAAAGCCATGTAGGCCGATAGCAGCCTAATGGAGCCGTTCTGCAGCTCTAGGCTTACTGAGGTGTTATCTCCGTTGCTGTAATTGCGAAGCAGAAATATATTTAGGTGCCTTTTGGCTAAAATGCAGGTTCGAATTTTACCTTGTTTGGGGTCAAGCATTAGCTTATACTCTTTTGTTCCCAGTCCAGCAACCTTGCCTCCTACCACCCAAGGTTCCTGTACCAGGACTAGGTCGGCTTCGCCCTGAGCAGCCGAAGCTGCCTTACTGTGGTGGAGATTGATTTGCAGAAGTCTTAGCGTCATCTGCATCTGCAACCTCCACAACAGTGACGTCGGCCTCCTCCTCGCTCAGGTCTACGTCCTCGATAGCCGGTCCCAGCGCTCGGATTTCTCTACTAAGCGAGGAATCGGTAGAGTAGCCGTCCTCCGGCCCACCAGGTGCCTCCAACTTCTCGGCAAGCACCTGCTCGGCTGGGTTGCCTGCAGGGCTTCCGGCAGCATTCGAGTCGCCTTTATATACCTTCATGTATACGGCACTGAACCCGTAGTTCAGCTTGCCTCGAGCATCCTCGATTGGCGCCACCGACTCCTTATTTAGGACCAAGACCGCCTGGTTTACGTCCCCTTTGTGTTCCTCCACCTTGACGACTCTCCAGTCGTGCAGGTTACAAACTTGCAGCATATAGAGGATGTCCTCCGGGGCCTTCATAGCTGCAGGGAGACAGATCCGGGCTCATGGCCTACTAGGGACGTCGCACCAGTCGAGTGCGACAATATTCGCCCCCTCGTAGACCGCACCGAGCTTACTCGCTGCCTGCTTATATAGGTCAGCCGACCGCTGACTGTCGCAGGCTACCACCTTGACGCTGCCTTGGTACCATCCCGCGTCCATGCAGCAGGGCGGAGAGCATGGGTTTTCGCGGATCATGCGCAGGCATAAGATGGACAGGTGGGACTCCACTGCTTTCCACTTATTTCTGGGGATCCGTCTTTCCGGGTTTCCCTTATCGATAAGACCGAGTAGGACTCGATCTTTGGTGATCTCCGCGAAGGAGACCGAGAGCTGGACCTTTGATCTCTTCGCCGACGGTCCGGGTAGCTCGAGGGATCGTTGCCGCTTCGTCTGAGCAACTCCTGTGTGGGCTTATCCTGCCCATAGTTGGGAAGCACCAACTTTGCCCACTCTACCTTCTTCAGCCATTCTGGCGAAGGTGTGGCAATGTTGCTCCTTGCATGTGAGCGCAGAGTCTGGGCGGCAGTCCGTCTTTCCGCGTAGGTGTATTTGCCACCAGTGGGTGGCCCGATCGTCTTGGCTGTGCCTACCGTTGCCTTTGATGCAGTTGCTCCTGAGGCGGACGTATCGGCAGCCGGCTTTCTGCCACCCAACACCCCCAATTTGGGATGAGGTCCCTTCCGGACCGTGCTGGTGCTTGTGTTGGAGCCAGTGCTCGGCATTTCTGTGGGTTTTTTAAGAGTTCCCGTCTCTGTGTTAATTTGTGTTATTTTGTTAGTTGTCTCCATATTAGATCCCACGAGTTGCGGAGAAGGGGAAGGTCCACCCGGGCAGAGATCCGCGATGCCCGGGTAAGGCGGTAATTAGAACAGGGGGTCGCCATGTCCCTGAGCTCACCGTTCAAGACTGGGCTAGTTTTTGACCCGGGCCCCCAGCCAGGCTGACTCTCGGCACGGTCCGAATTACGCCTTAGTCCGGCCCGGAGTGAGATGTTGTTTGGGAGAGGATGGGGGTAGGTGGTGTGTAGGGTTTTTGGGTTTGTGTAGAGCAACTATTTAGATGCGGCTGAACAACTCGCATCGTCGGTACTGCGTCGATGCAAGATACCCGCTGGCTGTCCGGGGCTGATTATTTGCTGGGGCTTCCGTCCACGATTCCGTGATTGACCTCTGCCACCAGTTTATTCACAGCTGACCTCCGGAAGTAGAGGTCGTTCGCTATCCGCAACCTGCGACCCGCTCGGTTGCCCCAGCTGGGCGGCTTCGGAACCATCTCACAAGTTCTTCAGGCCGAGTCTCAAACACTTATTTTTAAGGTAAATTAATTATCTATCTAATGCCGTTTACATCATTCAATTATCATAAAGTTATGATTTATTACCAAAAAAAAGTCATAAGACGCCACTGTGCGTCGGAGAATGCTGAGGATCTAAAACACAGCGAAAGCCTCTGTTGATTGCGATGTTAGATGAGTAACAGACAGTGGTTATTCTAAGACTTATTTTATTAAACAAACTAATCGGTATTTATAGCCAACAAAGTGCTTACGTAAATAAAATAAGTAGAAAGAGAAAATCAAATTACAGCAATTTGTCATAACTTGCAGTAGGTAAAAGTGCTATATGTGCTAAAGTGCTATTTTCGAATAGTGCTGACAGCTATTTTCGGTCTAACTAACGGTCTGGCTATAGAATTGCACTATTGGGAGCAAGTATTTAGATATATGATTCTTTGTTCGACCTTTGCAAATGCGATAATCCCTGTTTCGGGAGGCGGTATAGCTCGCCGTGGTCAGGGTTCGCGACAGATATTTATATTCCCTCTATAGATCGATTTACCTCCCTTTCCCCAATAATGACACAGAGGGATAGAACTATAAAGTAGTTGTGTATTTCGAAGTAATCGTTCGGCGCTACGGAAGGGCCGAGGGATGCGCTGCTTGCTGTCGTGATCCGGCGCTACGGAAGGGCCGAGTGATGAACTGATTGCTGACGTTGATCCGGCGCTGCGTGCTTCGTGGGGGTGGACCGGTATGCGGCAGTCCCCGTGATCTGGCGCTGCGGAAGGGCCAGGAGGAGAGCTGCTCGAGTCGTGAACGGCTTGTTGATGACGTGGCGCTACGGAAGGGCCAAGAGGTTCACTGCTGGCTGCGAGCTTCGGCGCTACGGAAGGGCCGAGAAGTCGCCTCGGCGCTGCGGAAGGGCCGAGAAGTCACGTCAGCGCTACGGAAGGGCCGAGTCGTGAACTGCTTCGTCGTGTGTAAACCGTGTCGCCGGTGATCCTCACCAGGTCGCAGAACTGATTTAAGAACGAGTTCATACGGGTTCTTACGAGTTCTTCTTATGTAGGACGATGAGTCTTAACATTTATTATGTTGGCTGTGCGAAAATTGTGCACATATTAAATGCCCCGGTGCCGGCGCCAATGGTCGCAACGCTGATCTTGTGTCAAAAAATTGGATTTCCGTGGACCTGTCGCGTGTGCCTTGATACGGCGTATTGTATACGCACCTTCATGAGACAAACGCGAGATTACTTTAAGAAAAATGTACTTCACCCATTTCCAGAATTTAGATAATCGTCAATATATTTACGGTAAATTTTTCTATCTTTAAAATTTTTTTTCTTAATTATAAAAAATTATTTTCTTGAAAACAGAAAAGTGGAATTAGAAAAATACCATATTTTTATACCCGTTACTCGTAGAGTAAAAGGGTATATTGTATTCGTGCAAAAGTATGTAACAGGGAGAAGGAAGCTTTTCCGACCCTATAAAGTATATATATTCTTGATCAGGATCACTAGCCGAGTCGAACTAGCCATGTCCGTCTGTCCGTCTGTCTGTCCGTCTGTATGAACGCTGAGATCTCGGAAACTACAAAAGCTAGAGGATTGGCATTTTGCATGCAGATTCTTGGAGTTCCTACGCAGCGCAAGTTTGTTTCAAACAGGTGCCACGCCCCCTCTAACGCCCACAATCGCCCTACACCATTTTTTGAAAGGTGTCTGGCGCCCACAACTTTAAAGATTTCGGAAAAGTAAAAATGCAGTTTTATTCTGTTTATCAATACCTATCGAATTGTAGAAGAAATTTTTCAAATCGGACAATCCATTAAAAAGTTATGAGCAAAAAATGAAACAGCCACTAGATGGCGCTAGTAGCTTTGACGCGTGCATATATTAATCTCTCTCCCACTCCCTTCAGCTGAGTAACGGGTATCTAATAGTCGAAGTACTCGACTATAGCGTTCTCTCTTGTTACCTTTTGTTATGTTCTAAAATAGGACCAAGTGTGTCCGCGAGTGGGCAGCGCCGGCTAGCTCAGAGCATGTTGCAGTTGGAGTCGATTGTGGGATACTTCCTATCGATATGTCAGGACGATAGGGCGATGGTTTCGGTGGCGCCCCCCTGTGGGGAATCTGGCGGACGATCTGGCCATTTGGCTTAATCCCGGTTCGCTCAGGGATTGCCTTTCATGGCCTTGAATATGGCCAATGACCCAATTTTGGGAGAGGCAAGGGAATATGGCGGGATGAGAATGATGATAGGCAGATATTGAGGTAGTCGCAGCCATATTGTCATGGAAGCTGGACGCAGCGATTAGTTCCGTCATTAAGTGTGTGCCAAAACCAGAAAAAGTGAGAGTTTAGAATGTTAAGTGTCAAGTGTTTAATTTCAATTAATTATTCGTAGGGCAACCGGGGTCCCAACACAAAGGGCCCCGGAAGATTTAATTTGGAGGTTATTTTTGGAATCTCTTCTATACGGATACGCCCTTCGCCTTGCATAAGAGCCTGACGTGGCGAGATCCCGGATTTCCACTTAACCTACCTGGACGAGCTTGGACCAGTGAATTCGGACCCGGTTACTTTGGCTTTACCAGACGCCGCCAACGCCGAACTATAATCCCCGGTGAGTCCGTTCCTGGGTATCAGTCCCACTCGCTATCGGGGACATCCGGCGTCAATTGGTGCGGCGGTGAACCGCCACGCCATAAACCGTCCCCATTCCTCGGGGCTTTCCTGGCTTTAACGGCCGCTGGCCTCCGGCTCCCGTCCGGGATAGAATATCGCCCGTTATCTAGCCTAGAAGTGGCTGAAAATTGTTATAATTTATTATATATATTTCATTGTTAGTCTTAATCGGAATACTTCCCGTAGTCACTTGTGAATTTGTCCGGATTCAGACCCTAAAACCATAGTTGTCCTCAGTGTTGCCTATTAAAAGGGTCGCGAGCCTTGGTTTTCGGTGGGGGAGATTGCAGCGCGCAATTACCTGTTTGGCCTGTCCCTTCTTTTCCCAGGGAGCTCCTTTGGATCAGGTGACCCGACACCCAGATAGGGTGTCTCCTTTGCGCCCCGTTTTAGTGTGAGCTCCACCAACAAATGACTGGTGGAGCATAGTTCCGCGGCGCCTGTAGCTTTTCCCAGGAAAGCAAGTTCCTCTGCTTTGACCGCCTAAGTTTGAGACGGCGGCCAACTGTGATATTGAAGGCTGAAAAAAGAGAAATTAGTTAATGGGAGTACCATAATCCCAATGTTTATATATAAGACTTACTGCGAATATTAAATTGTAAATGCAGACCGAAATGTGTGAGTGAGTTGTCACTGTGGGGGAGATGGAACCGAAGTAGGCGCGAGAAGTGACTCCGACGGTCCGAAAATGGGTGATGCCTCTGCGGAATCCTCCGGGGCATCCTTGGTTGGGTGGGCGTGCTCGGCTAAGTCACCAATAGCCACCAAAACATATCATATTTCCCGTCACTTGTAATAATTTGCCTTTGTTTACGTTTTATATGTAGTGATGACCGATAGTTTAGTGATGTGAGACTGCGTAGTCGTCGATATTTATGTTGCGAGCTGTGGCATTAGGGGGACTCCGCCCTGAGGGAAACTGAGCTAGCGGCACTGCCAAAGAAAAAATAGCAGTTCGTAACATAGTGGCGCCCAAATTAAACAATAAAATTGTCGAGGCGGCGACGTCTCGCCCATTGATGGCCCTGACTCCCCTCGTCATCCCTAACGGTGGCTTGCAAATTGGTTGTAATTGCATCGGAAGTGATGACGGGGAAGTCAAACGGCGTCACAGAATAGGAGGCTTGGTCAGCAAAATTTTGCCGACAAATTGCTCCTGGTCACAGGTTTTCCAGTAAACCGGTGATGGCATCCCGGCAGAAGCCAGGTTTGGCATCACGGGGTACGTCGTGTGATAGCGAGTACACTGAAAGAAATCTGTGATAAATTCTGTGATATATTAGGTTAGAAAGCTTGTTTTTTGTTATTTATTTATTTAAAATGTCGTTTTGTTTAGAATGTATTAAATTCCTGGGTTTTTCTCCCCTTCCTGAATTTCTAATTTTATGTCGGTTTTAAACTTAAATGGTAATCGTGACCCGTAGCAGCCCTACGCGCTGCACGGTTACCGCGATTTAAAATAGAAAATGCCGATGGGAAGGAAAAGCCAGCAGGAGTAAAACCAGCCAAAGTCCTTAACTGGCGGCTATCACCACGAGTGATAGCCAGTCCAGTTGACGAACGGCTAGGGGGTGACGGGAAAGTTGAGTTTTGGAGAAAGCACAGGACGAGTTAGGTCGGAAGTCCACCGGCGAGGGTCAGTTCCACCTCCCCTTGTCCAAATCTAGAAAGAGAAAAGATTAGGAAAATTTAAATAGGTAGCTTGAGTAATTGTTATATATTTTCACTGTTAGTTATTCTTGTTTATTTATTGATCCTATTTATTATCATATTTATTTATTCTTATTTATTTATTATCGTATTTGTGCATCCTTATTTATTTATTTATTATTTTATTATTTATTTATTGGATTATTTATTATTATTTATTGCATTTGGGTTATTGGTTAGATAGGGAAAATAATGGATAAAGGTACAGAGAATAGGCATGGCCATCAGCTAAGGTCGATGGGTCCTCCCAACGCCGACGAAGACGCACTCTGGTCCACTGACGGAGAGGGCGCTGCAGGGTTGGTGCGAATGTCGCTGGCTGGGGGTTTACCCAGAACGCCGGTAGGCGGTGGTCCAGTGGATCGGATTAGGGATCAACCGGTGGACATCGAACAGCATCGATCGCCAAGAAATCTCGATTTCTTGGGGTTCGCCGAGGCGCAGGATAAGCTGAAGATCTCTGAGCAAAAGGATCCGCAGGAGCCAAACCTGGAACGATATTCGGCAGCGGAGTCGGCGGCGAATGCAGCGCTAGCACAAGCGGCACAAACCTACCGCGCGTCCCAGGAGTCTGGGGTTAGCCAGACGTTGAGGGAGGAGATCAGGAACGGATTCATGGACATGATGAAGTTGCTGAACGACGTCCTTCGGCCAGTCGAGGGCAGACTGCAGCCGATACAAGAGAGCGAGGATCGCCAGGGATCGCTGTTTTCCAGGCCAACGGGTCCAGAAGTCGCCCCAGCAGCAGCAGAAGTCCATCAGCGGCAGGAGTCGGACAGAGGCATCCGAAGGCCTCCAGAGCTGCCACCCAGGCAGCGACCTCGGCCACTGGTGAACGAGTCTCCGGGAGTCGAGAGCAGCCAGAGCCAGGAACCGGAGTATCCTCCAGCCTGCAGGAACGATCGCAACGCTCGGCAGTGGCGTGTCGAGGATCGCAGGGCTGCAGATTTCCGGGACGAGCCGCGGCTTTACGCCAACTCGGGAGCTGGCAACGGGAACCGATGGATCCGAGTGGACCGCTGGAATGTCTCCTTTGACGGCGAGGACGACCGCAATTCCGTCGACGATTTCGTGTTCCGTCTGGAGTTCCTGCAGCGGCAGCATCAGTGTCCGTGGAATGAAGTTCTGCGAAACTTCCACGCCCTCCTATCGGGCAGAGCAAGGGAGTGGTATTGGGTCCATGTACGCCAAGCCAGGGTGGACACTTGGAACCAGCTGCGCAGGGCTCTGATGGATCGGTTCCGTGGTCACCAGACGGAACACGAAAGGATGCACGAGCTACTACAGCGTGAGCAGCAGCCAGGAGAAGGCGTGGATGACTACATTCAGCAACTCGCCTCCCGCCTGAAAAAACCAATGCCAGAGCGGCAATTGGTGAAGGTGGTGAAAAAGGGCTTGAGGGATGGGATAGCCAGGTTTGTCTACGCAATGGATGTTCTCACGGTGGATGAACTTCGGGAGGAGTGCGTCGAAGTGGAGAAGACCTTCGGTCGTCGAGGACGCGCTGCGTCCGGGCAGCTGAACAAGTTGCGGGTCAGCGAAGCGCGCATACCGGACGAAGTCGACGAGCAGGAGATCCTCGAAGTGGACGAGATCCGTAGACGGCCTAGAAACCCTTTTAAGCCAGGCTGCTGGAATTGCGGAGCCGCGGAGCACGGATTCCGAGACTGCCCGTCTACGGAGTGGAAGAGATTCTGCTTCAAGTGCGGCAGACCGGACACCATTACTCCAAAATGCCCAGAGTGTGCGGAAAACGGGCGACTGGGCAGTCAAAAGGTGGGAGGGACTCGCCCAGATTGGAATCCCACGAAGTAGTCCCTAAAATAAACAATAACATGATAAATAATAACTTATATAGCCAATTTGATAGAAATAAGTACTTGTTAAGATACCTACCGGCTGAAGAACGGCTACGGCGATACATGGAGGCGCGAAACAGAATATTTGCAGAACATCAGTTGAGCGGCATGCGGATGGTTTCACGGAGAGTCCAGAAGGCAAGGGAACGCTTTAGGCAGCGGGGATCCCGACGGCGAGAGGTGGTGGCTGCCGTGAAGCGCATCGATTCCGGCGATCCGAGACCCTTTGCCGACATTGAGGTCATGGGCAAGCTGCTCACCGGCTTGTTGGACACGGGGGCTAGTGTAAGCGTGCTAGGCAAACAGTGCAGAGAGCTCGTGGATACGCTGGGAGTGACGGTTCAGCCTTATTTCTCGGTAGTCCGGACCGCTTCTGGTGAGGACCGATCCATTATCGGACGCGTGGAACTACCTGTGAGATACAAAGGCGTGAGTAAGCTGATCATGTTCTACCTTTGCCCATACCTGGAACAAACAGCGTACTTCGGAGTCGACTTTTGGCGTGCGTTTGAACTAGCTCCAGCCGTCGTTGGGAAGCCGGGGCCGAGAGTCGTCAAGGCAGCTGAAGAAATCCATGCCAGCCAGATGGAACACTACGCCGATCAGGAGGATGAGGACGAGACGAAGGAGGAACCGGAATCCTGGAGCCTTTCTGCGGAGGAAAAGAAGGCGTTGGAAAAGGTCAAGGAGGAGTTTCTTACCTTTGAACGGGATGGCCTAGGAACCACCAACATGGAAAAACATTCCATCGAGCTGATCGAGGGAGCCCGGGTGTTTAAGGATCGTCCGTATCCGATGTCTCCGGCGAAGCAAAAGGTGGTCGAGGATGAAATTGACAAAATGCTGGAACTGGGTGTCATCGAGGAGAGCAAAAGCCCGTGGAGCAATCGCACAACGGTAGTATCAAAGCCCGGGAAAGACAGGTTCTGTCTGGATGCCCGTAAGCTGAACGCGCTGACGGTCAAGGATGCGTATCCTTTGCCCAGTATCGATGGAATCCTCTCCAGGATAGATCAGACGCATTACATCTCCAGCGTAGATCTCAAGTTTGCGTTCTGGCAGATCGAACTGGATGACAAAAGCAAGGAGTACACGGCATTCACGGTTCCAGGCAGACCGTTGTACCAGTTTCGGATGATGCCATTTGGACTGTGCAACGCGGCACAACGCTTGGTGCGACTTATGGATCGGGTGATACCAGCGGAACTCAGATCCAACGTTTTCGTCTACCTTGACGATCTCCTAATCCTCGCTCCAGATTTCCAGACGCACCTGAGGTACTTGCTTCGCGTAGCCCAAAGTCTGAAAGCAGCAGGATTGACGATAGGGTTAAAGAAGTCGAAGTTTTGCTTTAAGTCTTTAACGTACCTGGGGTTTATAGTCGGAGGTGGACTCCTACGGATGGATCCTGGACGAGTGTCGGCAATTCAGAAGATGCCTTACCCGAAATCCATGAAGGAAGTAAGAGCCTTCCTTGGCACTACTGGGTGGTATCGACGATTTGTGAGGAACTTCGCCACGCTGGCTGCACCGCTCTCCGAAGCCTTAAAAAAGTCGGGAAACACCAGGTTTTCATTGAATCCCAGCGCCAAACAAGCAGTAGATGACCTAAAGCTGGCCTTGACGAGCGCGCCGGTCCTGGTTCATGCGGACTTCAAGAAACATTTCTTCGTCCAGTGCGACGCATCTCACGTTGGCGTCGGCGCAGTTTTGTTTCAGCGGAATCAGGACGGAGACGAGCAACCCATCGCGTTCTTCTCGGCCAAGATGAACAAGCACCAGGTGAACTACTCGGTCACGGAGAAAGAGTGTCTGGCAGCCATCCTAGCCATTAGGAAGTTTAGACCGTATGTGGAGGGGATGCCGTTCACATGCATCACCGATCATGCCAGTCTGAAGTGGTTGATGACGATGAAGGATCTGTCAGGACGACTTGCGAGATGGTCTCTCCAGCTGCAGGGTTACGATTTCGGCATTGAGCATCGTAAAGGCAGCGAGAACGTAGTTGCCGATACCCTCTCCCGCTGCATCGAGGAAGTCCTGATTGATCCGACGGAGTTATTGGGATTCGAGACGACCGAGTTTGCTGCAGAGGCTTATTTGGAGTTAGTCCAAGATGTAGAGTCCAACAGGGAGAACTTACCGGACCTCAAAGTGGACGGCGGACTGATCTTCAAGCGCTTGGGTAATCCGAATCTGGACGATGAACTGGAAGGATCCGAGTGGAAGCTGTGGATTCCGCAGAGCCTAACGCACAGCTTGATAGAGCGTGCCCATTCGGACCCCAAGGCTGGCCATGGTGGAATGGCGAAGACGTTGGAGACCATACGACGCCAGTTCTATTGGCCAGGGATGACTATCCAGGTGCGTGAATACGTCCGGGCTTGCGAGGTGTGCAAGGAGTCCAAAGCGCCTAACTTCAGGATGCAGGTGGAAATTGGAAAGAGAGTAGAGACGGAAAGGCCATTCCAGAAACTCTACATCGATTTCCTGGGCAAGTATCCAAGGTCTAAGAGTGGTCACGCGTGGATTTTTATCGTGGTGGACCATTTCTCCAAGTACACCTTCCTAAAGGCCATGAAGGATGCGACGACGTCAAACGTGGTGACCTTCCTGGTGAATGAGGTGTTTTACAAGTTCGGTGTGCCTGAAATTATACACTCGGATAATGGAAAGCAGTTCACATCCAAGGCGTTTGAGGAGATGATAGATGGCTTCGGGATCCAGCACATCAGGACGCCGATATACTCACCCCAGAGCAATGCAGCGGAACGGGTTAACCGTAGTGTCCTGGCAGCGATTCGCAGCTTCTTGGACGAAGATCACCGGGAATGGGATGCACACCTGCCGGAGATTGAAGTGGCCATCCGGAACACTGTCCATTCGGCTACCGGAGAAGCGCCGTTCTTCACAGTATTCGGCCATCATATGTTCCTCAACGGTTCCAGCTACAAGCTAGCCAGACAACTCCGGTCTCTGTGCGACCACGAGATGGCGGGAATGCAGACCAAGGATAAGCTTCGAGTAATCCACGCCAAGGTTCAGAAGCAGCTGGAGGGTGCGTACGAGATGAGTCGGCAACGCTATGATAAGCGAGCCCGTACGCTACTCGCTAAACCGGGTCAAGAAGTCTTCCGCCGCAACTTCGTGCTGAGTGACTTCAGCAAATCCTTCAATGCGAAGTTTGCTCGCAAGTTCCTGAAGGCCAGGGTGGTCAAATCCGTCGGCGGCAATGCATACTTGCTGGAGGACCTCCAAGGCCGCAGTCTGGGAGTGTATCACGCTAAGGACATCCGGCTGTGATCTGAAAGAAGGACACACAAAGTACACAATCATAGCAGCAACATCAGTAATACTTCCCGTCATGCGTGGGCCCCGCGTAAGGCGCCGTTCGAACTGCAAGACGATATCAGTGCCGTGTTGATTCCTACCGTATCTCCAAAGCTACCAATTATTTCGTCGTTCTGCAGAGACTCCTGGTAGCGCCTCTCGAAATCTTTGGTTGGTGTTGCAGTTGGAGTCGATTGTGGGATACTTCCTATCGATATGTCAGGACGATAGGGCGATGGTTTCGGTGGCGCCCCCCTGTGGGGAATCTGGCGGACGATCTGGCCATTTGGCTTAATCCCGGTTCGCTCAGGGATTGCCTTTCATGGCCTTGAATATGGCCAATGACCCAATTTTGGGAGAGGCAAGGGAATATGGCGGGATGAGAATGATGATAGGCAGGTATTGAGGTAGTCGCAGCCATATTGTCATGGAAGCTGGACGCAGCGATTAGTTCCGTCATTAAGTGTGTGCCAAAACCAGAAAAAGTGAGAGTTTAGAATGTTAAGTGTCAAGTGTTTAATTTCAATTAATTATTCGTAGGGCAACCGGGGTCCCAACACAAAGGGCCCCGGAAGATTTAATTTGGAGGTTATTTTTGGAATCTCTTCTATACGGATACGCCCTTCGCCTTGCATAAGAGCCTGACGTGGCGAGATCCCGGATTTCCACTTAACCTACCTGGACGAGCTTGGACCAGTGAATTCGGACCCGGTTACTTTGGCTTTACCAGACGCCGCCAACGCCGAACTATAATCCCCGGTGAGTCCGTTCCTGGGTATCAGTCCCACTCGCTATCGGGGACATCCGGCGTCAATTGGTGCGGCGGTGAACCGCCACGCCATAAACCGTCCCCATTCCTCGGGGCTTTCCTGGCTTTAACGGCCGCTGGCCTCCGGCTCCCGTCCGGGATAGAATATCGCCCGTTATCTAGCCTAGAAGTGGCTGAAAATTGTTATAATTTATTATATATATTTCATTGTTAGTCTTAATCGGAATACTTCCCGTAGTCACTTGTGAATTTGTCCGGATTCAGACCCTAAAACCATAGTTGTCCTCAGTGTTGCCTATTAAAAGGGTCGCGAGCCTTGGTTTTCGGTGGGGGAGATTGCAGCGCGCAATTACCTGTTTGGCCTGTCCCTTCTTTTCCCAGGGAGCTCCTTTGGATCAGGTGACCCGACACCCAGATAGGGTGTCTCCTTTGCGCCCCGTTTTAGTGTGAGCTCCACCAACAAATGACTGGTGGAGCATAGTTCCGCGGCGCCTGTAGCTTTTCCCAGGAAAGCAAGTTCCTCTGCTTTGACCGCCTAAGTTTGAGACGGCGGCCAACTGTGATATTGAAGGCTGAAAAAAGAGAAATTAGTTAATGGGAGTACCATAATCCCAATGTTTATATATAAGACTTACTGCGAATATTAAATTGTAAATGCAGACCGAAATGTGTGAGTGAGTTGTCACTGTGGGGGAGATGGAACCGAAGTAGGCGCGAGGAGTGACTCCGACGGTCCGAAAATGGGTGATGCCTCTGCGGAATCCTCCGGGGCATCCTTGGTTGGGTGGGCGTGCTCGGCTAAGTCACCAATAGCCACCAAAACATATCATATTTCCCGTCACTTGTAATAATTTGCCTTTGTTTACGTTTTATATGTAGTGATGACCGATAGTTTAGTGATGTGAGACTGCGTAGTCGTCGATATTTATGTTGCGAGCTGTGGCATTAGGGGGACTCCGCCCTGAGGGAAACTGAGCTAGCGGCACTGCCAAAGAAAAAATAGCAGTTCGTAGCAAGCACTTGGGGTGTGGGTACTCCAACCCTGCCCACACACACGCAACAATAAGCAAACAGCTGTTTGCACTTTGCAACGCTATACGCTGCAACAACATATGTTTTGCAACTGGCCAAAACATTGAGAAACAGCTACAAGATCACAAAAACATACATTTACCACGAAACTAATCCACCATCTTGTTCTCTTACAGATCCCCGGACGCCATCGGACAAATCTTGGGCTTTTGGATAAACCCAAAGCCTAAGCGAACAGGGCAACTAAGTCGGTTGTGTTTTCTTTGCGCTCGTCAAATAATCTAATATTTATCAAAATTCCTGTGCTCAAAGTCTTAAATTAAAGCTTAAAATTCTCGTGAACACGGAATACATTCGACGGCCTACACAACAATATCAATCTCCTAATTACTAAAAGTAAATTATTCGCGCCGACACAAGCCAAAGGCAATACACAGTAGAAAGATAAAATCACTCAGAATAATTGTGCAAAACAGAAGTAAACGCACAAACAACAAACAACGATCCAGCACTCACACATACATATAATAACACAAAACCACTCAGCTGATCACAAGCTACACAAACAACAACATGTCCTCAGCCAAGCGCCCAAGGGAGAAAACTAATCCCGATCTTAAGGGAACTGATACTGCTCCAACCAAGCTGCTACAGGAGATCGACAAGCGACTATTGGAACTTCGGGAGGGCCTCTGCAATGAACTCCACGAACGTCTTCTCACGAGCTTGGAAGCTAGGTTCACGGCCGTCACCGAGGATTTCCATCGACTTTCCAAAGGGTCAATCAGCTGGAAAATGATGTTGCCCCACTTAAGCAGCGGGTTTGCGATCTAGAGGCAAAACTTGCAACCAACTATGCAGCACAAGAGGTGGGTCCACTCAGGCAGCAGGTCTGCGATCTGGAAGCCAAGCTTGCTGCCAATTGCGCAGCACAGGAAGAAGCAGAGATTGCTTGCGATCTACGCTGGCATGGGGTTCCGCGTGTGGCAGACGAGAACCTCAAAACACTTTTCCATAAGCTATGTTTCTCACTTAACATTACACCACCACCGAAAATAAGATCGATTTTCCGCGTACGTACCCGCCAAGCGGTCAGCTCTATCGTGGATCCGGTAATTATTATTAGAATGGATCACGTGCGCGAAAAGGCATTATTGTTACGAGCAATTGGGTCATACCGGCGGACAACGAAAACACAATTAAGCTTATAGCTTATAGGTCTTGACTCGCCTGCATTTATATACTTAAATGAACAGCTGACAAAACCAAAATAGGAGTTGTTCAAAATTGCAATGCGTCTCAAGAAGCAAAAGCGCCTAACAGCTGTTTTCATTCGGCGCGGAGAAGTATTTGTAAAGCTGAGTACAGGAGAGAATGCTTTGTGCGTGCAGAACGAACGGGAGCTTTCAGAGATGACAGCTTCTACCAATCTGGCGGATAATATCGGTAGTAATTCATTTCGCGAGTAAATACACTTCTTTTAATAATAGTATATGTTCAATTAAGATACATTTTGTTAGATTTAAGAGTAGGGCCAGTCGCTTTAAATTTTCAAATTTTCACCGCTCCATGGGTTTAATAATTATTTATTTTAATTGCGTCCGCTGCTTATTTATTCTCATATTTATACAAAATGGGTGATCATTTGGACACACATCAATCGAATACGTTTTCCTTATTAAGAGTTCTTACGAAGCAGAGATCCGGCCTTAAAATCTGTCATATTAATGCGCAAAGTCTGACTAAGAAAATTGAAGAATTTAGATATTTGTTTGTAAATTCGTGCGTATATGTTATATGTATTTCTGAAACATGGTTTGTCCCGAATTTATGTGATATGTTAGTGTCGTGTGATGGATACAATCTTTTTCGAGCAGATCGTGACAGTCACGGGGGAGGAGTCGCAATTTATGTCAGCAATAAATTAGCTACCAAGTCCATATGTAAACATCCCGAGAACAGTGCAATGGAATATGTATTTCTAGAAATTAGCAGCCGGAATAAATCTGAAAAAATATTAATTGGGTGTACTTATCGCCCTCATTTTAATGTCAACTACGATGATCTCATCAATTTGCTGTCAAATATCTCTGTTAATTACTGTAATATCATCTTAGCAGGTGATTTCAATAGTGATGTCCTAAGAGAAACCCATCTGAAAAATAGCATTGAATCATTAGGAATCAACCTGGTGAACTCATCCTTTCCAACACATTTTACCAAATCGCGCAACACACTGTTAGATTTATTTTTTGTGACCAACATTGGAAAAGTAGTTATCTATGACCAATTGATTGTGCCGTCCTTCTCTAAACATGACCTAATCTTCTTGACGTATAACTTTGACTTGCCAGTTCTTGACAAAACAATAATATTTAGGGACTTTAAAAATATAGACTATGACCATCTAGGCGCGGAATTTGATTTGTGCAATTGGATCGATATTTATAGTTTACCATCAGTAGACCAACAAGTGACCTTTTTTCAAAATAATATCAGCTACCTTAATAACGAATTTGTGCCGGTACGAAGTAAAATCGTCCGGGCATCCGGAAAACCATGGTTTAACTCTGAAATCAAGACAGCCATCAAAAAGCGCAACGAGGCATATAACAAGTGGAAACGATACAAGACTTCAGCACTGTGTACCACTTTTAAAATGCTACGAAAGAATGTGACAAACCTAATCGATTCGGCCAAATCTAACTTTTACAGTCGCAAGTTTTATAATACAAAATCATCGACCGAAACATGGAAGGTAATAAAAAATTTAGGAATATCGAGAGCAAAAACTAGCCTTTTAGAAGATGTAGATGTAGATGCCTTGAATCGGCAGTTCACGGAATGCAATGTACCTGAAGTCACTGATAGTATATACCTGAACCAACAACAAGTACCTGAAAATATATGTGATAATAGATTTAGGTTTGTGTGTGTGAGTCAATGTGATGTCCTTGAATGTATTCTTAAAATTAAATCGAATGCTACCGGATTGGACGATGTTAACCCAAAATTTATAAAGATTTTACTCCCACGAATACTTGTATTTCTCACCCACATTTTTAATACTGCGATCATGACATCCGTGTTTCCAGACAGCTGGAAAGTTGCCAAGATTCACCCAATTCCAAAGAAAAATAAAGAATATAGGCCCATATCAATTCTCCCATACCTGTCCAAAATTTTCGAAAACCTAATGGCGGCACAAATAAATAACTTTATAATAGACAATAAAGTGCTCAATGATAAACAATCTGGCTTTAGAAGACACAGGAGCTGCACTTCCGCCATTTTAAAAATAGCAGAGGATATACGAGAACAAATAGATTCTTCCAATGTGACATTCTTAGTTTTACTTGATTATAGTAAGGCATTCGACACAGTAAATCACAATATTTTATGTGCGAAATTAAAAAATTTATATAATTTTTCAACCACTGCAATTAAGCTAATGACTTCGTACCTGAGCAATCGTCGCCAATCAGTTGTATTGTCTAAAATATTATCCTCGTTTGTGTTCCTTAACCGTGGTGTTCCGCAAGGTTCTGTTCTTGGTCCTCTGTTATTTACGTTATACATCAATGACCTTCCTAATTTCATATCTAACTGTGATATTCATATGTACGCTGATGACGTCCAGATGTATGTTACTCGTCCTCTTAATAGAATTCATAAGTGTGTAACTGTCTGTAATAGTGAACTTGTCCGTGTTAGTGAGTGGGCAAAAGGCAATGGCCTAGGTCTGAACGCTGCAAAATCCATGTGTCTGGTCATCCATAAAAAGCAAATTAAAATTGAAAACATACTACCTTTAAGTATTAATAATAGTTTTTTGAAATACGTGGATAATGCACCCAACCTAGGATTTATTTTTAACAGAACACTGTCCTGGAATGACCATATTTCAAGGGCAGTGGGTAAGACCTATGGCACACTAAGATCTCTGTCAATATCAAAACGTTTTCTTCCCACAAACATCCGTCTACTAATTGCAAAAACCTGTATAATTCCACAACTTTTCTATGGATTAGAAGTCTTTGCAAACTGTGACTCATGCAGCCTGAATAAACTTAGAGTACCTGTGAACAATGTCGCTCGTTTTGTCTTTGATTTACGGAGGGCGGACCATGTTTCCAACTTTACATATAAAATCTTTGACCTTAGCTTAATGGATTGGATAAACCTTAGAGTACTACTTCTCCTACACAAAATTATTATTCATAAAGAACCATCCTACTTATACGAAAAATTACAATTTACAACATCACGAAGGGTAAACAATATCACTTCAGTCAGGCACAGGTCTCTGCTATCAGAAAGACAATTTTTTGTATATTCTATTCGACTATGGAATCAGCTACCTAATAGCATCAAAAATATAAGCAGCACAACGCATTTTAAATTAAAATTGATCTCACACCTTAAAAGTTAAAATCCTTTAAACCCTTAAAAATTATTTCATAATAACCAAAACTAATAAATTTAAAGCGACCTAAATATTAAATATTAAGTATAAGTACTGTATTAGCTAATAAGTTTAAATATGTTTACCTTAATTGAAACGTTTTTTGTGACTAGCGCATTAATAATAAGCTCGAAGCTTGTAGCGTTGGGATGACTTATAAAATAAATAAATAAATAAATAATAATAAGGGCGAAGCGCGCAAGGAGAGTGTGCGAAGGCGACTATATATATAGCCGCAGAATTGAAAATCTGCTGTGATGGTCCGATCATAATGAGTGATACACCAATCGAAAGGTATCGCAATGAGGAAATTTTAGAAAGTGTATTTGATGACGAGTGTAATAATTTTTCGTCGCAAATGTTGATATCAGAACTTTTTTATGTTGAAGGTGCGATCGTCACTAGTTTTTTACCTCGTCAAGAGCTGTTTTTATTTGTTCTTTTATACTTCTTGTGTCTTTTATACTGTTGTGTCGTCCATTAATTTAACAATTTATTTATTTATTTCATTGTTTATTTATTTATTGTGAAATTTGGGAGGGAGTTTTGTACTATCCTAAGGAAAGATATAACATATTATTACACACATATCGCATAGTTGTCACACCATATTTATATCTATTTATTTATTTATTTGTTTATTTATTTATTTATATACTTATTTATTTATTAAAATTAACGTATTTGCTAGCGTATGTGAATAATTCACCGCGAGTTTTATGTAATTTATAGCCGTATTATAAATCACGTGGGCCCCTTCTGGGCTAGTTTTGGATTTTTAATCACCCAGTTTACTGAACAAAAACAAAAAAAAACCCACTCACAACCGCAGTGTACCATGCAGTGTTCGCCTCGTGTAGGTTGCTGGTAATTCAGGTCTGGGATCCACTAAGAGAGCTCTTTTAGGTGGGGACCGAAAAAAAACAGACGTCCACTTAATTTAATAATCCCGGTGTGGGACTATTGCATCCGGCGGACGGTGGTTAATGGGTTCCCTCAAGGGAATCTGAAGCCAATCCTGTAAAAATAGTTAAGTGAATAAATTGTCTTAACATGAATATGGAGTAATCTATCTTTTAGGGAGGAGGGGACATGTAGGCTATCCTAAGTATCCTGTGGTGGCTAGTCCAAGGGGCAGTCGGAGACACCTACGACTGCTACGGTTGGGTGGGAGCGCTTATTTTTATTTTTTTATTTTTATTTTATTTTATAAGTCATCCCAACGCTACAAGCTTCGAGCTTATTATTAATGCGCTAGTCACAAAAAACGTTTCAATTAAGGTAAACATATTTAAACTTATTAGCTAATACAGTACTTATACTTAATATTTAATATTTAGGTCGCTTTAAATTTATTAGTTTTGGTTATTATGAAATAATTTTTAAGGGTTTAAAGGATTTTAACTTTTAAGGTGTGAGATCAATTTTAATTTAAAATGCGTTGTGCTGCTTATATTTTTGATGCTATTAGGTAGCTGATTCCATAGTCGAATAGAATATACAAAAAATTGTCTTTCTGATAGCAGAGACCTGTGCCTGACTGAAGTGATATTGTTTACCCTTCGTGATGTTGTAAATTGTAATTTTTCGTATAAGTAGGATGGTTCTTTATGAATAATAATTTTGTGTAGGAGAAGTAGTACTCTAAGGTTTATCCAATCCATTAGGCTAAGGTCAAAGATTTTATATGTAAAGTTGGAAACATGGTCCGCCCTCCGTAAATCAAAGACAAAACGAGCGACATTGTTCACAGGTACTCTAAGTTTATTCAGGCTGCATGAGTCACAGTTTGCAAAGACTTCTAATCCATAGAAAAGTTGTGGAATTATACAGGTTTTTGCAATTAGTAGACGGATGTTTGTGGGAAGAAAACGTTTTGATATTGACAGAGATCTTAGTGTGCCATAGGTCTTACCCACTGCCCTTGAAATATGGTCATTCCAGGACAGTGTTCTGTTAAAAATAAATCCTAGGTTGGGTGCATTATCCACGTATTTCAAAAAACTATTATTAATACCAGGGAATCAAACCGAATCTTATTTCGGTTCCGGTTCCGGTACTGGTCCCATACCAAATCTGCTTATTCGGTAAACGAATATATTTTGGTATTGATGTTTTGGTTCCGGTTCTTGTACCGGTACGTACTGGTACAGTTAAAAATTTATATTAATACTTTGAAATGATTTATTTGAGTTTTATTTTGAAAACAAACTTGAATGTAAAATCAATAAATTTAATCAGGTTTTTTATAAGAAATATAAAAAAATAAGATTTTAATTAGATTTTTTACTTTTTTATTTCTAAGAAGAAATATAGTCATTAGCGTCTTAAAAATAACGCGTAGAATGCTTTTCTTACATAAGCAGTACATGTGCGACGGGAAGAAGATATAGTAGAAAGTGGGAGCTGATACATACATATGGGTATGATTTTATTCAGGATTTTTAACGAGTTTAGTAAATGAGTACCAAAACCGTACCGGTTCCAGTAATACGGTAATCGGTTCGAAATTAAATTTTTATTTTGGTCTCGGTACCGGTTCCGGTTCTCTATAAGGAATCGGTTTATTTCGGTTATCGGTTCCGGTTCCGGTTCTGGTTTTATTCTCTGATTAATACTTAAAGGTAGTATGTTTTCAATTTTAATTTGCTTTTTATGGATGACCAGACACATGGATTTTGCAGCGTTCAGACCTAGGCCATTGCCTTTTGCCCACTCACTAACACGGACAAGTTCACTATTACAGACAGTTACACACTCATGAATTCTATTAAGAGGACGAGTAACATACATCTGGACGTCATCAGCGTACATATGAATATCACAGTTAGATATGAAATTAGGAAGGTCATTGATATATAACGTAAATAACAGAGGACCAAGAACAGAACCTTGCGGAACACCACGGTTAAGGAACACAAACGAGGATAATATTTTAGACAATACAACTGATTGGCGACGATTGCTCAGGTACGAAGTCATTAGCTTAATTGCAGTGGTTGAAAAATTATATAAATTTTTTAATTTCGCACATAAAATATTGTGATTTACTGTGTCGAATGCCTTACTATAATCAAGTAAAACTAAGAATGTCACATTGGAAGAATCTATTTGTTCTCGTATATCCTCTGCTATTTTTAAAATGGCGGAAGTGCAGCTCCTGTGTCTTCTAAAGCCAGATTGTTTATCATTGAGCACTTTATTGTCTATTATAAAGTTATTTATTTGTGCCGCCATTAGGTTTTCGAAAATTTTGGACAGGTATGGGAGAATTGATATGGGCCTATATTCTTTATTTTTCTTTGGAATTGGGTGAATCTTGGCAACTTTCCAGCTGTCTGGAAACACGGATGTCATGATCGCAGTATTAAAAATGTGGGTGAGAAATACAAGTATTTGTGGGAGTAAAATCTTTATAAATTTTGGGTTAACATCGTCCAATCCGGTAGCATTCGATTTAATTTTAAGAATACATTCAAGGACATCACATTGACTCACACACACAAACCTAAATCTATTATCACATATATTTTCAGGTACTTGTTGTTGGTTCAGGTATATACTATCAGTGACTTCAGGTACATTGCATTCCGTGAACTGCCGATTCAAGGCATCTACATCTACATCTTCTAAAAGGCTAGTTTTTGCTCTCGATATTCCTAAATTTTTTATTACCTTCCATGTTTCGGTCGATGATTTTGTATTATAAAACTTGCGACTGTAAAAGTTAGATTTGGCCGAATCGATTAGGTTTGTCACATTCTTTCGTAGCATTTTAAAAGTGGTACACAGTGCTGAAGTCTTGTATCGTTTCCACTTGTTATATGCCTCGTTGCGCTTTTTGATGGCTGTCTTGATTTCAGAGTTAAACCATGGTTTTCCGGATGCCCGGACGATTTTACTTCGTACCGGCACAAATTCGTTATTAAGGTAGCTGATATTATTTTGAAAAAAGGTCACTTGTTGGTCTACTGATGGTAAACTATAAATATCGATCCAATTGCACAAATCAAATTCCGCGCCTAGATGGTCATAGTCTATATTTTTAAAGTCCCTAAATATTATTGTTTTGTCAAGAACTGGCAAGTCAAAGTTATACGTCAAGAAGATTAGGTCATGTTTAGAGAAGGACGGCACAATCAATTGGTCATAGATAACTACTTTTCCAATGTTGGTCACAAAAAATAAATCTAACAGTGTGTTGCGCGATTTGGTAAAATGTGTTGGAAAGGATGAGTTCACCAGGTTGATTCCTAATGATTCAATGCTATTTTTCAGATGGGTTTCTCTTAGGACATCACTATTGAAATCACCTGCTAAGATGATATTACAGTAATTAACAGAGATATTTGACAGCAAATTGATGAGATCATCGTAGTTGACATTAAAATGAGGGCGATAAGTACACCCAATTAATATTTTTTCAGATTTATTCCGGCTGCTAATTTCTAGAAATACATATTCCATTGCACTGTTCTCGGGATGTTTACATATGGACTTGGTAGCTAATTTATTGCTGACATAAATTGCGACTCCTCCCCCGTGACTGTCACGATCTGCTCGAAAAAGATTGTATCCATCACACGACACTAACATATCACATAAATTCGGGACAAACCATGTTTCAGAAATACATATAACATCTACGCACGAATTTACAAACAAATATCTAAATTCTTCAATTTTCTTAGTCAGACTTTGCGCATTAATGTGACAGATTTTAAGGCCGGATCTCTGCTTCGTAAGAACTCTTAATAAGGAAAACGTATTCGATTGATGTGTGTCCAAATGATCACCCATTTTGTATAAATATGAGAATAAATAAGCAGCGGACGCAATTAAAATAAATAATTATTATACCCATGGAGCGGTGAAAATTTGAAAATTTAAAGCGACTGGCCCTACTCTTAAATCTAACAAAATGTATCTTAATTGAACATATACTATTATTAAAAGAAGTGTATTTACTCGCGAAATGAATTACTACCGATATTATCCGCCAGATTGGTAGAAGCTGTCATCTCTGAAAGCTCCCTTTCGGTCTGCACGCACAAAGCATTCTCTCCTGTACTCAGCTTTACAAATACTTCTCCGCGCCGAATGAAAACAGCTGTTAGGCGCTTTTGCTTCTTGAGACGCATTGCAATTTTGAACAACTCCTATTTTGGTTTTGTCAGCTGTTCATTTAAGTATATAAATGCAGGCGAGTCAAGACCTATAAGCTATAAGCTTAATTGTGTTTTCGTTGTCCGCCGGTATGACCCAATTGCTCGTAACAATAATGCCTTTTCGCGCACGTGATCCATTCTAATAATAATTACCGGATCCACGATAGAGCTGACCGCTTGGCGGGTACGTACGCGGAAAATCGATCTTATTTTCGGTGGTGGTGTAATGTTAAGTGAGAAACATAGCTTATGGAAAAGTGTTTTGAGGTTCTCGTCTGCCACACGCGGAACCCCATGCCAGCGTAGATCGCAAGCAATCTCTGCTTCTTCCTGTGCTGCGCAATTGGCAGCAAGCTTGGCTTCCAGATCGCAGACCTGCTGCCTGAGTGGACCCACCTCTTGTGCTGCATAGTTGGTTGCAAGTTTTGCCTCTAGATCGCAAACCCGCTGCTTAAGTGGGGCAACATCATTTTCCAGCTGATTGACCCTTTGGAAAGTCGATGGAAATCCTCGGTGACGGCCGTGAACCTAGCTTCCAAGCTCGTGAGAAGACGTTCGTGGAGTTCATTGCAGAGGCCCTCCCGAAGTTCCAATAGTCGCTTGTCGATCTCCTGTAGCAGCTTGGTTGGAGCAGTATCAGTTCCCTTAAGATCGGGATTAGTTTTCTCCCTTGGGCGCTTGGCTGAGGACATGTTGTTGTTTGTGTAGCTTGTGATCAGCTGAGTGGTTTTGTGTTATTATATGTATGTGTGAGTGCTGGATCGTTGTTTGTTGTTTGTGCGTTTACTTCTGTTTTGCACAATTATTCTGAGTGATTTTATCTTTCTACTGTGTATTGCCTTTGGCTTGTGTCGGCGCGAATAATTTACTTTTAGTAATTAGGAGATTGATATTGTTGTGTAGGCCGTCGAATGTATTCCGTGTTCACGAGAATTTTAAGCTTTAATTTAAGACTTTGAGCACAGGAATTTTGATAAATATTAGATTATTTGACGAGCGCAAAGAAAACACAACCGACTTAGTTGCCAGCTTTGGTATGCTTCGTCACTACATGGACTGCCGTCCATAGTGATCAGTGGGTCATGATTAATTCTTAAGCACTAGCGGTCACTCTTAGGAATAAACCTCATTTTTACATGAAAGTAAAGTATCTGTTGTCCAAAGTAAATTCCCCTATCACTATAAATGATCTGGAACATTTGTACATCAAGACCTTCCGTCTTGATTTTTCCCTTCTTATACATTGTACTAAAGTAGAAAAAGCCATAGTTTTTGCCACGGTACCCAAGACTACTGTTTACTCTGAACTCGCATCAAATGAATTTCTCGGTGAGGTTAGTACCTTCGTAATCCGCCTGATGAATTAAATATTGAATAAAAACACTGAACACACACTAGTTTATTATCTAGCTATTTACAACCATATCCTTACATAGATTAACTTTTTGTTATTCGCGCACTTTGCGCATTTTAATGAAATTTGTTGAATAGTGTAAGGCGGGAGCGGGAGCGCAATAAAGTTTTAATCGCTCTCGCGAATTCGCCCCGTCTCTCGCCCCCCTTCGTTAAGTTAGGCTTAAGCGTTTTTATAACTAAATTAAAGAGTTAGTTGTTATATGAACTTCATTGCGGAAACTCCCTTTCGTCGTCCAAACAAACCGTAAATTTTCCCTGCAATCACACGTTTTCGCGTTTATAATACAAAACAGTATTACATTTTCATGGTGACCCCGACGTGATTAGCAGTGGAACTCGAATTATTGTTTTTTTTTGGTGAAACAAACAAATTAAAAATCAGACAAATCGCGCCGGCCTCCTTTTTTTTAAACATTAAAGTGATCTGTTGCCGCCGATTTAATTCGTCGTTGCTGCCGTTGTTGTTGTTGCCGCCTCTTGTCGCCTGTTGCTGCCGATTTAATTCGTCGTTGCTGCCGCTGGAAAATTTTGACCGCTGCAGTTCTCAACCGCCGTTATCGCCAAATTCACCGCTTTAATCCCCTATGCACAGGAAGGAAGTCATATGGATTCGAAGAGGGAAGTTGCCGACGGATGTGAATCGTCCCACCTAACAGTTGAAAGTTAATCTGTGGCGTGTCGTAAATTGTTTTTTGGCCCATCTTTCAACTTTTTGCATTCGTGTGAAAAATTCGGTAGATAGCGAGCATTCTAACCAAGAAATAAATAAAACTTGCATGCACTAACGATTATAATTCTGATACATACATCCATACATACATATATACATATTTCGAATTATAAATACATATATGCATAAGTGAATCGCTTTGGACCAAAATCAAATAAATATTGGTCGGCATCCTGGTTTTTTAAAAAACAAAATTCACCAATTATAGCTTTGCAAAAAATTAAAGGGGTAAAAGTTGAGAATTGTGAAAAGTTCTAATTCCAGAATTAAATCCTCGGCAAATTTATAATTATTGAATTGTTAAAATAAATTAATTCATTTAAATAACTCCCCCACACTGCTTGCATTCAGCTTATTCCTCTCGTTGGTTATTATTAAATTTATTTAATTTTATAATAATTTATAAAAAAAAAACACACTTACATACTAATAATTTTTAACAAAAAAAAAAAAAAATTAAAATAAATGAAATTTAAAATTCTTTGATACCAAAACAAACAAAAACAAAAATAAAATGTCGAAAACAGAAAGTAGCTACAAGGAAATCGAAGAGTTAAAAAACCAACGAGATGGGTATATGAGGAGTATAGCGCGAACGCAAAGATTTTTAAATGAGGGTCGATTTTCTTTAAATGCGGTTGAGTTAGAATGTCGATTAGAAATCCTAAATACGCACATTGAAAATGCTTCGCTTATACAAAACAAAATCGAAGCGAAAGATGGAGATGATGTGTACCGCGAAGAGTTCGAAGATACAGCAATTATAGCAAAATCGTTGCTAATTTCCCTAATTGCCGAAGCAAAGCGCAAGAGCGTTGACAATTCTGCTCCGCCGGCAACGCGCACACCCCAATGCCGTTTGCCAAGCGTCGCTCTTCCAACTTTCAGCGGAAAACATTCCGAATTTAAAAATTTTATAAGCCTTTTCGAAACGTTCGTTGACAAAGATGACACGCTGCACGATATCGAAAAATTTAACCATCTAATATCGTGTTTGGCTGGAGACGCGCTAGGAACAGTCAGGGCATTCCAAGTTACCGCGGATAACTATCCAAAAGCCCTGGCTAGCCTAAGGCGGGTGTACGATAATGATTGTTTGATTTTCTTTGACAATATATCGACACTATTTAATCTGCCAAAGATTTCCCAGCCATCAGCTACAGCCTTGAGAAACCTGATCGACACAGTCACAGCGCTGTACGATTCTCTTTTGTCCATTGGGGATGACAAAGGTATTACGAATGCCATCCTCATCCATCTAGTAATGGGCAAAGTCGATGCAGGAACTAAAAGAAAATGGGAAGAACAGATAGATTATACCTCGCTTCCTCTTTGGAGCGAGTGTGAGTCAGCCCTGAACAAGCGCTATCAGCATATGGTTGCCGAAGAAGCGTGTAAGCCAAAAGTTGTTCAGCAGAGCCAGGCTTATCCTAAGAAGAATGGAAACAGGAGTTTTTCGTTTGTTGCTGCCATGGACGACCCCGAAGTGTGTGTGTTTTGCAACTCAGCAGAACATCAAGTAGGAAATTGCACTGCTTTTGCTGCCCTAACAGAGACTTCAGATTAAGAGAGAGGACGTGTGTTTGAGCTTGCGGGGCATTGGTGGAACTAATGCTCAAGCAACCAAGAAAATACACACGTTGGTCAAGTCGCGAGTGGGTAGCAGTCAATTGTCGTCCGAATTTTACATATTAAAAAATATTTCTGGTTATCATCCGGATCAAACGGTGAACACCAGCGGCTGGAGGGTGCCTGAAAATATTCAATTGATCCATTCTTCTTCAAGCCCCAAAAAATAGATATGCTCATTGGCGCAGACTCGTTCTTTGAACTATTGTCAGTCGGCCAGATAAAGCAAGGGCCTGAGTTTCCCATTTTGCAGAAAACAGTTCTCGGCTGGATAGTGTCAGGGAGATGTGCCTCAGAAAAAATAAGAAATGCTGAAAAGTTGGTACATCTCAGCTGCCAGGAGGAAGTGTTGGATTCAATAGACACAACCCTGCAGAAATTTTGGTCTGTGGAGGACTTGCCGCCCAAGGCCAAGGTCCACACTCCTGAGCAGCAACTTTGTGAGCAACACTTTGAGAAAAATACTCAAAGATTGTCGTCCGAGAGATTTTCGGTTCGTCTGCCGTTCAAATCTGACCCAAACCCATGAAGTTGCGAAACGTAGATTTTTGTCGCTTGAAAGAAGATTATCCAAAGATCCTTCTTTAAAAAAGATGTATCTGGAATTCATGGAAGAATATGAAGCCATGGGCCACATGTCCTCCACGAACGATAAAATTCCAGACAGTCCGCACTATTTTATTCCGCACCAATGCGTGCTGCGACCTCAAAGCACCTCAACAAAGTTGAGAGTGGTATTCGACGCCTCGAGCCGTACATCGACGCAGGTCGCGTTGAACGACATCTTGATGGTTGGCCCCACCATTCAAGAGGAGCTGTATTCGACCCTGCTTCGGTTCAGACTGCACAAGTTTGCGCTTGCAGCAGACGTAAAGAAGATGTATCGTCAAGTAATGGTTGACGAAGCTGACCGAAACTTTCAGCTCATAGTGTGGAGACGAGATCCATCTGAGTCTCTAAAAATCTTCAAGCTGAACATGCTGAATGCGTCTTGGAGAGATCGCGCAGGATTCGTGTCCAAAAGCCGCCAAGGTCATTCAGAATGACTTTTATGTTGACGATTTGTTGACTGGCGCCAGATGCGTTGAGGACCTGTTAAGCCTTCGGGACGATGTTTCTCAGGTATTGCAAGAGGCAGGATTTGAATTGGCAAAGTGGTTTTCTAACTGCCCAGAGTTGTCCGCATCTGAAAGCGCTGTCATGCCGCTAACGGCAGACTCAGACGTAACTAAAACCCTTGGCGTGGTTTGGCTACCGGGTAAAGATTACTTTCAATTTCGGTTGGATGACTCTTTCCTGGATCTTCGTGCGACAAAACGAAACATACTGTCGGTGACTGCCCGACTTTTCGATCCGCTTGGCCTATTGTGTCCTCTAGTGACTAGGGCAAAAATGTTGTTGCAGGAACTGTGGCTTCGAAAGTTAGACTGGGACGAGTCGCTGCCGATGCAACTGCAGACATCTTGGGAAGCGTTTAAGGGAACGCTGTTGCAGCTGCCCAAGATCAAGGTATACAGACGCCAAAGTCCCGGCAGAAATACATGGTTTCGCTGACGCTTCCATGCGAGCATATGGAGCGTGCATCTACGTTCGCACTAGTACCGCTGAAGGTTTAAAAGTATCTTTATTGACAGCAAAATCCAAAGTAGCTCCCCTCAAGACGAAAACTTTGCCCCGCCTTGAGTTGTGCGCAGCTCACCTCCTTGCGGATCTTTATAATCGTGTAAACCCATTGCTTAATTTTCCTATGGACGGACTCGGAGATCACTCTGCATTGGATCAAAACGCATCCGTCGTCGTTGTCGGTTTTCGTCTCAAACCGAGTTGCAGAGATCCAAGAGTGGTCGAAAAAAGCAACTTGGCGACATGTCCCCACGAAAGTAAACCCAGCGGACATCGTGTCACGGGGATGTGACGTTGAGGAACTCACAGCGTCCATTTGGTTCGCTGGGCCGTCGTTTTTGCTTGATGCTGAAAACGATTGGCCTGTAAATCGACACTTTGAAGCACCTGCTGATGTCGTGTCGACGGAATTACGCAAGTCAGCATTGGCGCTTATGGTAATTCCAGAGCCCAACTATGTGCTTCAGAAAATAGAGTCTTTTTCGTCGCACATAAAGCTTCTAAGAGTTTTCGTGTGGGTCTTTCGGTTTATTCAAAGGTGCAAAAAAGTGTCGCAGCCCTTTGAAATAAGTGTTACTCCAAGAGAACTGAATTTTACGTTCGAGAAAATAGTGGAAGTGATCCAATCTCACGAGTTCAGTGACGACATAGGCAAAATTCGAAAAAACAAACCGGTAGCAACGAATATTCAGAAAATAAGCCCTTTTCTCCAGGAGAAACAATTAGATTGGTGTTGCTGCGAGTTGGGGGTCGGTTATTGAATGCTCCTATCCCGTACGAAGCCAAATTCCCGTTGTTGTTATCGAAAAGCTCACAGTTTGTTAAAACCTACGTGTCCTATCTGCACGTTACAAATTGTCATGCTGGCCCTCGAGCTCTTGTAAGTCTGTTGCGAGAAAAGATATGGTTGGTTAATGCGCAGGAAGTTTGCCGCAGAACAGTTCGTTCTTGCATTCGTTGCTTTCGGTGCAAGCCGCATCTCTTGACGCAAATCATGGGGAACTTGCCATCAGACAGACTTCGAGCTCTCCGCCCTTTTAATATCTGTGGTGTTGATTTTTGTGGCCCATTCAACACAACGTATTGTATCCGTGGTAAGCCACCGTACAAATCATACGTGGCATTGTTTGTTTGTTTTGCGTCCAAAGCGGTCCACCTAGAGTTAGTGTCCGACCTCACCACTGATGCGTTTTTGTTGGCATTGCAAAGGTTCGTGAGTCGACGCGGGATTCCGGAGAAGGTGTGGTGCGACAACGCGACGAACTTCGTCGGAGCCGATCGCCACATGAGAGAGTTCCGGGCCCGTCTGGAGGAGCAGGGGGGCGGTATCGCAACATTCGCATCAAGAAAAGGATGCGAGTTTGCGTTCATACCGCCCAGAGCACCTCACTTCGGCGGACTTTGGGAGGCAGGTGTGAAGTCTGCAAAGCACCTGTTCCTTCGGACGGTCGGCGAAGACATACTGACCGCGGAGGAGCTCGGAACTCTCCTCACCAGCGTGGAGGCCGTTCTCAACTCCAGGCCCCTCGGAGCGATCAGCACGGATCCCAACGACGGCGAAGCTCTAAGCCCAGGCCATCTCCTGATCGGCGGGCCCCTCCTAGCTCCACCCTCAGCAGCGCTCCCGAACCAAGTCAGCCCAACCTGCTTGCGTAGATGGCGCAGTGTCTCGTCTCTCAGGCACAGGTTTTGGCAACGATGGTCCCGGGAGTACGTCTCGAGCCTCCAGGCGAAGAACAAGTGGCACCAGGACGTCGTCGCCGAGGAAAATCTTCCGCCGCAGCAGTGGATGATCGGGCGGATCGTGGCGGTGCACGTCGGCGCTGACGGCAAGGTCCGGTATCGGCGAGCGGTCCATAGGTTGGCGGTGGTGCCTGTGGCATGCTGAAGACGACGGTCCTTCAGAGGGGGCGGTGTGCGCGAACACTTTGCGCATTTTAATGAAATTTGTTGAATAGTGAAAGGCGGGAGCGGGAGCGCAATAAAGTTTTAATCGCTCTCGCGAATTCGCCCCGTCTCTCGCCCCCCTTCGTTAAGTTAGGCTTAAGCGTTTTTATACTGAAATTAAAGAGTTAGTTGTTATATGAACTTCATTGCGCAAACTCCCTTTTGTCGTCCAAACAAACCGTACATTTTCCCTGCAATCACACGTTTTTGCGTTTATAATTCAAAACAGTATTAAATTTTCAATAATAAAACATTGAGTTTTCAGCGGCGAGTATCAGCCTTGTGTTTGTATGCACAACCACAAGAGCCCTCAGAGCGACGTTTGTAGTCGTGAATAATCAGCAATTTGTTGTCGTGTGCCCTTGTACAGGTGGTAAATTCGATACTCTTAGCTAAGCGAAAGCTTAGTTTGTTGGGCAATGTAAACTGATGACCGACAGACCTCACGATTATTTCTCTCGGCCCAAGTCCTTTCAGGACTAGTGCACTAATATGCCCACGTAACAAGTTTGAAACTAGGAATACAAATACAAGTAAAAGAAAAATACCCGTACAAACCTGGCTCCCCAATATCAAAAACTAAAATCCAGCTTAAGTTTTTCTTATCAGAATATAATAATAGCTATCTAAATTGTATTCGGATAGTCTTTCTTTTCCATTCCATATTACTGTATTTACAGAAACCTGGTTAAAAGAGGAGATCTTAAACTCCGAAATTTTTCCTGGTAAGTACAATACTTATAGGCATGACCGACCATCCAGGCGAGGCGGTGGAGTTTTAATTGCCGTAAACTCAACTCTCAAATCAGAAGTGGTAACATTTGAGGAAT
Source organism: Drosophila pseudotakahashii (assembly GCA_035046095.1). NCBI lineage: Eukaryota > Metazoa > Arthropoda > Insecta > Diptera > Drosophilidae > Drosophila > Drosophila pseudotakahashii. The sequence goes on from JAWNOE010000094.1 coordinate 861,495, forward strand.
TCTATAATATAGAATTCATATATGTAAGGCTGTCGTCTCCCGGTAGTTTATATATATTACCAGTTCGTACATTCGTCCTGCATCTGCATTTCCAGACTACTTGAATCAAAGATCAAAGAATCATAGGGTCTTCGGCATACAAAAATCCACTAACTCTGCGATTTTTTCTTTAAAAACTGGTTGGGTGGATTTAATCCAAGCCTTTTGTATAATATTAAGTGTCATTTGAATAACATCCACTAATTTTAATAGCCGACACTATCGGCTAATATATCGGTGGCAAAAAGATTGCTGCAACACTATTATTGTTTTTACATTTCGCCTTAGAATTTAAAAAAACAGCACCGTGGGAAGCTTTTTTTTCGTACTTCCAAAGTCAAAAATGCGTTTTTCACATAGAAAATTCGACTTTGGGCTTTAAAAAAATATTTAAAGATAAAAAATAAAAAAAAACTTCCTAAGGCGCGGGTTTTTTTATGTAGAAAAATATGCGACAAGTTTGAAAACGATCGGTTGAGCCGTTTAGAAATTCCGATGAACACGGACTTTTAAAACGTGGTATTGAGAAAAACTCACTTAAACATATCACATGTAAAACACACAAAGGGCACTTTAAAAAAAGGCGTTTGGCGGTGTTCACTGTATCTCCGCCAAAAGTTGCCGGGTTTTCATTCTGCCTGTTCAGATTCACGATCTGGCAACACGGTGCCAATACCGGCAGAGAATTTGGGCCAAGGGAGCTTTCGCTACTGCTGGAGAGAGAGGAAAAGAGTAGTCGGAGTTCGGAATTGCACCGCGACGCTAACGGAGCTGCGTTCTTCTTGTTGATTGCTTGTTATATATCAGATCATATAAATTTCCAAAGTGTTTTGCATGACTAAAGGAACCCCTTAATTCTGTGACACCGAGCTGCCGGCAGGAGGGGACACAACTAAACATGGTGGCCCATGAGGGGAAGTCTGCAAGCATTTGTGAATAATCTGCGAACAATTTAAATATATATAAAAGCATGACTACGAAGGTTATCAGAAGGGCGCGACGCAAGCTCCGTTAGTTCGTGCAGTGCAACTCCACGCGGTTCGACGAACACAGAGTAAACATACCGGATTATTGTTAAGCGCCGCTTTAGATAATCGCTTATCTGCGCTCAGGCGGGTTGTACCGTTTGTTTTCTCCGCTTTGGTTTGTGCTGGAATTTTTGGGTAAGGAAAAGAAAAGAGTTTTGCGTGCGTGATAAGTGTCATAGCTGAGCTGAATTAGCTGGGAAGGTTTTGTTTACACTATTCAACATGGATCTGGAACCAGAAACTTCGCTGTCCTTAGATCATTTTATTAACCTCCAAGTTGACAGGCACAACGCCTTGAAGGCCATTTTGCTAAATTATAGAAAAACGCGGCAAGTAGAAAAACGAAGGTATATTTTAAAAGACGTTTTCAGCAAATAGAGGAATTGCGAAGTGCGTTTTTGGTCGCTCACGAGCAGGCTGTCAACATAGACGGCTATGAGGCATCAGCGTATGTTACCAAGCATCTACATTCCGAGTTTGAGGAGCGGTACATGTACGCATATTGTCTTTTCGCCGAGGATCAAGAGAAGTTTGTGCCAGCGGAGTCTCAGACCGCGACTGTGGCCGCAGCTGTCGGACCGACGGCTGAGGTTTGCATGACGATGCCACAAATGACAGCTCCCAAATTCTCAGGTGCGGCCGTGGACTGGCCAGGTCATTTTGATGCATTCAACAGCCTTGTATACAACAATCCGTCGCTCACCAGGATGCAAAAGCTTCATTTTCTTAAGGAATCGCTCCCGGTCGGACGTGCGTCAAATGCAGCTTACCGACTCAAACTTCCCAGTAGCTTGGTCCCTGAAGCTAAAGCGCTACAACAACCCGCGCCTGGTTTTCACTCATCACATGAGCGCTGTTTTTTTGCTGCCGAATTTGCAGAAGGAGTCGTCGGAAGAGCTTCGGACTATGCTCAGCACCGTCAACGTGTGTCTCGGCGCCTTCAAGCGCGTCAAGGCCTTAGAAGGGTAGGCACATCATTGGCTGGCGTATCACGCGGCTTCCAGGCTCCCAAAGGAAACACTCAGCGCATAAGAGCATCATCAAGGTAGTACGACGACCGTCCCGTCCTATGCCGATCTGGAGTCGTTTCTGAACGATCGGCTGGATGCATGGATGCGAACGAAAACCGAAACTCGTCGAACGACCTCAGTCCTGGGCTCGGGTCTTTAGATGTCATGCGCCGGCTTAAGGTGCCATCATTGGGACGGCGGTCACGTTCTGCGCCGTTGTCCGACGTTTCTAGCTATGGAAGCGTGGAGGCGCAAGGAGGTTGTAGGCAGGGCGAAGCTGTGCATCAACTGCCGCAGCAAGGCTCATGCGCTTCCCCGCTGCACCAGCAACAAAGGGTGTCAGGTTTGCGGTCAGCGTCATCATACGCTGTTGCACTTGCCGATGCATCTCAGCCCGCCATCGCTCCGCAGGCGCTCTCTTCCCATATGTCGACGCTGTAGTCGCGATCCTCGATGGCTAATAATGGTGATCAGCCTCATCGGGAAGCCGGCTCCGAATATCGATGCTATACGTCCTCATCGCCCTATAATCGCGTGGTCAATATTCTTTTGGCTACAGCACGCATCATGGTTCAGAACCCAGACAACGGGCTTCAAGCAGTCATCACGGCGCTCATCGATCAGGGCTCCGAGGCCACCATCGTATCCGAGCATGTGGTGCAGTCCCTTCATCTTAGACGGGCAATGGCGAGGGCGTCCATTGTCGGAGTAGGCCAAGGGGTTGGGTCCAGGAGCAAGCACATGGTTTACTTTAAGGTTCTAAGCACTAATAACACTGTGCAGCATTTTTAGTGCTTTTTAAATTTACCTCGATGGATGCTATATTTTTGGATTCCTTACGAATTCCCAAGTTAAACTGCGTTTTCCAAAAAGTTCCCCGACGGAAGGATTCTTAGCGATTCTTAGATACACTCTTTATCTTTCAAACCCTATACTTAGAATAATTTTAGGATTTTTTTAAGGCAGAAACAAATTCTAGAAAACATAGTCAAAAACATTAAAGTATACAGCTGCTGTCAAAATAGTAGTAGTGTTGCCGTCCTGTGTATTTAAAAGTTTGTTGTTGTAATTGATCTTTTCCTGGTAATATTGTATTGATTATCATTTACTATTAGACTAATTGGCTTAATCCTACCGTATCCGATAACGAAATAATGTCCAATAAATATTTCATTTATTCATTTATTCATTTATTTATCGACCCATGATTTGTCCATTTTTGACAACGCCGATATTGAGCTTACTGCTGTAAAAATATACCGTCATTACTCCAACCTTTTTGAAACTTGCTCGTATATTCCTCCTTGTTTCGACGCATAGACATATTTGCAGCACCTTTCCGACACTAGGCACATTTCCTCATCCGCTGATGCTTCACATCTCATTATTGTTTAGGGTGACTTTAATATTCCTCAACTATCCTGGCTATCATGTGATGATCTCGCTGACTTATCCCTTGCCCAAGTAAATTCCATACCCAATCAGAATGGAAGATTCCTAGACCTTACATTTTAATCTGACTTTTGCGATACCACTATAACGCGCTGTCCTGAGGACCCCTAACATCCGACACTACAAATTGTTTTTAATAGTGTGGTTCAGTTCCCGAAAACTTCTACAAAAGCGATTTGGACTGGATGCGTCGACTACTCGCTACTGTCGGCAACTTTTACCCAAGTTGACTGGTTTATTCTCCAAAATCATTCGCTCCAAAATTCAGTATCAACTTTTTACAAAACCATGTATTCCTTGTTTGATGAAATTGTTCCTTTATCGAAACACTTGGCTCACCTAAAAAATTTAAAGACAAAACTCATTTTTCAAAAGTCTATTAATAGCACGTTTTGAGCTATTTGAAAGGAGTCCTTCATTATACAACCCCATAAAAAGGGCAGCCAGTCTGATATTACGATCTTTGGTGCGATATCCAAACTATGTGCTATTCCTAAGCTATTTAGCGTCGCTTGTGAACGGTTGTGTTTACCAATATGCTCTTAGTTTTTGTTTTATTTTGTGATCTTTATGCAATAGTCATGTGTTTGTTTATCAAAAAAGTTTTGCCTAAAAATCGTGTTTGTGTTTTAAATAGATCCCCCATTTAACGGGTACGTGGTTAAAGTTTATTTTAACTTTTCAATTAGATTTGTTTAATATCTTTGCTTTGTTAGTGATAGCACTCTCCTAATTTGCTGTAACTCTTGTATTCTCCCTTTTTCTCTTCTCTCTCTCCCGCTCTCTATTATAACTGTAATATCACTCTCTTTGAACCTGTCTAAACTTCTTATAGACTTTTGGGTGCTATTCGCATTGTCTCTCTCTCTTGCTTGCTTTTACATTGTAATTGTTCGTGCGTTATAGTTGTTGGTGCCCTATAAGTGACGCTCAGTCGATAGAAGTTTTTTCTCTCGCGCTCTCTGGCTGTCGATTTAATTCGTGATCCGCGCTCTTATACTTTTTGAGCTTTGTGTCTTTGCGGTTTTGGAATTTGATCCCTGTGCCAAATTTACTTGAGGTATTTTTCATACTTTATTTTATTTTCTTTTCTTTAATTTTCTTATAATTGCTCTTATCTGTTCAAAATGTATTCTTTCTTCTTCTTCACCGAATGAAGATTTAATTTTCTGCTGGTTCTGTGTAGGGTTTAATAGCAGAGTTAAAGACTTCCTTGAGCAGCGTGCCGGTCTCATGTGGGCATGTGAGTCCTCCTTAAAAATCTGAAATCCAACACTTATAAAATGTATAAAAAATCGGGTAAGCCATCTGATTTTTCGAAATATGTAGTGGCTCGTTCAGATTTTAATGTTCTCAACAGTTATTGCTATTCTATGTATTTAAATCGATGTAAATTCGAATTTTCAAATGATCCGAAGCTGTTTTTTAACTTTGTTACTGCCAAGCGTAAGTCTTCGACATTGCCTTCATCGGTACGTTTAAACTCAAAAGAGGCATCGTCGGATTCTGAAATTGCGGATTTATTTGCCGAATTTTTCCAAACTACTTATAGTTCGGCTGCTTGGTCAAATTCTATCTACCCTAACCCCTTAAATAGGGCTAATTGTATTTTTACCCCTGTAATCACCGAAAGATCTCTCTTAAAGGATTTAGCAACAACAACGCCAACGTATTCTCCCGTTCCAGATGGACTCCCTGGGTGTGTGCTTAAGTTTTGTGCTTCAACCATTTGTAAACCGATTCTTAAACTTTTTCATTTGTCTATTTCATCATCAGTTTTTCCAACTATCTAGAAGGACTCTTTCATTATTCCACTCCACAAAAAGGGTGCGAAGGTGGATGCCCAGAACTATAGAGGTATTTATAAATTGTCAGCAATTCCTAAAGCATTTGAACGTAGTATTACTTCTCATTTGCAACATTTATGTTCCTCGCTAATATCACCGTGTCAGCATGGTTTTCTTAAGCAAAGATCAACCACCACCAACTTCCTTGAATTGTCATCTATTGTAATAAATGGATTTAAGAATAAAAAGCAGACTGACGTTATATATACAGATTTTAGTAAGGCCTTTGACTCTGTTAACCACTCTCTCCTTTTATTCAAATTAGATCAGCTTGGGTTTCCATGTTATCTATTAACTTGGATTTTAAGTTACGTGAATGGTAGGACTCAGAGGGTTATATTTAAGAGCGCTATATATAAAATGATCTACGTGAGTCCACGTAGTCCACAATATCAAGTGCACATTGACCGTATTGAGTCGGAACAAAAAAAAATTCTTTTCCTTGCCCTTCGTAGTTTGAACTGGGATCAAAACGTAATGCTACCTTCCTACCAGAGTATATTACTATTGCTTAATTTACCTACACTTGAAACCCGTAGAGTAATGCTTGGTACTATTTTTATGCAAAATCTTATAAGTGGTGATAGAACTGTAGAACTGGTAAACCGTTTAACTTTTAATGTTCCCGTTGGACTAACACAAAATTATTACCCTCTTAATTTCTTAACATCAAATTTTACTCTGCATGGCTATTAATATTGTATAAAAGTTTTTCAAAATCTTCAAGTCAAAGCTAGGTAGGTAGGTCGAAGTGGTGAGGTTCTCTCTGAGGACCTCCAAGTAGAGCTGAGCTCCGTTTTTATCCACACCCTCGTAAATTGTTGTGTCCTCTTTCTCTTCAGTACCAGCCTGCGTCATTTAGAAAACCTAGGATTGCAGTTATCCTCTGCTTTCCTATTTCTCCCAATGATTCCAGCTGATACGCCCCGAAGTATCTCGCCCTGGGCAATGACACATCATGTGCTCAGGTGTCTCCTGTGAATCTGTTTCATTGCAGCTTCGGCAATTAGCGCTGTACGGAAGCCCCATCTTCATGGCTTGCGTGCCAATGGCCCAATGGCCTGTGTTGAGTGCCGTGATCCTTCTAATGTCCCTTTTACTTTTGGCTATTAGCTCGCGAGTTCTCTTGCTATTGCCGGTTGGCCAGCAGAGTTTTGATCTCCTGAGACCTTGCTTTTCCGACCAACTTTTACTTGCTTGTGTTTTGTAGTGTTCGTGAATCCTTGGACTGTATTTAGGGATTCAGGTAGACTAGTTGTATAGGAGTCGTCTGCCGACCCCGTTCGTGCAAGTTCATCCGCCTTTTCGTTTCCTGGTATATCATTGTGCCCTGGCACCCATGTTATCTGTACATGGTTGTTTGTTAAGAGCCGACTTACAATCGGCTACTAGTGTCGAGTTGGTTCTTGCTGCTGCGAGAGATTTGATAGCCGTTTGGCTATCAGCGTATATCCTTACTTTGGTATTCCTGAGGCATTGCTGAATCGAAAGCTTGGCTGCTTTTAAAATAGCAAGTACCTCAGTTTGAAAAACTGTCGCTGATTCTGGGAGGTGGAATTTCGATTCTATCCCCCAGCTTTCAGCGAAAATTCCATCTCCTACACCACAGTCCATCTTGGAGCCTTCAGTGTAGAGTGATACCTCATCTTATCCGGTTACTCTGTCATTCTTCCCTCGATGGAAAGGTAGTCGTGAATCCGTTTCCAAATCGTATCTCCGCTGTCATATAATCCGTTTTGTTCTTTGCAGGATAGTTGCTGTCCTCTAAGATACTGCAGTGCCCTGTGTGGAAGCCTTTCCAGCATTTACCTGCCTTCAGTCTGGCCGCACTCTGCATTATATCCAGAATAGTGTTCAACGCATGATCTTAATGCCCCTGTAGCTCCTGCGCATTTTTTTTTTTTGGTATAAGCTGAAGTAGGCACATTCTTTACTAACACGCCTCACAAGAAATGGTTCTTGTTTTCATGTTGTTAATAGTATAGCACAGTAAAAATAATCCCGAAATCTGCGGGTAGGTGAGCCATAGTATGGCATAGGCATGTTACATCCGGGTTATTAATTTACAAAAGTCGCCCCTGTCTATCACGGCCGAGGATCCATAGGTCCGCGGGGTGCCGTCTGCGGAGACGACGTGTAGCCAGGCGGTTGGAATGCACCAGGAGCCGATCCCTGTAGCGATTCGAGAGCATAGTTATCATCTCAGTAACTGTTGGTACACCTGTGTCTCGAAATAAAACGTTATTTTCAACGTAATGATACCACTTCACCCCAAGCATCCTCCGTAATGCTTTTGTGATGCAAGTCTGAACCCTTCTTAGCGACGTGTCGCAAGCGGTGCCCCAGCATGTTATTCCCCAATTTAGGGTCGGGAGAACAATGGCTTTAAAGAGCCGCACCTTGGCCTGAAGGGATAATCCGCTATCTGAGCGAAGTAGCCAGTCCATTTTGTCTAGTTTCATCCTCGCTGACCCGCAGACACGGTCAATCTGACCCTTCCAGCATAGACGGCGGTCTAAGGTAACACCGAGGTATGTTACTCTCTGCTCGTGCTTAAGTCTATCACCATCCAAGTAAAGACTGCGGGATCGGCCAGGTCGAAGGGCAAAGGTGGCGTGTTGCGTTTTATCAACGTTTAGCGCAATATTCCAACGAGAGGCCCAACATTCAAACTCGTTCAAAAATGTCTGGACACGCCACGAGGCCGAGGAGGGGGTGCTGCCAGTAGCTAGGAATGCAGTATCATCTGCATAGGTGGCAAGGAGAGTACCACGAACCACTGGGTTTGGGAGATCCGAAGTGTAAATTGTGTACAGAACCGGGCCAAGGACGCTTCCCTGTGGGACACCAGCACGAATTAGACGTAGTCCAGAAAGATGTCCACGAATGTCAACGGCAAACATCCTATGGTCCAGAAATGACACAATGAGCTTCCAGAGTCCCTCAGGCAGTAGTGGCATTAATTTATAGAATAGACCTTCATGCCAAACCCTGTCAAAAGCCTGTCTGACATCAAGAAAAACAGCCGAGCAATATTTATGACCTTCTAAGGCATCCAGAATGTGGTTCACGACTCTGTGAACCTGTTCGACAGCGGAGTGGTGAGAACGGAAACCAAATTGATGGTTTGGTAGAACGTCATTAAAGGTGTCAATATCCATAAGCCTGTTAAGTACGATCCGCTCAAAAATCTTGGAAAACGTGGACAGGAGACTTATTGGCCTGTAGGACTCAGGGGAGCACGGATCTTTGCCCTTTTTGGGGACCATTGTAACTAGAGCACTTTTCCATGGTGATGGAAAATGGCCAAGGTTGAGTGACGCATTAAAGAGAAGGCAGAGCTGTGCAATGACAGAGTTGGGAAGTGACTTTGCAACTTTACCATCGACCTTATCCATACCAGGAGCTTTTGTTGGGACCAATCGTTTAATATGATCACGGACCTCTTCCTCATCCACTGGTCGCACAACAACAGGAGGACCGAAAGAGAGTCCAAACCTAGAAATTGTGGCTCGAACTTCCTGGTCAGTTGCGAAATCGAACGGAGTAAATCGGTTTTCCAGGTCATCTGCAAATACATCTGCTATTTCAGAATCACTGTGAGCCCAAGTGCCATCGCTTCGTTTAAGAGAAAACCTGTGAAGGGGTTGTCTTTTCAGATTTCGTGTGCATTTCCATAATGCAAACCCATGATCCTGGTTGGGATCAATGGCACTGAGATGATTCACGAAAAATTCAGATTTTGCCAATCGAAGGACTTTTCTAAGTTCTGACACGGCAGCCCTCCACCTTGCCAAGTCCAGGGTATGCCTTGTTCTCATCCAAACGCGGCGAAGTGTACGACCTCTTCTGGCCAAGACTGCAATTTCAGGTTTCGAAGAAGCCCATGTTGGCGGCGGTATAGGTACACTTCTAGCAGGAGGGGCGGCTTGATGGATCTTGTCTACCAAAACCTGAGCAAACGAATCAACGTCATCCGCAGTGACAAGCGGAGGGTTTTCTTCAGTCAAAGCAGTGAGCCTGGCACTAAAACTTCTAATATCCGAGCCCCGAGGTAGAAGCCTAGTTTTGGTGATGACCTGATAGGCAGCCACAGAGAAATATATCAGGAGCGGGATATGATCAGAAGAAAGGACCGAACATTCAGAGATGGAAAGGTGGCTGCACGGGATACCTCTATACACTGCAAAATCAATGGCAGTCGGAAGATGATTATTAATCCAGGGAAAATGCGTGGGCCCCCCCGTGGCCAGAATCTGCATGGTTGAGCTAGAGACAACAGACATCAGAGTGTTTCCACGAGGGCAGGACCGTCTGCAACCCCAGAAGCTATGGTGTGCATTCCAATCACCTTCAATAATAAAGCGGCTACCCACAGAGCCGAAAAGGCGCAGAAATTCCGCAGCTGGCCACAAGTGACGATGACCAGGGGGACAGTAGACAGCGCTAAACGAAATTCTTCCAAACGACGTGACCAAACTTATAGCAATTGCTTGCAGATGAGGCTCAGTTATTGTGGTGCTCAGGTGATAGTCCAGGGACGATTTAATAATGATAGCAGCACCACCACGATTTCTATCATCGGGGTGGTTGGCGCAGTGCACAGCATATCCATGGATTCGAAAGAATGAACGGCTGGTAAAATGAGTCTCTGAGATTAACAAAATATCAATGTTACGTTCCTGGAGGAAGTGCTCCACCTCCAAGGATTTGCTAACTAAATTGTTAGCGTTCCATATTATTATATTTAATCCGTAGTTAGTCATTGCGGCGCGTTGACTGAATGGCGTGCTTGGACATCACGCTCTGTAGCATTTGCAGCGTCGTCGTCATGACTGACATCATTTGATCAAAACGTTCCAGTAGTTTTTCAATTGCCGCCGCTTGGGCATTTACAGCAGCCTCTTGCTGCTTTTGTAAGTTATTAATAAATTCCAAGAGTCTGTCCTGAGCAGGTTGTTCTACCACAGAGGCCTTAGTAGTATTTTCAAAATTAGGCTGACTTAGCGGACTCAATAAATTTTTAAATGAATTTGATGACGTCAATGGCTGACTTGAGGAAACAGGAGGACGCAAAGGGAACCAAGCATTCTGGCTTGGGATCGGAGCAGCAACCGTTTGCTTTAGAGAACGTTGACGTTCTGGAGTGCTATTAGATTTGCGTTTCTCACACTGTTCTAGATAGGCAGGACAACTGCGGGAGGAAGCACTATGATTTGAGCCACAGTTGATACACTTAAACTGATCCTCTTTCTGTGCTGGGCATTTATCCTTCTCCTTGGTGTCATGGTCGCCAGCGCACCTAGCACATTTGGGTGCAAGCTGATCTCTGTATTTATGTCAGCTTGGTAATATTGTATGCTCTTGTGAGAATTGGCCTTACCACTGCTATGTAAATCCATAATATTATCTTAGGATGTATACCCCAGTTTTTGCAAACATTTTCCTGCACGAGTAGAATGCTATGCTGGCCTTTCTTACTCGTTCCGTGATGTTCAGTTTCCACGAGAGCTTCGGGTCTAGTATCACTCCTAGGTACTCGAGTTCGGTTCCATCTATTTTCGGTTCACTGTATGTTGGAATCTTTGTTCTTCGCGTGAAGAGCATTAGTTCGGTTTTACTCGGGTTAATACCAAGTCCGCAGGTTTTTGCCCATTAATTGAGTCGGGTAAGGGCCCCCGTCATTATATTACTAATGACATCTGGGAATGGTCCTGATACTAGCAACACAACGTCGTCTGCGTAGGCTACTACTTTTACTCCTCCGCTATTTAGTTCTCTCAATATGTCGTTCATGTTAATAAGCCAGAGCAGTGGCGATAGAACCCCGCCCTGAGGTGTGCCTCTCCTCACAAAGCCTGTGAGGTAAGTGCCACTCAGTTCGGCTGTTATCGTCCTGCTCGTGAGCATAACTCCGATCCAAGCTCTGATGTCTCCTTCAAGGCCGATCGAGTTGAGGAAGCTCAGTATGAATTCGGCGTTTACATTAATGAACGCACCTTCTATATTATATTATATATTTTATATTTGGGAAGACTATTTTGGGGTCCGAAAAATAAGAAGACTTTTAACCTTTATTCCCATAAACGATGCATTGCATTATTATTAAATGTTATTATTTTTATTATTAAGGCACCCACTAAAAGTCTATAAAGAATCGATTACTTAAAGATTATTTCGGGAACATGATAGGTAAGCGTAATTATGGGTACTAATACCTCAAAGTAGTCGACAAATAAAGGACTGCAATTTTTGGTTTATATATATTGTATGACATGTTTATTTTGGGTACATTTTTGCAAGGTTGCCACCTTTTAAAAAATATGAAAACACAACGGTTTTTTTGGGGACTGCGGAACAGTAGAATGAAATAGCAATATATGGTCAGTTTTGAGAGCATTATATATAAGGCTTATAACAGAGACAGTGCCGCCAAATGATCACATCATCTACTGTATAATATTAATATTAATATATAATAAACGAAATGGAATTACTTGAAACATATACATAACGCATTTTTTAGAGACAATGTCTTCAAAATAACCAAAGCAAGTGTTTATAAGCATACATAACAGGGGAATGAACGGGAAATAAATGTATATTTCTGAATTAGTATATATAAGGCGTATAAAAGGGACAATGTCGCCAAAATTATCATAATGTCCACTTTTTAATACTTTTCTTACTTTTTTTTTTTTTAGAGACAATGTCTTCAAAATTACCAAAGAAAGTTTATATAAGCACTCATACGTATTATTTATATTGATATAAAAAATAGACTGCAATATCTAAGAACAGGGGTATAAAGCTTAATGCAGGACATAAAATTAATTACAGTTTACTCAAAATTTAATTTATATGTAAACTGAATAATGTCGGAAACAACCTCGAGGTGTTATTTTTAGGTACATACATCAATACAAACTTTAGCCGAATGTCGTCCGAAGATATTGGTGGCAATGCGATTGCTGTAACACTATTAAAAACATGGCGTTTTGCGGTAATCACTGTATCTCCGCTAAAAATTTATGGATTTCCATTCTGAATTTACATTTTGTTTAAAAATAGAAAAAACCCGCCCCTGGAAAGTTTTTATTTTTATTTTTTAACTTTAAATATTTTTTTACTGTTTTCTTTTTTAGTTTACTAAAACTAACTTTAGCCTTACTTTAAAAGTTTTTGTCCGATTGAATTACAACTATTTTTGTATAATCTTAAAATGTTATTCTACAAAAAAAATTATAAAAATCGGTCTAGCGCCCCAACAAATGTTTCAATTCGCATAATTTCTTAAAAATGTATGCCTGACATATGTATGTATGTGCAGAATAACACAGGGTCAGAATAGTGAAAATTAAGAATGACAGAATCTAATTTTTGACATAGCTTTGTACTAACATACGTTTCCTATTGTCGCTAAAGGTATTTACATACATATCATAAAGTCCGTTCACACTGGCACTCAAATCTCTGAAAATTTCCATCATATACCATTGTGGTTCTTATTTTTATACCCTCTGCACACTGCAGCTTAAAAATGCAACAGCAAACTGTGTTTCCACAGATAATCGCTTTAGCGCGCAGCTAATCGGCACATACAACCTCGAAAGAAAGAGAACGTGCCAATATAATGGTCCTAAAAATAAAATTGATTAGACCTCAAAACTAATTACAATATGAACGCTACGATATGGAATTTTTTCAGCGGCAAATGATTTGTTTATAGGTACTAGCACATTGTCAAGAAATGAGAAATGCATCCAGACAAGCGCCGGCCACGAGAATTTTCGCAAATTAGAAATGTTATGAGCCTTTTAAATATTTATATGAGAAATGAGATCATTTCCCGAGTTCAAGACTCTTTGGTCGTGCACCAACATACATTTTTTTTATAACAGCTGACTTGGGCCATTCCTTACCCAAAAAAATCCGAAACGCCAAATACAAAAATCCCTGCTAAGGCATTTTGGCTTTCTCGAGCATCAGTGTGAGAGGTAACTTTGACAGGGACTTGGACTCCCTGCTAAGCGTCTTCAGCTCGATATAACGACAGCTGATTTCCCAAAGCCAATTAAGAGGAAGAAACGAAATCACAGCTGACTTTGCCTTTGACTTATACCCAAACAGTGATCAATTAATCAAAGCACGCTATTTTTCGCGCTTTACAGCACAATTCTGTGCCCTAACAGCACTCTGTAATTGTTTCTCGTTCAGATAGATTAATGGAGTCGAGAAGGCCGATTTGATTTTACGAACAGTTTATCTGGTCTCTAAATTTTTCGGACAGATAGCTATCGGGGACTTTTTTTTCACTAGACGAAAAATATTATTCTTTGAAGTGTGACCGAAGAAACGGCACACAAATCAATTGACGCCAATTTTGAAAATATTTCAATAAGTTGAAAACTTAGTTCTCAAACTTTAAATTTGCAGTTGGCGTGGCGATATGTATTGCCGCAACTCCTGCAGATGATTTTTCAGTTGTTCTTGGGGTTCTCCTTCCATTTTTAATTTGTTTTGGGCACACCGCTTCTGCACAAACTCAGCCAAAGATCAAATTTGTTATTTTTTGCTCCGCGGCTAATAAGGTTTATCGGAATTCACCCGCTAAATCCGGTTCTTCTTTTGGTATTTCCTTAGCTCATCTGAGTACTGTGATAAAAAAACGCACGGCTAAATTCGTTAGCTACCTATTTGCCTCCCGCTTACTCTTATGCTTAGAAAGCAGTTTTCGTAGTTGTGAGTACAAGGCTCTGTGGAGAAAAAATCGCTGAATCGTAAAATAGCCGCTGAAGCGAAAACCCCCTCTGTGTACACAGGCATTTAGAAATATTCGCGGTATTCCCTAAACAGTTGAATTGTGGAATTTTGTTCAGATGTTGCACATGTTTTATTTCGCTTAGTGTAATAAAATATACAAAAAAATATACAAGCTCCACTAGCTTATAATTCTGCATTTAGATTTTTGTAATTTTGCAAAAAACGTAATCACAATGTGCGGATGTGGTGGTTTCTTAAAAGCACATTAAGAAGATGAGTAGATAATAAAATTCTTCGGTACTCAACACTTTGTTTCAGTACCAATGTATATACCTCAATACTTCTAAGGTATTTGGAAATCTGAACCTAGGTAAAATAAAAGGTAACGAATTATTTGTATACTTAGGTAAGGTAAAAGTTAGAAATTTTTCATTGTGCGGTCAGGTTTGCGGTCAGCGTCATCATACGCTGTTGCACTTGCCGATGCATCTCAGCCCGCCATCGCTCCGCAGGCGCTCTCTTCCCATATGTCGACGCTGTAGTCGCGATCCTCGATGGCTAATAATGGTGATCAGCCTCATCGGGAAGCCGGCTCCGAATATCGATGCTATACGTCCTCATCGCCCTATAATCGCGTGGTCAATATTCTTTTGGCTACAGCACGCATCATGGTTCAGAACCCAGACAACGGGCTTCAAGCAGTCATCACGGCGCTCATCGATCAGGGCTCCGAGGCCACCATCGTATCCGAGCATGTGGTGCAGTCCCTTCATCTTAGACGGGCAATGGCGAGGGCGTCCATTGTCGGAGTAGGCCAAGGGGTTGGGTCCAGGAGCAAGCACATGGTTTACTTTAAGGTTCTAAGCACTAATAACACTGTGCAGCATTTTTAGTGCTTTTTAAATTTACCTCGATGGATGCTATATTTTTGGATTCCTTACGAATTCCCAAGTTAAACTGCGTTTTCCAAAAAGTTCCCCGACGGAAGGATTCTTAGCAAAAGGACCTCAAAGTTCGAAAAATGCTTAGATTGGCCTACTTTCCAGAGATCTCAGGGGCAAAAGGATGCATGGTTTGATTCGATGTTAAAGTTTTTTAAAAGATACACTCTTTATCTTTCAAACCCTATACTTAGAATAATTTTAGGATTTTTTTAAGGCAGAAACAAATTCTAGAAAACATAGTCAAAAACATTAAAGTATACAGCTGCTGTCAAAATAGTAGTAGTGTTGCCGTCCTGTGTATTTAAAAGTTTGTTGTTGTAATTGATCTTTTCCTGGTAATATTGTATTGATTATCATTTTACTATTAGACTAATTGGCTTAATCCTACCGTATCCGATAACGAAATAATGTCCAATAAATATTTCATTTATTCATTTATTTATCGACCCATGATTTGTCCATTTTTGACAACGCCGATATTGAGCTTACTGCTGTAAAAATATACCGTCATTACTCCAACCTTTTTGAACTTGCTCGTATATTCCTCCTTGTTTCGACGCATAGACATATTTGCAGCACCTTTCCGACACTAGGCACATTTCCTCATCCGCTGATGCTTCACATCTCATTATTCTTTAGGGTGACTTTAATATTCCTCAACTATCCTGGCTATCATGTGATGATCTCGCTGACTTATCCCTTGCCCAAGTAAATTCCATACCCAATCAGAATGGAAGATTCCTAGACCTTACATTTTAATCTGACTTTTGCGATACCACTATAACGCGCTGTCCTGAGGACCCCTAACATCCGACACTACAAATTGTTTTTAATAGTGTGGTTCAGTTCCCGAAAACTTCTACAAAAGCGATTTGGACTGGATGCGTCGACTACTCGCTACTGTCGGCAACTTTTACCCAAGTTGACTGGTTTATTCTCCAAAATCATTCGCTCCAAAATTCAGTATCAACTTTTTACAAAACCATGTATTCCTTGTTTGATGAAATTGTTCCTTTATCGAAACACTTGGCTCACCTAAAAAATTTAAAGACAAAACTCATTTTTCAAAAGTCTATTAATAGCACGTTTTGAGCTATTTGAAAGGAGTCCTTCATTATACAACCCCATAAAAAGGGCAGCCAGTCTGATATTACGATCTTTGGTGCGATATCCAAACTATGTGCTATTCCTAAGCTATTTAGCGTCGCTTGTGAACGGTTGTGTTTACCAATATGCTCTTAGTTTTTGTTTTATTTTGTGATCTTTATGCAATAGTCATGTGTTTGTTTATCAAAAAAGTTTTGCCTAAAAATCGTGTTTGTGTTTTAAATAGATCCCCCATTTAACGGGTACGTGGTTAAAGTTTATTTTAACTTTTCAATTAGATTTGTTTAATATCTTTGCTTTGTTAGTGATAGCACTCTCCTAATTTGCTGTAACTCTTGTATTCTCCCTTTTTCTCTTCTCTCTCTCCCGCTCTCTATTATAACTGTAATATCACTCTCTTTGAACCTGTCTAAACTTCTTATAGACTTTTGGGTGCTATTCGCATTGTCTCTCTCTCTTGCTTGCTTTTACATTGTAATTGTTCGTGCGTTATAGTTGTTGGTGCCCTATAAGTGACGCTCAGTCGATAGAAGTTTTTTCTCTCGCGCTCTCTGGCTGTCGATTTAATTCGTGATCCGCGCTCTTATACTTTTTGTGCTTTGTGTCTTTGCGGTTTTGGAATTTGATCCCTGTGCCAAATTTACTTGAGGTATTTTTCATACTTTATTTTATTTTCTTTTCTTTAATTTTCTTATAATTGCTCTTATCTGTTCAAAATGTATTCTTTCTTCTTCTTCACCGAATGAAGATTTAATTTTCTGCTGGTTCTGTGTAGGATTTAATAGCAGAGTTAAAGACTTCCTTGAGCAGCGTGCCGGTCTCATGTGGGCATGTGAGTCCTCCTTAAAAATCTGAAATCCAACACTTATAAAATGTATAAAAAATCGGGTAAGCCATCTGATTTTTCGAAATATGTAGTGGCTCGTTCAGATTTTAATGTTCTCAACAGTTATTGCTATTCTATGTATTTAAATCGATGTAAATTCGAATTTTCAAATGATCCGAAGCTGTTTTTTAACTTTGTTACTGCCAAGCGTAAGTCTTCGACATTGCCTTCATCGGTACGTTTAAACTCAAAAGAGGCATCGTCGGATTCTGAAATTGCGGATTTATTTGCCGAATTTTTCCAAACTACTTATAGTTCGGCTGCTTGGTCAAATTCTATCTACCCTAACCCCTTAAATAGGGCTAATTGTATTTTTACCCCTGTAATCACCGAAAGATCTCTCTTAAAGGATTTAGCAACAACAACGCCAACGTATTCTCCCGTTCCAGATGGACTCCCTGGGTGTGTGCTTAAGTTTTGTGCTTCAACCATTTGTAAACCGATTCTTAAACTTTTTCATTTGTCTATTTCATCATCAGTTTTTCCAACTATCTAGAAGGACTCTTTCATTATTCCACTCCACAAAAAGGGTGCGAAGGTGGATGCCCAGAACTAAAGAGGTATTTATAAATTGTCAGCAATTCCTAAAGCATTTGAACGTAGTATTACTTCTCATTTGCAACATTTATGTTCCTCGCTAATATCACCGTGTCAGCATGGTTTTCTTAAGCAAAGATCAACCACCACCAACTTCCTTGAATTGTCATCTATTGTAATAAATGGATTTAAGAATAAAAAGCAGACTGACGTTATATATACAGATTTTAGTAAGGCCTTTGACTCTGTTAACCACTCTCTCCTTTTATTCAAATTAGATCAGCTTGGGTTTCCATGTTATCTATTAACTTGGATTTTAAGTTACGTGAATGGTAGGACTCAGAGGGTTATATTTAAGAGCGCTATATATAAAATGATCTACGTGAGTCCACGTAGTCCACAATATCAAGTGCACATTGACCGTATTGAGTCGGAACAAAAAAAAATTCTTTTCCTTGCCCTTCGTAGTTTGAACTGGGATCAAAACGTAATGCTACCTTCCTACCAGAGTATATTACTATTGCTTAATTTACCTACACTTGAAACCCGTAGAGTAATGCTTGGTACTATTTTTATGCAAAATCTTATAAGTGGTGATAGAACTGTAGAACTGGTAAACCGTTTAACTTTTAATGTTCCCGTTGGACTAACACAAAATTATTACCCTCTTAATTTCTTAACATCAAATTTTACTCTGCATGGCTATTAATATTGTATAAAAGTTTTTCAAAATCTTCAAGTCAAAGCTAGGTAGGTAGGTCGAAGTGGTGAGGTTCTCTCTGAGGACCTCCAAGTAGAGCTGAGCTCCGTTTTTATCCACACCCTCGTAAATTGTTGTGTCCTCTTTCTCTTCAGTACCAGCCTGCGTCATTTAGAAAACCTAGGATTGCAGTTATCCTCTGCTTTCCTATTTCTCCCAATGATTCCAGCTGATACGCCCCGAAGTATCTCGCCCTGGGCAATGACACATCATGTGCTCAGGTGTCTCCTGTGAATCTGTTTTATTGCAGCTTCGGCAATTAGCGTTGTACGGAAGCCCCATCTTCATGGCTTGCGTGCCAATGGCCCAATGGCCTGTGTTGAGTGCCGTGATCCTTCTAATGTCCCTTTTACTTTTGGCTATTAGCTCGCGAGTTCTCTTGCTATTGCCGGTTGGCCAGCAGAGTTTTGATCTCCTGAGACCTTGCTTTTCCGACCAACTTTTACTTGCTTGTGTTTTGTAGTGTTCGTGAATCCTTGGACTGTATTTAGGGATTCAGGTAGACTAGTTGTATAGGAGTCGTCTGCCGACCCCGTTCGTGCAAGTTCATCCGCCTTTTCGTTTCCTGGTATATCATTGTGCCCTGGCACCCATGTTATCTGTACATGGTTGTTTGTTAAGAGCCGACTTACAATCGGCTACTAGTGTCGAGTTGGTTCTTGCTGCTGCGAGAGATTTGATAGCCGTTTGGCTATCAGCGTATATCCTTACTTTGGTATTCCTGAGGCATTGCTGAATCGAAAGCTTGGCTGCTTTTAAAATAGCAAGTACCTCAGTTTGAAAAACTGTCGCTGATTCTGGGAGGTGGAATTTCGATTCTATCCCCCAGCTTTCAGCGAAAATTCCATCTCCTACACCACAGTCCATCTTGGAGCCTTCAGTGTAGAGTGATACCTCATCTTATCCGGTTACTCTGTCATTCTTCCCTCGATGGAAAGGTAGTCGTGAATCCGTTTCCAAATCGTATCTCCGCTGTCATATAATCCGTTTTGTTCTTTGCAGGATAGTTGCTGTCCTCTAAGATACGGCAGTGCCCTGTGTGGAAGCCTTTCCAGCATTTACCTGCCTTCAGTCTGGCCGCACTCTGCATTATATCCAGAATAGTGTTCAACGCATGATCTTAATGCCCCTGTAGCTCCTGCGCATTTTTTTTTTTTTGGTTGAATTTGTTGAATTGTTGGAATTTTGTTCAGATGTTGCACATGTTTTATTTCGCTTAGTGTAATAAAATATACAAAAAAATATACAAGCTCCACTAGCTTATAATTCTGCATTTAGATTTTTGTAATTTTGCAAAAAACGTAATCACAATGTGCGGATGTGGTGGTTTCTTAAAAGCACATTAAGAAGATGAGTAGATAATAAAATTCTTCGGTACTCAACACTTTGTTTCAGTACCAATGTATATACCTCAATACTTCTAAGGTATTTGGAAATCTGAACCTAGGTAAAATAAAAGGTAACGAATTATTTGTATACTTAGGTAAGGTAAAAGTTAGAAATTTTTCATTGTGCGGTCAGGTTTGCGGTCAGCGTCATCATACGCTGTTGCACTTGCCGATGCATCTCAGCCCGCCATCGCTCCGCAGGCGCTCTCTTCCCATATGTCGACGCTGTAGTCGCGATCCTCGATGGCTAATAATGGTGATCAGCCTCATCGGGAAGCCGGCTCCGAATATCGATGCTATACGTCCTCATCGCCCTATAATCGCGTGGTCAATATTCTTTTGGCTACAGCACGCATCATGGTTCAGAACCCAGACAACGGGCTTCAAGCAGTCATCACGGCGCTCATCGATCAGGGCTCCGAGGCCACCATCGTATCCGAGCATGTGGTGCAGTCCCTTCATCTTAGACGGGCAATGGCGAGGGCGTCCATTGTCGGAGTAGGCCAAGGGGTTGGGTCCAGGAGCAAGCACATGGTTTACTTTAAGGTTCTAAGCACTAATAACACTGTGCAGCATTTTTAGTGCTTTTTAAATTTACCTCGATGGATGCTATATTTTTGGATTCCTTACGAATTCCCAAGTTAAACTGCGTTTTCCAAAAAGTTCCCCGACGGAAGGATTCTTAGCAAAAGGACCTCAAAGTTCGAAAAATGCTTAGATTGGCCTACTTTCCAGAGATCTCAGGGGCAAAAGGATGCATGGTTTGATTCGATGTTAAAGTTTTTTAAAAGATACACTCTTTATCTTTCAAACCCTATACTTAGAATAATTTTAGGATTTTTTTAAGGCAGAAACAAATTCTAGAAAACATAGTCAAAAACATTAAAGTATACAGCTGCTGTCAAAATAGTAGTAGTGTTGCCGTCCTGTGTATTTAAAAGTTTGTTGTTGTAATTGATCTTTTCCTGGTAATATTGTATTGATTATCATTTTACTATTAGACTAATTGGCTTAATCCTACCGTATCCGATAACGAAATAATGTCCAATAAATATTTCATTTATTCATTTATTCATTTATTTATCGACCCATGATTTGTCCATTTTTGACAACGCCGATATTGAGCTTACTGCTGTAAAAATATACCGTCATTACTCCAACCTTTTTGAACTTGCTCGTATATTCCTCCTTGTTTCGACGCATAGACATATTTGCAGCACCTTTCCGACACTAGGCACATTTCCTCATCCGCTGATGCTTCACATCTCATTATTGTTTAGGGTGACTTTAATATTCCTCAACTATCCTGGCTATCATGTGATGATCTCGCTGACTTATCCCTTGCCCAAGTAAATTCCATACCCAATCAGAATGGAAGATTCCTAGACCTTACATTTTAATCTGACTTTTGCGATACCACTATAACGCGCTGTCCTGAGGACCCCTAACATCCGACACTACAAATTGTTTTTAATAGTGTGGTTCAGTTCCCGAAAACTTCTACAAAAGCGATTTGGACTGGATGCGTCGACTACTCGCTACTGTCGGCAACTTTTACCCAAGTTGACTGGTTTATTCTCCAAAATCATTCGCTCCAAAATTCAGTATCAACTTTTTACAAAACCATGTATTCCTTGTTTGATGAAATTGTTCCTTTATCGAAACACTTGGCTCACCTAAAAAATATGCTCTTAGTTTTTGTTTTATTTTGTGATCTTTATGCAATAGTCATGTGTTTGTTTATCAAAAAAGTTTTGCCTAAAAATCGTGTTTGTGTTTTAAATAGATCCCCCATTTAACGGGTACGTGGTTAAAGTTTATTTTAACTTTTCAATTAGATTTGTTTAATATCTTTGCTTTGTTAGTGATAGCACTCTCCTAATTTGCTGTAACTGTTTGTTAAGAGCCGACTTACAATCGGCTACTAGTGTCGAGTTGGTTCTTGCTGCTGCGAGAGATTTGATAGCCGTTTGGCTATCAGCGTATATCCTTACTTTGGTATTCCTGAGGCATTGCTGAATCGAAAGCTTGGCTGCTTTTAAAATAGCAAGTACCTCAGTTTGAAAAACTGTCGCTGATTCTGGGAGGTGGAATTTCGATTCTATCCCCCAGCTTTCAGCGAAAATTCCATCTCCTACACCACAGTCCATCTTGGAGCCTTCAGTGTAGAGTGATACCTCATCTTATCCGGTTACTCTGTCATTCTTCCCTCGATGGAAAGGTAGTCGTGAATCCGTTTCCAAATCGTATCTCCGCTGTCATATAATCCGTTTTGTTCTTTGCAGGATAGTTGCTGTCCTCTAAGATACGGCAGTGCCCTGTGTGGAAGCCTTTCCAGCATTTACCTGCCTTCAGTCTGGCCGCACTCTGCATTATATCCAGAATAGTGTTCAACGCATGATCTTAATGCCCCTGTAGCTCCTGCGCATTTTTTTTTTTGGTATAAGCTGAAGTAGGCACATTCTTTACTAACACGCCTCACAAGAAATGGTTCTTGTTTTCATGTTGTTAATAGTATAGCACAGTAAAAATAATCCCGAAATCTGCGGGTAGGTGAGCCATAGTATGGCATAGGCATGTTACATCCGGGTTATTAATTTACAAAAGTCGCCCCTGTCTATCACGGCCGAGGATCCATAGGTCCGCGGGGTGCCGTCTGCGGAGACGACGTCTAGCCAGGCGGTTGGAATGCACCAGGAGCCGATCCCTGTAGCGATTCGAGAGCATAGTTATCATCTCAGTAACTGTTGGTACACCTGTGTCTCGAAATAAAACGTTATTTTCAACGTAATGATACCACTTCACCCCAAGCATCCTCCGTAATGCTTTTGTGATGCAAGTCTGAACCCTTCTTAGCGACGTGTCGCAAGCGGTGCCCCAGCATGTTATTCCCCAATTTAGGGTCGGGAGAACAATGGCTTTAAAGAGCCGCACCTTGGCCTGAAGGGATAATCCGCTATCTGAGCGAAGTAGCCAGTCCATTTTGTCTAGTTTCATCCTCGCTGACCCGCAGACACGGTCAATCTGACCCTTCCAGCATAGACGGCGGTCTAAGGTAACACCGAGGTATGTTACTCTCTGCTCGTGCTTAAGTCTATCACCATCCAAGTAAAGACTGCGGGATCGGCCAGGTCGAAGGGCAAAGGTGGCGTGTTGCGTTTTATCAACGTTTAGCGCAATATTCCAACGAGAGGCCCAACATTCAAACTCGTTCAAAAATGTCTGGACACGCCACGAGGCCGAGGAGGGGGTGCTGCCAGTAGCTAGGAATGCAGTATCATCTGCATAGGTGGCAAGGAGAGTACCACGAACCACTGGGTTTGGGAGATCCGAAGTGTAAATTGTGTACAGAACCGGGCCAAGGACGCTTCCCTGTGGGACACCAGCACGAATTAGACGTAGTCCAGAAAGATGTCCACGAATGTCAACGGCAAACATCCTATGGTCCAGAAATGACACAATGAGCTTCCAGAGTCCCTCAGGCAGTAGTGGCATTAATTTATAGAATAGACCTTCATGCCAAACCCTGTCAAAAGCCTGTCTGACATCAAGAAAAACAGCCGAGCAATATTTATGACCTTCTAAGGCATCCATAATGTGGTTCACGACTCTGTGAACCTGTTCGACAGCGGAGTTGTGAGAACGGAAACCAAATTGATGGTTTGGTAGAACGTCATTAAAGGTGTCAATATCCATAAGCCTGTTAAGTACGATCCGCTCAAAAATCTTGGAAAACGTGGACAGGAGACTTATTGGCCTGTAGGACTCAGGGGAGCACGGATCTTTGCCCTTTTTGGGGACCATTGTAACTAGAGCACTTTTCCATGGTGATGGAAAATGGCCAAGGTTGAGTGACGCATTAAAGAGAAGGCAGAGCTGTGCAATGACAGAGTTGGGAAGTGACTTTGCAACTTTACCATCGACCTTATCCATACCAGGAGCTTTTGTTGGGACCAATCGTTTAATATGATCACGGACCTCTTCCTCATCCACTGGTCGCACAACAACAGGAGGACCGAAAGAGAGTCCAAACCTAGAAATTGTGGCTCGAACTTCCTGGTCAGTTGCGAAATCGAACGGAGTAAATCGGTTTTCCAGGTCATCTGCAAATACATCTGCTATTTCAGAATCACTGTGAGCACAAGTGCCATCGCTTCGTTTAAGAGAAAACCTGTGAAGGGGTTGTCTTTTCAGATTTCGTGTGCATTTCCATAATGCAAACCCATGATCCTGGTTGGGATCAATGGCACTGAGATGATTCACGAAAAATTCAGATTTTGCCAATCGAAGGACTTTTCTAAGTTCTGACACGGCAGCCCTCCACCTTGCCAAGTCCAGGGTATGCCTTGTTCTCATCCAAACGCGGCGAAGTGTACGACCTCGTCTGGCCAAGACTGCAATTTCAGGTTTCGAAGAAGCCCATGTTGGCGGCGGTATAGGTACACTTCTAGCAGGAGGGGCGGCTTGATGGATCTTGTCTACCAAAACCTGAGCAAACGAATCAACGTCATCCGCAGTGACAAGCGGAGGGTTTTCTTCAGTCAAAGCAGTGAGCCTGGCACTAAAACTTCTAATATCCGAGCCCCGAGGTAGAAGCCTAGTTTTGGTGATGACCTGATAGGCAGCCACAGAGAAATATATCAGGAGCGGGATATGATCAGAAGAAAGGCCCGAACATTCAGAGATGGAAAGGTGGCTGCACGGGATACCTCTATACACTGCAAAATCAATGGCAGTCGGAAGATGATTATTAATCCAGGGAAAATGCGTGGGTCCCCCCGTGGCCAGAATCTGCATGGTTGAGCTAGAGACAACAGACATCAGAGTGTTTCCACGAGGGCAGGACCGTCTGCAACCCCAGAAGCTATGGTGTGCATTCCAATCACCTTCAATAATAAAGCGGCTACCCACAGAGCCGAAAAGGCGCAGAAATTCCGCAGCTGGCCACAAGTGACGATGACCAGGGGGACAGTAGACAGCGCTAAACGAAATTCTTCCAAACGACGTGACCAAACTTATAGCAATTGCTTGCAGATGAGGCTCAGTTATTGTGGTGCTCAGGTGATAGTCCAGGGACGATTTAATAATGATAGCAGCACCACCACGATTTCTATCATCGGGGTGGTTGGCGCAGTGCACAGCATATCCATGGATTCGAAAGAATGAACGGCTGGTAAAATGAGTCTCTGAGATTAACAAAATATCAATGTTACGTTCCTGGAGGAAGTGCTCCACCTCCAAGGATTTGCTAACTAAATTGTTAGCGTTCCATATTATTATATTTAATCCGTAGTTAGTCATTGCGGCGCGTTGACTGAATGGCGTGCTTGGACATCACGCTCTGTAGCATTTGCAGCGTCGTCGTCATGACTGACATCATTTGATCAAAACGTTCCAGTAGTTTTTCAATTGCCGCCGCTTGGGCATTTACAGCAGCCTCTTGCTGCTTTTGTAAGTTATTAATAAATTCCAAGAGTCTGTCCTGAGCAGGTTGTTCTACCACAGAGGCCTTAGTAGTATTTTCAAAATTAGGCTGACTTAGCGGACTCAATAAATTTTTAAATGAATTTGATGACGTCAATGGCTGACTTGAGGAAACAGGAGGACGCAAAGGGAACCAAGCATTCTGGCTTGGGATCGGAGCAGCAACCGTTTGCTTTAGAGAACGTTGACGTTCTGGAGTGCTATTAGATTTGCGTTTCTCACACTGTTCTAGATAGGCAGGACAACTGCGGGAGGAAGCACTATGATTTGAGCCACAGTTGATACACTTAAACTGATCCTCTTTCTGTGCTGGGCATTTATCCTTCTCCTTGGTGTCATGGTCGCCAGCGCACCTAGCACATTTGGGTGCAAGCTGATCTCTGTATTTATGTCAGCTTGGTAATATTGTATGCTCTTGTGAGAATTGGCCTTACCACTGCTATGTAAATCCATAATATTATCTTAGGATGTATACCCCAGTTTTTGCAAACATTTTCCTGCACGAGTAGAATGCTATGCTGGCCTTTCTTACTCGTTCCGTGATGTTCAGTTTCCACGAGAGCTTCGGGTCTAGTATCACTCCTAGGTACTCGAGTTCGGTTCCATCTATTTTCGGTTCACTGTATGTTGGAATCTTTGTTCTTCGCGTGAAGAGCATTAGTTCGGTTTTACTCGGGTTAATACCAAGTCCGCAGGTTTTTGCCCATTAATTGAGTCGGGTAAGGGCCCCCGTCATTATATTACTAATGACATCTGGGAATGGTCCTGATACTAGCAACACAACGTCGTCTGCGTAGGCTACTACTTTTACTCCTCCGCTATTTAGTTCTGTCGTTCATGTTAATAAGCCAGAGCAGTGGCGATAGAACCCCGCCCTGAGGTGTGCCTCTCCTCACAAAGCCTGTGAGGTAAGTGCCACTCAGTTCGGCTGTTATCGTCCTGCTCGTGAGCATAACTCCGATCCAAGCTCTGATGTCTCCTTCAAGGCCGATCGAGTTGAGGAAGCTCAGTATGAATTCGGCGTTTACATTAATGAACGCACCTTCTATATTATATTATATATTTTATATTTGGGAAGACTACTTTGGGGTCCGAAAAATAAGAAGACTTTTAACCTTTATTCCCATAAACGATGCATTGCATTATTATTAAATGTTATTATTTTTATTATTAAGGCACCCACTAAAAGTCTATAAAGAATCGATTACTTAAAGATTATTTCGGGGACATGATAGGTAAGCGTAATTATGGGTACTAATACCTCAAAGTAGTCGACAAATAAAGGACTGCAATTTTTGGTTTATATATATTGTATGACATGTTTATTTTGGGTACATTTTTGCAAGGTTGCCACCTTTTAAAAAATATGAAAACACAACGGTTTTTTTGGGGACTGCGGAACAGTAGAATGAAATAGCAATATATGGTCAGTTTTGAGAGCATTATATATAAGGCTTATAACAGAGACAGTGCCGCCAAATGATCACATCATCTACTGTATAATATTAATATTAATATATAATAAACGAAATGGAATTACTTGAAACATATACATAACGCATTTTTTAGAGACAATGTCTTCAAAATAACCAAAGCAAGTGTTTATAAGCATACATAACAGGGGAATGAACGGGAAATAAATGTATATTTCTGAATTAGTATATATAAGGCGTATAAAAGGGACAATGTCGCCAAAATTTCCACTTGTCCACTTTTTAATACTTTTCTTACTTTTTTTTTTTTTAGAGACAATGTCTTCAAAATTACCAAAGAAAGTTTATATAAGCACTCATACGTATTATTTATATTGATATAAAAAATAGACTGCAATATCTAAAAACAGGGGTATAAAGCTTAATGCAGGACATAAAATTAATTACAGTTTACTCAAAATTTAATTTATATGTAAACTGAATAATGTCGGAAACAACCTCGAGGTGTTATTTTTAGGTACATACATCAATACAAACTTTAGCCGAATGTCGTCCGAAGATATTGGTGGCAATGCGATTGCTGTAACACTGGAAAGTTTTTATTTTTATTTTTTAACTTTAAATATTTTTTTACTGTTTTCTTTTTTAGTTTACTAAAACTAACTTTAGCCTTACTTTAAAAGTTTTTGTCCGATTGAATTACAACTATTTTTGTATAATCTTAAAATGTTATTCTACAAAAAAAATTATAAAAATCGGTCTAGCGCCCCAACAAATGTTTCAATTCGCATAATTTCTTAAAAATGTATGCCTGACATATGTATGTATGTGCAGAATAACACAGGGTCAGAATAGTGAAAATTAAGAATGACAGAATCTAATTTTTGACATAGCTTTGTACTAACATACGTTTCCTATTGTCGCTAAAGGTATTTACATACATATCATAAAGTCCGTTCACACTGGCACTCAAATCTCTGAAAATTTCCATCATATACCATTGTGGTTCTTATTTTTATACCCTCTGCACACTGCAGCTTAAAAATGCAACAGCAAACTGTGTTTCCACAGATAATCGCTTTAGCGCGCAGCTAATCGGCACATACAACCTCGAAAGAAAGAGAACGTGCCAATATAATGGTCCTAAAAATAAAATTGATTAGACCTCAAAACTAATTACAATATGAACGCTACGATATGGAATTTTTTCAGCGGCAAATGATTTGTTTATAGGTACTAGCACATTGTCAAGAAATGAGAAATGCATCCAGACAAGCGCCGGCCACGAGAATTTTCGCAAATTAGAAATGTTATGAGCCTTTTAAATATTTATATGAGAAATGAGATAATTTCCCGAGTTCAAGACTCTTTGGTCGTGCACCAACATACATTTTTTTTATAACAGCTGACTTGGGCCATTCCTTACCCAAAAAAATCCGAAACGCCAAATACAAAAATCCCTGCTAAGGCATTTTGGCTTTCTCGAGCATCAGTGTGAGAGGTAACTTTGACAGGGACTTGGACTCCCTGCTAAGCGTCTTCAGCTCGATATAACGACAGCTGATTTCCCAAAGCCAATTAAGAGGAAGAAACGAAATCACAGCTGACTTTGCCTTTGACTTATACCCAAACAGTGATCAATTAATCAAAGCACGCTATTTTTCGCGCTTTACAGCACAATTCTGTGCCCTAACAGCACTCTGTAATTGTTTCTCGTTCAGATAGATTAATGGAGTCGAGAAGGCCGATTTGATTTTACGAACAGTTTATCTGGTCTCTAAATTTTTCGGACAGATAGCTATCGGGGACTTTTTTTTCACTAGACGAAAAATATTATTCTTTGAAGTGTGACCGAAGAAACGGCACACAAATCAATTGACGCCAATTTTGAAAATATTTCAATAAGTTGAAAACTTAGTTCTCAAACTTTAAATTTGCAGTTGGCGTGGCGATATGTATTGCCGCAACTCCTGCAGATGATTTTTCAGTTGTTCTTGGGGTTCTCCTTCCATTTTTAATTTGTTTTGGGCACACCGCTTCTGCACAAACTCAGCCAAAGATCAAATTTGTTATTTTTTGCTCCGCGGCTAATAAGGTTTATCGGAATTCACCCGCTAAATCCGGTTCTTCTTTTGGTATTTCCTTAGCTCATCTGAGTACTGTGATAAAAAAACGCACGGCTAAATTCGTTAGCTACCTATTTGCCTCCCGCTTACTCTTATGCTTAGAAAGCAGTTTTCGTAGTTGTGAGTACGAGGCTCTGTGGAGAAAAAATCGCTGAATCGTAAAATAGCCGCTGAAGCGAAAACCCCCTCTGTGTACACAGGCATTTAGAAATATTCGCGGTATTCCCTAAACAGTTGAATTGTGGAATTTTGTTCAGATGTTGCACATGTTTTATTTCGCTTAGTGTAATAAAATATACAAAAAAATATACAAGCTCCACTAGCTTATAATTCTGCATTTAGATTTTTGTAATTTTGCAAAAAACGTAATCACAATGTGCGGATGTGGTGGTTTCTTAAAAGCACATTAAGAAGATGAGTAGATAATAAAATTCTTCGGTACTCAACACTTTGTTTCAGTACCAATGTATATACCTCAATACTTCTAAGGTATTTGGAAATCTGAACCTAGGTAAAATAAAAGGTAACGAATTATTTGTATACTTAGGTAAGGTAAAAGTTAGAAATTTTTCATTGTGCCCGTGTTACAAAAGCCAGCCAAAGTTTATATTTTTCTTAGCAGTACAAGTTACATCAAAAAAATTATATTTGTTTTTGGTATTATTATACCCGTTACTCGTAGAGTAAAAGGGTATATTGTATTCGTGCAAAAGTATGTAACAGGGAGAAGGAAGCTTTTCCGACCCTATAAAGTATATATATTCTTGATCAGGATCACTAGCCGAGTCGAACTAGCCATGTCCGTCTGTCCGTCTGTATGAACGCTGAGATCTCGAAAACTACAAAAGCTAGAGGATTGGCATTTTGCATGCAGATTCTTGGAGTTCCTACGCAGCGCAAGTTTGTTTCAAACAGGTGCCACGCCCCCTCTAACGCCCACAATCGCCCTACACCATTTTTTGAAAGGTGTCTGGCGCCCACAACTTTAAAGATTTCGGAAAAGTGCAAAAATGCAGTTTTATTCTGTTTATCAATACCTATCGAATTGTAGAAGAAATTTTTCAAATCGGACAATCCATTAAAAAGTTATGAGCAAAAAATGAAACAGCCACTAGATGGCGCTAGTAGCTTTGACGCGTGCATATATTAATCTCTCTCCCACTCCCTTTAGCTGAGTAACGGGTACTATAGCGTTCTCTCTTGTTTTTACAATAATTTCTATGGAAGCTTTATAATATAGTCGTGCGTTTTTGAGTTTAATTTAATTTTAAATTATGAAATATAAAAAAAAATGTATTTCCCAAAGTAGATGAGACTACAATACCCGTAGAAAACGTGAGTTTCAGGCGACATCGATTCTTTTGGAGTAGTTGTTATTTTTGTTCTGACGCACTTAATGCGTTAAACTCAACCAAAACTCAACCCAAACTTATTTTTAGGCCATTATTATTTATAATTTGATAATAATTTTGCTTGTAATTTGATAAACTAGTAAATCGACTTTCTACATATATTAAAAATTAAGCGATTACGAATTTTAAACTACGCTTGCTAAAAATAATAATAATTTATTATACAGTTATGCGTTTAGTTGCCGAAATAATATCACTTACTCTAATCAATTATACTTAGGTGGCCACCGCTTACATATCAATATTGCAACTTAAGTTTTTAATTTTGGTAAATTTTTCTATATTAACTCCATTTTCAGAAATTTTCCCATTTCAACCATCTTGAAGCTTTTAAACTCCTGAAAACGGGAGTTGTCACCGTATTTAATTTAAAGACCATGCCAAAATAAATTCACAAGATATATTTTTAATTCCTTAAACATTAATAATCATTTTTAACATAAACCCATAAAAAAAAAATTATACGAACCAATTTTTACATTCGAAAAATATAGCAAATACTAACAGAGATTTAATACCCACTTTGTATGTGTTAAACATTTTATATTTTATAAAGTTTTAGTAAGAGTCACATTGTCTTTTACAATAAAAGCAAGTTAATTAAAAAATACTTTTATCATCTTTATATTTTAAAGAACAAGATGCAATTCTACATCTTTGCACATCCTTTTATTTTTAATCACAAGATGCAATGCAATGGGCGAACATTCTTTTTTATAGATATCGCTTGTCAATTTAATTCCGGAAATCAAAGTGAAACGGTACTATTCGTTAATAATCTTCAATATTACATTTAAAATGTGGTTTTTAGTGCATTGTGGCGAGTACCATGTGCTCCCCAATGAAAAAATAACAGTGCACAATAATAATAAGTGTATTGCTAAATTTCAAGGTGGTAAATTTGAAGCTACTGTAATTAAGAGCTCAAATGACAAAATAATGCTAAAGAAAATGTGCGACAAATTAAATGGTGAGTATCGAAATTTGTAATTGTTAATTTTCCTTAACATTATAATTTAATTGGAAAAACCTGTCAACAATTTCTACATTTTAAAATATCGCAACTATTCACATATTAAACAGATCAGCAATGCCGGCATTGTTTTTAAATTTTAACATTGGCAAATTTTATTTTTCTTATTTTATGTACATATGTACGTATGTATTGCCATTAGTCGCCCTTTTTGGCGCGCGAATGTACTTATGTACATACATACATAAAAATATTTAAAAATGGCGCAGAGCTTACCCACACACATTTGTTGGTAGTTAATATTTTTTGGGTTTTTCAAACTAAATTAATTTATATTACACAGTTAAAATGTTTAATATATTTGCAAGCTTAAATTTAATAAACCATTTTATTCTTGCAGCCACCAAAAAATGTACTTTAAATGACCGACTTATTCAACATGTGTTAAGCCTTCGGACTTCAATCTTAGAGGTAAATAAATATAGGAAAACAATTATAAAACAATTTTTCTAAATTCGTCCATAATATTCCAGTCACTGCCTGTTCATATTCGCCTTCTAATTTTGAACCCAATAGCCTAAAAAGAGAGGAGGACTGCAATCAGGAGGGTAAATGTAAATATCTTTTATTTTTTTTGGATGCTAAAAATTTTGAATTCGGAAAGACATTTTGTAATTAACTTTTTCTCACTATTAATATGCTTTCCTTTACATTCTAATGTAAATTAATTTGTATGTTTTAGCTGTTTATGGAAAACTGACGGCCTCGGACACAGGTTCTACAAACTCGGCTATGTCTCTGGACTGCAAAGTTACATCGGAAGATTGTGCCCAATCCTTCGACTGCAATACTGAAAATAAATCAGTTCGTTGTTCGTTAAAAAACCCACACAATTTGGGAAAAATAAATAATCTGATTCATTTTTATTGAAATCTGGTTCCATATTCTTTTATTTTTAGCCTATAGCCACACGCACAAGTCACCAAAATCATTCACAGCTGTATCCAAAGAAGCTTCGCAGGAAGCACACAAGGTCAGGACTGACTGCTTTGAAGGTAAGAAACCGAAGTATTCATTTTATTAATTTTAAAAATGGTGTTGTAATCCATAATTAAACACTCATTTTGCTTTTTTTGCAGTCACGAAACAATCTACTTCCCATGAAGGACATTTGCATAAGTTGTCTGACGTTTCGAGGAAGCCTATAGCTATGCAATTAAAAGACGTAAATGCAAAACGTAGTATAATTTGTATTTTACTTTTACAACAAGTTTTTGAAAATAAGTTTCTAAATAAGTAAATTTTAAGAATTTTTTTGTACTGTTTTATATTAAACAAGTAAGGAAGAACAAATCGGGAAGCCGAAGCTTATAAACCCTTGCAGGTAAATGTAATACTTAATGTTAACAACTCTAGCTCTTCTACGAGCGTTCATCGGAATTTCAAGACCAGTACTCTAATGCTTCCTCCAAATTATTTGCGTGGGTGGACACAATGTGTAGGACATCACCGGAATGCTATTGCCTTGTTTAAGTTCATTTTAGGGTTTGTTTTTAAATAGTGAAAAACGAAGCAATATATGTATATTCTATATATTCCTATGGGAGCGGTCCTGATCAAGAATATATATACTTTATGGGGCTCCTTTACTGTGTCGCAAGCTACTGACTAAAATTATAAAGCTACTTCAAGGGTATAAAAATGTAAAGCTTAAAATACAGTAAAAACTTTAATCGTAAATTGAATACGTATTTTTAAACTTCAGCTTGAAAAATAATTTTTTTGTTGGGTTAATATTATTTTTCTATATAATACTTATTTATTAATTCAATATATATTATGTTCAGATGTCTCAAATGCTTCCTTAGAGGCAACTTTTTCAACTTCGTGGGTATCAAGTCAAGCGAATGAATTGGTCTTTAATGGATGCTACGAAAATATTTGAACATAATCCAGAACTTCCGTTATATGACGATAGACAACTAACTGTGCCATATGCCAAAAATGAAAGAAAATCGAAACAACACTTTTGCAAATTTTGTATGACCTTGCAAACCAAAATTGCACGACATATTATACTTAATCACAAAAGTGAACCCGAAGTTAAAGATTTATGCAGCTTACCAAGGGGAAACAAGAACAGATTGCACTTGCTAGATACCGTAAGAAAAGAAGGTGATTTTATATACAACACCGATGCAAAATATAACAATGGTACTCTGATAGTACCTCGTCAGTTGCGAATTAAGTCATCTCGAAAAGCAGTTGATTTTGTTTGTTGTTCCGGTTGCAAGGCTCATTTTCCTACCAAAACTATCAGAAATCACATAAAAAACTGTAAGCGCAGCAAGCATATTAAGGGTAATAGGGATATCGTGAAATCTGGGCGAGGAGCCACTTGATATATGCATTCTGCGGCAAATGAAATTTTACGAAAAAAAATAATGCCTGTCTTAAATGACGATAATGTAACAAGGGTATTAAAATATGATTACTTAATAGTATTATTTGGAAATATGGAAGCAATGAAGCATACAGAAGTTCAGCACGACATGATCCGAGCAAATATGCGGTACTTAAGTAGACTTCTAATTGAAATAAAAAAGTTACGCCCTGAAGTTATCGAGTTAAAAGATGCCACATGTCCAAAATATTACGATACAGTAATCTCAGGTATACGTTCTGTTGCCGAATTCGATTATGACCGAATGTGTTATGTCAAACCCACAGCAGCAACCACTTTAACATGCCTTATGAAGAAATACGCTAAAATATGGTCAGGGCAAAGCATAAAAAATGGAGACGAAGATGCTGAAAAGTCAGCAAACGATTTCTTATCACTGTGGGAAACCGAAATAAACGTGAATATAAATAAGCGAGCGATTGAAGACCAATCAAAAAAGCATCGCGCAGTGAAAGTTTTATTACCCTCACAAGAAGATATTATTGTATGAATTTGTGCACAATGTCTCAGAAACAGCTTTAAAAGAGTTGAATTTAAAAAATTCAGAATCTGCATTGGTGTCTTTGAAGGAGAGTACACTTATAAGTTTGCTTATTTTTAATCGTCGCAGAGTAGGAGAACTCGAAAGATTGATAGTGGAAAATTACAGAACAGCACATTCGGTTGGCGACGTTGATGACGGGAATTCATCCCATATTTTTAAAAACATGACTGAACAAATGAAAAATGTGACAAAAAACTTTACTAGAGTGACAATTTGTGGAAAAAAAACCCGTACTCTTTACGCCATGGAACAGGCATTGCATTGAGCAAATTAATGTGTATAACAAAAAGTTATCGTTCAAGAAAAGTAATTTTATATTTAACATTGCAAATCCACGTCCTCTTCAAAAACCATATTATAGGGCTTGTCCAATTTTAAAAAAGTATGCCAGCCAATGTGGGGCGAGCTGCCCAAACTCTCTGAGAAACCAATTTGCGAAAGCAATTGGCTACCCACACTTCTTTACAAAACGTGAATGACATGCAAATAGATCACTTGGCCGATTTCATGGGACACCATAAAGACATACACAAGAAATATTATCGTGTTCCTGCTTCGGTAGCGGAAATGACTCAAGTTTCTCAGCTATTAATGTCCGCCATGAATATGGAAGAAGAGTGTCCTTCCGCAGACGCGAATAAGGACTGTCCTACTGCAGAGACCAATCTAGATTGTCCCACTTTAAAGGACAATTTGAAATGTGTTTCATTACCAGGTTCTTCAAACCGTAAGTAATTTTACATCTACACTGGGCGCCACAGAAATCAAGTGCTGTTTATGAATTAGCTAAAACCCCATTAAAAAGATTACATTTAAAGTTGTAAAGTTTAGTTTTTAGAGTGATTCCTGTGGCCCACGCGGCTCATATGTAGCGATTTCTAGTTTTCTTTGTCCACTACTGTTTTTGTAATAGTTATAATTATGAAATACCTTATTGTATTGTATAAATACTATGTAACAATTTCAAACTTCTTACAGATCATTATGAAAATGATACGGACTCAAGCGACGAAGAGCCATCGGAATTTGCGTGTTCTACAGGCGACGAAACTTATTTGCCATCAAAGATAAGAAAAAACAAAGCAGTGAGTAGGCCTTAAATTTATAAAATATAAAAACAAAAAAATAAAAAAAACTATAACAACGATGTAGAAAATATTAAACTTATCCCATTAGTAGGTAAATATTATTGTTCTTACTTATTAGCTATATAAATAAACCCATATTAAATAATATTATATTATTTTATTCTGTGTTTTTTATAGGCTTGTCTTTTACTAAATCTACTCGTGTACCGTGAAGTCCCGAGGAGCGGCAAGTCCTGACAGAAATGTTTGGAGATTTAAGTAAAATTGAAAAACTGCCATCGCTTAAAGCGTGCACAGAGATAATTAATAAATTCTCTTGCTTCCACGCGCGCAGCCCAGCGCAGTTGAAAACTTTTTTGGATAACCAAAGAAAGGCAAAAAATCGCAAAAATCTTTACAAGGCTAAGAGGTCAAATTAACAACAAATCCAATTTCAGACTCTGCATCATTTTAAAGCTGTATTAAAAATGAATTAAATAAAAACATTTCAGTTGTATAAATAAAAGTAGTTTCTTTTTAATGTATTTATTTTAAAGTATGTGTCCCCATATTTGATGACAAACATCTTTGTTGTCCCATACTATGTAAATTTCCATCGTTTCTGGCCTTGTATAACAGGCATACAGGGCGTTCCATTCTATTTCCCATTCTATAGAGAACTTTTGGGATCATTGTCTTTGAAAGTGTCGATATATAAGTGATTCCAAAATAACCTATATATATCAATTTCATTCCATTGTTTCAGTCCTCAAAAGAGCTATTTCTTATATATTTGTGCAGTGTTGCCACATCGATCGTTTTATTTTATATACACTTTATTAAATAATCACTTTTGGGTTAAATTATGACCTAAGTGGTTATTCACTTTAAAGATTTTGTGGTTCTATATCGCAATAAAATTATATGAATTGAAAACACTAACGAAATACTTAGAAAACGGGCGAACTAATGTGTGTCCTTAAAAGTGGCTAAGCACATATTTTGGATTATTTAAAAAACGGTTTATTAATATACGAGTATACCTTTACCTATTGTTATTTTTTATTGATTACTTATTTTAAACTCTTTACAAATTTTTTGAAATAGTAAGAGTTTAACGAAAAAGTTGATGGATTTTGCTGTAAATTCAAAATGTCCTCAAAATTAACTATATATGCCGATTTTTTTCAGGGACAGTCCCCAAAACATGAAAAAGTCTTTGAAATAACCTTTTTACCGTAAAAGAGTCTCTGAAATAATCGTCTCATATATATATAATATTATATATTATCGCCTATTTGATTCTTTCATTGGTTATGATATCCCTTGTGTGTGTTGGTTGATGAGCCCTCTGACCTTCAGTAGGTGCTGCACAGTGGTTCCGCTTTTATGGGAGCAGCGGCCAAAAATACTTCTAGTTGTTATATCGTTACGAAATTATCCCCAAAATTCTATAAAAATATTTTAGTTATAGCAAAAAAAAATTGGACATATCGCCCGACTATATCCTATAGCTACCATACAAAATATCGGACCAAATTTGAAACTTGTTACTATTTTTAGTTTCAATTTCTTTTTTATTTATGTATTATTGCATTTAAATCATATTTAAGCGGATAAGAAACCACGCCTTCGGGTTCTTATCCGCCTACAAATATTAATCCGTTAGTTTTGATTATTACCTGTAAATTACTTGAAAATAAAAAAACCCAATAATAATAAGAAACAAAAATTCCAATAATAGCAAAAAAACAAAATTGTTAAAATTTAATAATGACACGATATATTTAGGTCAGGTTATCGAAGAGCTCAAATGCTGATGCTGATAGAACTGACTTTTTTGAATGAGGGAGCTTTCTTTGGCCAGTAATATAAGGATCTGAGCTCAGAAGCAATCTGTGCATCAAATCTTTATTTGTGTCAATCCGAGAAGTCTTCCAGGTGTGCTGCCTTCTAAACATTTTGATGTCCTTATTTTTAGACTCTGCAGCTTCTTCTGATAGTTCTCCAATCGGCACAAGTGCTGACTTTCTGTTTGTATTCTGAATATCCAGAGCTGCCGTCAAATCCCCATTTTCCAATTAAAATAAGGTTATCAGAGCAATCGCTTCCAACGCTTTCAAAAACATCATGCTGAAGTTTTACAATCCGCCTCGCAGTGTGGTCAACCAAGCTCTGTAGATCAACTTCAGCTTTGGATTCACTTACAGTGATTTTGTCTGGATAGGTTAATTTTTTAGCTTTTAGCAATTGTATGTAGCTTGGGAATAGGTCACAGGAGGTCTTTGAGTTCACATAGCTTCGAATAAGAAAATATCGATGCTTGCTCAAGTTCGCCTTTATGAGAAGCGATAGGACTTTTTCGATGCTAGCTTTGCTACTCATTTCATTTGATTGAAAGTTGCACGATCGTAAGTCAGAAGCTGCAGATTCATTAATATATATATACATAGCAATTTTTTTGAAAATGTATCCAATACATTTCGTTAACTCGCTCATCTCGGACACATAGCCAATGTTTTCAATATTGCCGTTCACATGATCGATGGTCTTCATTAATTTTTCAGAATTGGTGCCGATTGCTGTACACCAATAATTAAAAATGTACAAGCGAGTTAAGACGCATTGAGAAGAGTCACCTAGCAAAATTAAATTAATAAAGAAATAACGCTATAAAAATTAAAATTTGAACCTAAGAAAAACACGAAAGCACAACTACAATGCAAAACAGCTGATTTGACCTTAAAGAAAAAAAGAGATGATGTTAGTATATTGATGATTATGGACACATCTGCAAATATCTGCAGCTAGCTTTAACTTTTTTTATACCTTAAGGTATTAACAAATACACTAAATAAAAATTGAATCGGGGAATCTTGGGGGATCACAGTTAAGTGTTTATGTAAACACAAAAATAACGAACACAAAAGCTGCTAAAAACATTAGAAAGTAAACAATTAATTTCATAATAAGGACAACACAAGTTAGCTATTATAAATATTGCAACTTAAAGAAAATACCTTTAACTTCAAAATCCATATCACAGAATATTAGTTTTAACACGAAATAAGAGAAGTACTCGCTTTCAAAGTTGAATGTTGCTGCGAAGAATTAGTGATGCGCGCAGTTTTGCTTTGCGAATAAACACGTGCTCACGACTTTAGGTCTTTTTATAAAAAGTACCGATAGTTTCCCAGAAAAATCTGGTATGCCACAAAGAAGCTTGAGCATTTTAGAGAAAATTTGCATACCCTTTTCCAATTTTGGGTTCAGTCGATTTTTTGAATTTTGGCCTATGGGGGAAACCACAGTGTGCTGGCTTTTCCCGAAGGTTGCCTGGAAAGTGTGTATCCACTAGTGTCTCTATGGATTCTTCCACTGTTGTAGTCGCTGATCCGTCTTGTTTGTGGAATAGAGTTGGGCTGTTATACCCTTTAGCAAGGACCTTGCTTAGTCTAGCCGTGTCTTTTATACCTTTGAGAGATTCGCAGTAAGTCCTCCAAGAGTCTTTCTTGGCTGCGTATATCGCTTTTTTGTATACGTATACGTATACGTATACGTATACGTATAGTTAAAATATTCAAAACATTACCATAGATTAAAGTCAGATTTCCGTTATAGTTTACTGCTGTCTTTTTATTCCCGTTACATAAGTGTGCTTTTTTAAGATTTTAAATTTGAAAGTCCAAGTTTTCCTTTTCACTTAATATGAGATCAGTGGTTTCTTTGACGAATTCCATTTTTAGAGGCCGGCAAAATCTAACTGATTGTGGAGAACGATTGCACCAAATTATTCGATTTTGTTGGTCTATTAATTTCAAAGGAATTATTGCCGTCACAAACAGTAAATAATCCAAGCCAACAGGTTTATCCGTGTGAAATCGCTGCTTATATACACTTTGACCTGTTGACCCATCGAACCTATAACTGAAAATTAGTTTACAAGGCGATGTTTGTGGATGAGAAATTACTTCTTTTTGCATTTCAAATATATGTTCAGCCGTATGGTTTAATATATTTTGCATCGATACTTTCTCCGTCGTTTCGGTATAATTAATTTCAGCTGGCCTGCATTTCAATTTCATATTAGTAAGCTCCGAATACGGCGGATAGATATTGCATCCATGCTGCTTGCTAATGGCTTTTATATTAATATACTGCTGTTTTGTTAGCCTATTCTCAATTAAAAATGCTAAAGCCTCTTCTGCACTAATTTTCAAAATAGTGTTTCGTTTAAGTGTTTTTTTTTCGTCGGCTATGTTTTTGCCTTTCGCAACAAAACTGACGTATCTTCTTCTTTGTTATTTTTTGCTAGAATAGAAGCAGCATGCAAAAGCAATGGCATAGAATTTTATTTTTCTTTCGCCAGTATAAGTTAGGTATTTGCGACCAGGTTTGTAACTTGGCACAAATTCCATCACAGCGTATTGTTGCCGGTTGTTGTCGATCCAAACATTAAGCAATGTGTAGTGACAGAATTCGAATGCATCTACAACATGGAGGTTTTACGTAAAACGTGCAAAAATGTGCAAAAAGTATTGATAGGGTTCGATTAACAATTGTTTTGTTTATAACTTTCAATTTTTACCTTGCCTATACTCTCAATACTCACAGATTACACACCACAGAAAGCAAAAATACATTTCTTATTTGTCATCTAAAAACTAAGCAACAAAACATTGAACAATTGAACAATAAAGCACATATAACATTTATTGGATGAGAAATTACTTCTTTTTGCATTTCAAATATATGTTCAGCCGTATGGTTTAATATATTTTGCATCGATACTTTCTCCGTCGTTTCGGTATAATTAATTTCAGCTGGCCTGCATTTCAATTTCATATTAGTAAGCTCCGAATACGGCGGATAGATATTGCATCCATGCTGCTTGCTAATGGCTTTTATATTAATATACTGCTGTTTTGTTAGCCTATTCTCAATTAAAAATGCTAAAGCCTCTTCTGCACTAATTTTCAAAATAGTGTTTCGTTTAAGTGTTTTTTTTTCGTCGGCTATGTTTTTGCCTTTCGCAACAAAACTGACGTATCTTCTTCTTTGTTATTTTTTGCTAGAATAGAAGCAGCATGCAAAAGCAATGGCATAGAATTTTATTTTTCTTTCGCCAGTATAAGTTAGGTATTTGCGACCAGGTTTGTAACTTGGCACAAATTCCATCACAGCGTATTGTTGCCGGTTGTTGTCGATCCAAACATTAAGCAATGTGTAGTGACAGAATTCGAATGCATCTACAACATGGAGGTTTTACGTAAAACGTGCAAAAATGTGCAAAAAGTATTGATAGGGTTCGATTAACAATTGTTTTGTTTATAACTTTCAATTTTTACCTTGCCTATACTCTCAATACTCACAGATTACACACCACAGAAAGCAAAAATACATTTCTTATTTGTCATCTAAAAACTAAGCAACAAAACATTGAACAATTGAACAATAAAGCACATATAACATTTAATGTTAATAATTCATTTAACATACCTTCACTCTTTGTAGCCATAGGTAAACTTTTTTGTTCGTTTACAATAGCCAGAGAAATCGCAGTGCAAAAATGAAAAAAGTTTATCATCCCTTTTTGTAAACGTGTGACCTTATTTTAAACTTTCGACTTTCTTAAGGGAAAAAATACCGAAAATTAAAATTCTTTGAAAATGGGTTTGGGTTCTTTTAAGTATTGTAAAAAACCACAGAAGGTCATTTATGTAATACTGAAGAGCAAAAATAATGTAAAAATGCCTCACTTTCGAATAGTGCTATCCTTAAACTGATGTAATTATACCCGTTACTCGTAGAGTAAAAGGCTATATTGTATTCGTGCAAAAGTATGTAACAGGGAGAAGGAAGCGTTTTGGACCCTATAAAGTATATATATTCTTGATCAGGGGCACTAGCCGAGTCGATATAGCCATGTCTGTTTGTCCGTCTGTATGAACGCTGAGATCTCGGAAACTACAAAAGCTATAAAGTTGGGATTACCCACACATATTCTTGGGCTTCCTACTCAGCGCAAGTGTGTGTTTCTGTGTCTGGCGCCCACACCTTTAAATATTTTGGAAAAGTAAAAATGAAGTATTATTGT
This sequence comes from Drosophila pseudotakahashii, assembly GCA_035046095.1. NCBI lineage: Eukaryota > Metazoa > Arthropoda > Insecta > Diptera > Drosophilidae > Drosophila > Drosophila pseudotakahashii. Next base: position 902,856 of record JAWNOE010000094.1, read on the forward strand.
GTTTATCAATACCTATCGAAATGTAGAAGACATCTGACCATTCGTTAAAAAGTTATGCTCGATCAACGTTTTATATATCCATCTCCCTCATACTCCCATTAGCTGAGTAACGGGTATCTGATGGTCGGGGCACCCGACTTTAGCGTTCTCTCTTGTTAAACAACGGTATTATTAGTAAAATAAATCCAATAAAATATCCTCATGAAAACGCTTTAAACCAAAATTAAAGAATACAATGAAAAAGATATTCAATGAATAATTAAAATTAGTTCCATTTAAAATTTATTTCTCATAATTCTTTTTTCATCACAGATATTGTGAAAATATTGGGAGTTTTAACTTTGGCGTCGAATTCCAAAGACATGGGCAATGGTTCACGATGGGGACTATTTTTTGTAGTGCCGTGATGTATTGAGAGTAAGTCCTACCGAAAATAATAAAGGTAAGTCCTATTATATAGGCCACGTAATTCAAAATGTCGGCAAACATCGGTTTTTTTTAATCTTAGCTATACCGCGGAACCTGTAGGAACCTGAAAAAGTTAAAATGGTTCATGGTAATTTTTGGCTGTGTACCTATGTTATGGGAATTGTATATGTTTGCGTTTGGAAACTAATTTATGATTTTAAACAAAACTAAAACAAAACCGTCGATAAAACCGAAACTCCCGCTTATTATAGATACTGCTATATCCCAGAGAAGAAGAAAATCTAATAAAAATCAAAAAAGATATAATTTTTCCTATAGCAGCTATACGATATAGTCATCCGATTTTTTTTTAAATTGTATTCGAATTCAGAAATCCAAATATTATCTACTTAAAAGATTGTATTCCCAATAGTATATGGTAATGTTTCAAAAACACCGGAGCTAGAATTTTTTTTACGTTTTTTTCCGTTCTTTCCTATGGGAGATATAAGATCTAGTTGTCCGATCGGTCCGGTTCCGACTTTTATACTACCTGCAATAGAAAGATAACTTTTGGGAAAGTTTCATCCCGATAGCTCAAAAACTGAGAGACTAGTTTGCGTAGAAACAGACGGACATGGCTAGATCGACTCGTCTACTACAACTCGTCATCTACTCTGTCTTTTTTAATACTTCAGAATTTCGATTTAAATTTAACAATAATCGGATGATAATATTTTATAGCCGCCATAGGAGGGAAAGAAAAATTAATGTCAAAATAATATGAAATTTAACATTTTGTAATTTTTATACCCGTTACTCGTAGAGTAAAAGGGTATATTGTATTCGTGCAAAAGTATGTAACAGGGAGAAGGAAGCGTTTCCGAACCTATAAAGTATATATATTCTTGATCAGGATCACTAGCCGAGACGAACTAGCCATGTCCGTCTGTCCATCTGTCTGAACGCTGAGATCTCGGAAACTATAAAAGCTAGAAGATTGGCATTTTGCATGCAGATTCTTGGAGTTCTTACGCAGCGCAAGTTTGTTTCAGCCGAGCGCCACGCCCCCTCTAATGCCCACAATCTGATCCTGATCAAGAATATATATACTTTATAGGGTCGGAAAAGCTTCCTTCTCCCTGTTACATACTTTTGCACGAATACAATATACCCTTTTACTCTACGAGTAACGGGTATAAAAAGGAGGTTGAAAAATTGATTGCCATTCAAAGCCAAATTGGTGAAGAGATCCAAATAGTGCTTAGATGTATCAAAAATGATTCTTACCAATTAAAGGAAAAGGCGACTATTTCGTCGATAGAAAACGTCAAGTTGAAGATTTGTTGGAAATAGTTTTAAAAAATACAAATATTCTTAAAGAATGTAAAGGTTCTGCAGTATTTCGAAAATAAATATTATGGGCAGATAAAATCAATTGTTCGTCAGGCTGTTGAAGATTTCAATGCTAAAATTCTGCAATTTCCGACGCTAAGGAACAAATTATGAAATTGATTAGACACCAAACAGCGGTTCTGGATTTAATTATAAAACGGTAATTGACAATTTATGTAAACAAATTGAAAGTCTGCATTTTGAAATCCATAAATTATGTATCGAACCTGAAAAGGCAGGCTACTGTTAGCAACGCCTAGAGTGACAGTACAAGGTACAAATCGTCAAGAAGTAGACTTCCGGTTCACAAATCAATTTAATCTCGAAAAGATCAGTAAAGTGGTTATCGTTAAAACTATCCCTAAAAAACTTACGTATTGAGGGAATTGGTAAAAAAATGATTCTTACCAATTAAAGGAAAAGGCGACTATTTCGTCGATAGAAAACGTCAAGTTGAAGATTTGTTGGAAATAGTTTGAAAAAATACAAATATTCTTAAAGAATGTAAAGGTTCTGCAGTATTTCGAAAATAAATATTATGGGCAGATGAAATCAATTGTTCGTCAGGCTGTTGAAGATTTCAATGCTAAAATTCTGCAATTTCCGACGCTAAGGAACAAATTATGAAATTGATTAGACACCAAACAGCGGTTCTGGATTTAATTATAAAACGGTAATTGACAATTTATGTAAACAAATTGAAAGTCTGCATTTTGAAATCCATAAATTATGTATCGAACCTGAAAAGGCAGGCTACTGTTAGCAACGCCTAGAGTGACAGTACAAGGTACAAATCGTCAAGAAGTAGACTTCCGGTTCACAAATCAATTTAATCTCGAAAAGATCAGTAAAGTGGTTATCGTTAAAACTATCCCTAAAAAACTTACGTATTGAGGGAATTGGTAAAAAAATGATTCTTACCAATTAAAGGAAAAGGCGACTATTTCGTCGATAGAAAACGTCAAGTTGAAGATTTGTTGGAAATAGTTTGAAAAAATACAAATATTCTTAAAGAATGTAAAGGTTCTGCAGTATTTCGAAAATAAATATTATGGGCAGATGAAATCAATTGTTCGTCAGGCTGTTGAAGATTTCAATGCTAAAATTCTGCAATTTCCGACGCTAAGGAACAAATTATGAAATTGATTAGACACCAAACAGCGGTTCTGGATTTAATTATAAAACGGTAATTGACAATTTATGTAAACAAATTGAAAGTCTGCATTTTGAAATCCATAAATTATGTATCGAACCTGAAAAGGCAGGCTACTGTTAGCAACGCCTAGAGTGACAGTACAAGGTACAAATCGTCAAGAAGTAGACTTCCGGTTCACAAATCAATTTAATCTCGAAAAGATCAGTAAAGTGGTTATCGTTAAAACTATCCCTAAAAAACTTACGTATTGAGGGAATTGGTAAAAAACGCGTCAATGTTTTAATAAAATTAAAGAATAGTGACTTCGAAACAAGAGTGTAAGCCACTGTTCTTCCGCACATGGTGGCAGATCAACCCACTGAACAGTTAAAAATAAGCATTATAACAAGAGAGAACGCTATAGTAGGGGGCCCGACGATCAGAAATCCGTTACTCAAAGGAGTGCGAGGCAAATGGAGATATAAAACTTTGATCGCGCATAACTTTTTAACGAAAGGTCCGATTTGAAAAGTTTCTTCTACATTTCGATAGGCTTTGATAAACAAAATAAATCTGTATTTTTACTTTTCCGAAATCTTTAAAGGTGTGGGCGCCAGACACCTTTTAAAATCGTTTAAGGCTATTGTGGGCTTTAGAGGGGGCGTGGCCCTTTGCTGAAAAAAACTTGCGCTGCGTAGGAAGCCAAAGAATATGTGTGGGTAATCCCAACTTTCTAGCTTTTATAGCTTCCGAGATCTCAGACAGACGGACATGGCTATATCGACTCGGCTAGTGATCCTGATCAAGAATATATATACTTTATAGGGTGGGAAACGCTTCCTTCTCCCTTTTGCATGAATACAATATACCCTTTTACTCTACAAGTAACCGGTATAAAAATATCAAAAAATATCCATCTTGCGGATCCCAATTTTAATCGACTAGAAAAAATTTATTTGTTACTGGGCGCAGAACAGTATTTTTCCATAATAAAACCTGAGCAGATAAAAACGAATCCAGATTTTCCAATTTTGCAAAATACAGAATTAGGTTGAATTGTTCCCGGAAAAGAAAAGAACTGCATTGTAATTTTCTCAGCCGAGGAAGCGAAATCATCGGAAAAACTTGGCCATATGAAGCAAGTGATGGCTGAACAATTACCCAAGGGATCGCTTCATCATCCCACATCACTGTGTTCTGAAAGAGCACTACTACTAAATTAAAAGCAGTTTTTGATGCATCCTGTAAAACTTAGAAAAGGGTGCTTTAATACACACCAATTATTAAAAGGATTCCAACCCGAAGACGTCGTCAGCTCCATGAATCTGGGAGCAGTATTGGAATATACCAGTGTAAGAGCACTGGGAATTATATGGACTCCAAAGGACAATCATTTTTGTGGTAAACCCACCCTGTCAATTCAGCAACTGGATTGGGACACAGAAATAACAGTTTCCCGTAAGGAAAGGTTGAAGGCCTTCAGACAGGATCTGCAATATTTAAACAAAATTTAAATTCCACGTTACATACATATATGATGGGAAAGTCCCCAAAAACAGGAGCTACACATATTCGTAGATGAATTTGAAGGGGCGTTTGGTGCGGCTGTTTACATAAGAGCCACTTATAAAAACAAGTAAATAACTAAACGTTTGTTGTGCGCTAAGTCAAGAGAAGCGCCTCTAGAAAAACAAACTATACCACGGATGGAGTTGTGTGCGGCTTTCCTAGAAGCAGAACTAGCCGATAAAGTAAAAAAGAATTTTCGACTTAGCACAGAACGTAATTGAACGTAATTAGCTCAACTAGTATTCGGACGTGTTTTTCTGCGCTCCTTCTCCACATCGCGATTTTCCTGTAAAAACCTATTCGGTTCATCTCAGTTTTTGAACATATTGTCAGTAACACTGCAATCTTAAACAATACGAGCCGTTTGGATACTTTAAAAAGACAGTAACATAATAACTTGCAAAACAAAATTGGCAACATAATATATTTGCTAATGCTCTGTTTGCCAGCGTTACCGCTAAACCTAAAGTTTGTTTTTGTTGTTCTCTCTGTGTTTGCCGCGAACATTCACACAATCGCGCTCTGTTTTGCCAGCGTCACCGCTAAACATAAAGTTTGTTGTTGGTGAAACTGCTCTCTTTGTGCTTGCCACGAACATCTACACGAACTTGCAATCACTGCACTGCGCTTCGATCGGTTCTTCAGCGCTAACTTCGTCTCTCTGGAGTGCTGCTGCCTTTCGCTGCTTTTTGACGCTTACATCCAAGTGCTCTCTGCCCAGCTGCTGCTCTGCTCTTCGACGCTTACAACCGACTGCTTTCTACTCTGCTGCTGCTCTGCTCTTCGACGCTTACATCCGACTGCTCTTTGCCCTGCTGCCGCTCTGCCCTGCCGCTATTGCCGACACCTACGCTTGTCTGCTGCACAGTGACCTGATACTCAGCCAAAATGACTATCATTTGCACTGCTAAAAAATGCGAGTATAATAACATTATCAGCGGAGACACTTTCCTTATATGCTGGCTGTGCGACAATTGCGCGCACGTTAAGTGCGCCGGAGCCGGTTTCAATGGCCGTATTGGGGATTTAATCTCCAAAAAAGTCGGCTTCACCTGGTCCTGCACGGCATGCCGTGAGATGACGGATGAAATGCGCACCTTCATGAGGCAAACTAGGACCGGATTTATGGAGGTTCGAAAACTCCTCACCTCTATGAACGAAAAGTTCCTGGCAGTGGAATCCCAGTTTCTCGGTCTTAAGATTCTAAGTGAATCACCGAAAAGGAAGATTCCAAATAATCTCCAACTTCCTGCAAACGGGCTGACAACCACGATGCTCTCTACTCCTACTGGTGCTAACATCATGGAACACTCTCCAATCTATCTTACACCGTCTCTTCCACCTGCTCATGCTACTCCATCTGGATCTTCAGACAACTTACCAATGCAGTCGCACTCTGCATTAGCTGTGGCATCCCCTGGTAATAATCCACCTGAACAAAACCTCGCCACTCCTGTACTGCAGCTGGTTCCTGGTGACTCAGTCTCTGCATCAAGTGCAGTTTCTACTATAAATGATCTGCCTGGCCCAAGACGGCTGGCTCCAGGTCGTTCTAACATCCCTTTGAGTGGTGTTCCAAGTCGAACGGACCAGAGAAAAAACGTGGGGACTCCTGCAGTCTCGGGCATCCCTCTAAGTGGGGTCATTCAAAAATCAATATTTGTATCCAGACTCAACCCAGAAGCCACTGCTGAGGATGTGAAAATCTACCTTTGCGATAAACGTCTAGCTCCAGATAACGCTATTTCTGTCTACAAATTTAATTTTAAGCAAAAGCGTAACATAACTTCATTTAAAATTCTTCTTACAGACCATTTGTTCCCTAAAGCACTTGATTCTACAATTTGGCCAGTGAATACGTTAGTTCACGAGTATCTCCAAAAGGACAAGACTCGGGGCTCCAGTTCAGCTGCTTCAAAAAACTAGATAACTTGTCAATACTCTACCAAAATGTGCGAAGTCTACTGGGAAAACTGAGTAGGGTGTATGTTAATAGTCTTTCCACCGATGCCGACGTAATAGCTTTAACTGAAACTTGGCTTAATTCTTCCGTCTCTGATCAAGAAATATTTGCTGATAACTTTGTTGTTTATAGAGTTGATCGCCCCACCCTAGGTGGAGGCGTTTTAATTGCAGTTCACAATTCACTGTCTTCAGAGCTTTTTGCTTTTCAGAATGATCATTCCATTGAATTTATAGCAGTCAAAATATCTTTAAATAGTAGTAACATTTACATAACTTGCTCTTATATTCCACCTAAATCGGATGAATCTCTGTACTTAATGCACCTTTCTGCAATTGATTTAGTTTCATCTGCAACTGGTGATGAAGATCATTTCATTGTAATGGGTGACTTTAACTTGCCTAACCTGCTTTGGGTGACTTCACCGGACTCCAATCTTCTTTTTACTGAGAGTCAACATGATTTTATCGACGGCCTATCTGATTTGTCTTTGGGTCAGATTAACTTTGTGGAGAACAATAAAGACAGGCTCCTAGATTTAATCTTTGTTAATAACGAGACCCTTACAATCGTGCTCCGATGCTCACCCTTCTCCACACCAGAAGATCCTTACCACCCAACCTTGTTGTTGAAAGTTGAGATTAACGCTGTAACTCGTAGTACATCGGCCACACGAGTCAAATGTTTTCGCAGAGCCAATTTCTACAGTTTGAGCCAACATTTGGGTGCCATCGATTGGTCATTATTAAAATCATGTGATGATCTAGAGACCGCAGTGTCAACGTTTTATGAGTTTTTGCATTCGTCGATCAACATTTTCGTCCCAGATGTATCTGTTATTGACTCATCCAAGCCACCATGGTTTAATAAGCACTTATCTTACCTCAAAAACAAAAAACCCAGGCTATACAAAAAATATCTAAAAACCAACCTCTCCGTAGACCCGAAGTACGTCTCGATTCGCTCTGAATTTACTATTGCTGCTAATCAGAGTTATGCTCGCTACATTGCTCAATGTAGAGAAAACATTCGCTCGGATCCAAAACACTTTTATTCCTTTGTGAATTCTAAAAGAAAGTGTAACTGTTATCCCTTATCTCTTCATTATAAAAGCTCTTCTGAATCCTCATCATTAAACATATCTAATCTTTTTGCCAAATTTTTCCAGTCAACCTACTCTCCACAGTCCTATAGCTCCTCGACTCCTTATCCATACCCTCTATCCCACATTAATAATATCTATGTTCCATACTTTGAAGTCAAAGACGTTCTGAAAGCCCTTTTGTCTCTTGAAATATCGTTTTCTCCGGGTCCTGATAAGATACCAAGCTGTGTCCTTAGAAACTGTGCCGAAACTTTGTCCTGGCCAATTACTTTTTTATTCAACCAATCTCTGCTTCTTTCTGAATTCCCGAGAATTTGGAGTGAATCTTTCATCATTCCTCTGCATAAAAAAGGCTCAAGATCCGATGTTGAAAACTATCGCGGTATTGCCAAACTCTCTGCTTTACCTAAGCTTTTCGAACAGTTGGTCACCTGCCAACTTCAACATATGTGTACATCCATAATCTCTCCAGCTCAGCATGGTTTTGTTAAGCATCGGTCAACTACTACAAATTTCCTCGAATTCTCTTGTCTTATTCATCGAAGTTTCCTTAAAAAATGCCAAACTGATGTTATTTTTACGGACTTCAGCAAGGCATTCGATTCAGTAAACCATAGCCTTCTCCTTCACAAACTGTCTCTTCTTGGATTTCCACCAATTTTACTAAACTGGATTTTGGCTTATCTCTCAAATAGAACTCAACGCGTTCTCTTTAATAATCAATTGTCTTCTGTTGTAAATGTTTTTTCTGGTGTCCCCCAAGGCAGTCACTTAGGTCCTCTACTGTTTGTACTCTTTATAAACGATCTTCCAAACGTCATATCCTTCGCCACTACTTTAATGTATGCTGATGATGTAAAAATTTGCCTATCATACTCCGACCAAATCTCTCACCACCGCCTACAATCGGATCTAAATGAATTACAGTCTTGGTGCTCCATTAACTTGTTACAACTTAACCATGCAAAATGCAAGTCGATATCTTTGTATCGAACTTCAGCTCATATTCAACCTTACTATCTCGGAAATGGTATTTTGGAACGTATTTCCAACGTAAATGATCTAGGTGTTTTATTCGACAGCAAATTATGTTTCAAAAGCCACATCTCCGTTACTATTGGTAAAGCTAGGGGGGTTTTAGCCTTCATAAAACGTTGGGCCAAGGAGTTTGACGATCCATACACAACAAAAACTTTGTATGTTTCCATGGTTCGCCCTATTTTGGAATATTGCTCGAGTGTATGGAGCCCTCAATATAATGAACAACAAAAACTAATTGAGTCAGTTCAAAAGCAGTTTCTATTATTCGCTTTGCGTCAGCTGAACTGGGATCCGAATAGACACTTGCCACCCTATGAATCGAGATTATAATTAATTGATTTACAATCTCTAAAACATCGCAGAATGTGCGGTGGAGTAATTTTTTTTCATAAACTGCTTTTGGGTGATGTAAACTCCCCGCGACTCCTAAGCTACATTGACATCGCTGTCCCTTTGAGATTCACTCGAACTTTTCGCCCAATTCACCTGCCAATTTGTAGGTCAAACTTTGCAGTTCATGAGCCCTTTAGGGTTCTTTGTTCAAATTATAATTTATTGTACACTGAAATATCATTGGAAAACTCGATTGAATGTTTATCAGCTAAAATTTACTCCTTTCTTGAGTCCTCGAGTAATCTGTACTAATAATCTTGCTTTGTTAAACTCTTATTTAAGTTATATTTATTTAAGTAAATAGTTATGTTAATATAAGTTAGCAGATTCATTGTTAACTATAAACCCCCAATAAAAAAAAAAAAAAAAAAAAAATAGTTTGGAAATTCGTTTTCTCGTATAGATTTAGTAGTAGTAGTAGTAGTAGGTTGGTTGTTTATTGTTTGTGTTTTGTTTTTCTTTTTTGCTTATTTATAGCTGGCTGTACATATTTAAGGTTACATCAAAACAAATAAGCAAACAAAAATTGGTTACAACGACAATGGCTTTTATGCCGTCAGTCGGTTAATTTAGTTAAATTAGATTCTAAAATTGTTCTAAAATAATTTTTTTTCTGTAATTACTGGCTTTTGTAATGAAAAATGCCAGTTTCTCTCAGTTTTCCCAATTTAGAAGACTGTGGAGATCCGATTGACAAAGGGTGGTTTTCGTGAAACATGTAAAACGAATCTCTCTCAGAATAGAGCAGACTGCAATGAAGTGTTGAACATTTTCGATTTCTCGCATGTTGCAGAGGCTGCATTCCAGTGATGGGTTGCTGCTGTATGGCCTGCCATTTAGAGGTAAAGTCTCGGTTCTAACTTGGAAGATATGTTTAATGAGTTCTTCTTTATGTTGATCGTGGAAGTAGTTTTTTTCATATAAATTATGCTCAAGATTTCTATACACACTCCTCGACGCGCTGTTTTTGGCCTTTATTATAAATGTTTCTTTTTCTATGTAGTGGTATCTGGAAATTATTTCGGCATGAGTTCTGCTCCACGAACTTGCATCCTCGAGATCAAGGGGGCAACTGCATTCGGTTGCAATATCCGTCCACCTAGAGAATGGAAGTTCTTTTCTTTCACAGAGAGATTTAGCAATTATTTTTGGTAGTCTACTATTTGGCATATGCATAACCTTTTCGATGTAGTTAAAGTGCTGCTGAAGTGTGTAGGAGAATATACTAGGCAGTCATGTTTCAATAAAGATTGCATAGTCGGGAGTATTTTGTGGCAATCGAAATATCTTTTTTACAAAAAAAGTTAGTACTCGTTCCGCATCTTCATATCTATGATTTCCCCACACCTCTGCTGCGTAGCACATAATTGTTTTCACTGTCGCCTGAAAAAGGCTGTACCTTGCACTCATTTTAACGTATTTTCTGCCTAAAAAGTTTTTCCAGGTGGCGTTCATAGCTATTTTTGCATCCTTGAGCTTATCTTTTATGTGGGTATAAAATCTCATATTTGTGGTAAGCGTTACACCGAGGTATTTGAATGATTTTACACGTTCTAGCTGGATTCCGTTCAGTTGCCATTCTTCGTTCCTAGCGTGACGGCCACCTGTACCCTTAACTACAATAATCTTTGATTTTCTTGTATTTATGGTGAGGTTCCATACTTTACAGTACTCAGATATGCTAGCAATCATGTCCCTTAACGTTTCAGGGCTATCAGCCAGTAGGCACATGTCATCGGCATACATAAGGGTCTTAACATAGGTTCCATTCACAGTCACTCCACCTGGTAAGAAATCCACAACATCTTCCACAAAGAGAGAAGAGGAGAGGCTGAGAATGCAGCCTTGTTTAACTCCACTGTTGGTATCGAACCATTTTGAGAGCTCTGATCCGTCCCACTCACTTGCTTTGTTATCCTCATAAATACTGGATAGTGCTAGTATGGCTTTTGTTGAGAGTCCGAGTTGGCTAAGTTTATAAAGTAGGCTATTTCGGTTCACTGTATCAAAGGCGGCTTTAAAATCTACAAAGAAAATGTACAGCTTCTTTTTTTGTTGCAGGAAGTCTTGGGCGATTGACGTCAGAACGAAAACACTGTCAACTGTAGAGAAACCCTTTCGAAAACCTGTCTGAAATTCACTAAGAATGTTTTCTCTGTTTACCCATGTCGTCATACGTTTTAACAGTGCTCCTGCAAAAATCTTAGCGACTGTGTTTTGAGCAGATATACTTCGGTAGTTGCTGGGATCGCTCTCCACACCTTTTTTAAAAATTGGGCTGATCAGACTTTTTTGGAGCAATCCGGGAAAATTCCATGGCTGTAAAATTCGTTGTAGGCATCGGTAAGTCGCAGTTATTCGGTCTTCACCAGGAGCTTTGTTTAGCTTTAGTGCTAGGACAGCGCTTTCTATTTCTGCAAGGCTGAAAGGGGAGTCCATATGATCTGAGGAAAGCAGAGGCTTAGCATAGCTGATTTCTGATTCATTTTGAATTTGGGAGAGTAGGCTACTAAAATAATCAGCCAAATCTGTTGCCCTTACTTTTATGGGTTTTTTCTGTTTGTTCCCGTTTAATTTATTAACGATTTCCCAGAACTGTTTGCTGTCGCGAACTTCTTGCAGTTGGCGTTCCATATTTATCCAGAACTGTTTTTCTTTGTCTTTGCATAGACGTTTGTAATTTGTTACTGCCGTTTTGTAGATGTGTCCCATTATTTCGTTTCGCCTTTGCTGTTTAAGGCAATCAAAAGAGTGTTTCCTGGCCCTTTCGCATTGTACGTCGAACCACGGTTGCTTTCTGCTAAAGTTTAGTGACTGCTGCATGGGCTTGGAGGCATCTACGATTAAGTTTAGCAGTTTGGCTAGCAGTGTAGACCCACTCAGATCTTCTATTTGTTGGACTCCTGATACTAATGCATCTGTGTAACTTAGGAGGTGGTTGTCCTTCCACTTTAACCTTCCGTTGAGTTTTGGCTGGGTATTATCGACTTGATCATGTAGAGTGAGTTTTAAAAGGACTTCGATGGGCATATGATCAGAAAGATGTTGAGCACCTACCACCGAATCTTTCACCACGTCGTGCCACTTTCCTTGTATGAGACAGTAGTCAATAGTCGACCTTGCTGCGCCCCTTATAAAGGTATATTCTCCTTCTTGGTCACCGATTGTCCTGCCGTTCATTGCCGTCAGTCCCAGTGATTCGCACATCTCAAAAATTTTTGCGCCTTTGCTGTCGGAGATTTCGTCCTTAGATTTACGAATCGTGCTACTGGTCCTAAGGTCTATATTTGTGGGTTCTGATGTGGCTTGTGCTTTTCCGATGCGAGCATTTATATCCCCAATAATCATTAGGTTATTGCAACCTGCTGTCAGTCCGAAATCGTACACCTTTTAAAAATCTGCTTGCCAGTTATTGCAGTTAATGTATACTAGGAGTATATGTAGTTTTTCGTCTTTCGTGTTTATTTCGATGACTTCTGCGTTTTCCTTGCTCGTAAAAGTAATGGTTCCTTCGTTCACCAGCTGCTTTCGGATTCCGTAAACACTTCCTCCGCTGGCCCGTCCACGGGCTGCTACTCTCACTGCTGGTATCCAGTGCAGCAAGTGATCAGGAAAGTAATTTGGAAAACTCCTTTCGTCGTTGGTCAGAAAAGTTTCAAATAGTAGAAAAATATCGAATTGTGTTACAAAATTAAAGAATTGTTTAAATAATGTCTTATTTGCTAAGCCAGCTATATTATACGATACAATTTTAACATTAAGGGACGGTACTACATTGGGGACATTTAGTTTTTTGAATTTAGTTTGCTCAGTATAACTTCGTAGTCTAGGGCTATTTTAAATGAGGTACCATATATGTTCTCCAGGACATTTTGTGCTAACTCTTCTCCCCACATCAGCGTGCCGTCTTTATTCCAGTAGAACCATCTACCTTCTATAACCATGCGATCGTTTCTAACAGTGACCTAAAAGTTTTTGTGGCTTTCCAAAATGTCCCGGCGGAGGCCTAGCATCACGCGTTTTTTAACTCTCCTTTCGATGTTCAGATCCTGTTCGATTGAGACTCGCGTTCCTTTCATGTTTTTGGTGTGCTTAAGGATGGTCTGTACTGCGCTTGCTGTGTTAAGTTCAACCAGAACCGCCATTTTTCCGTCGGCGTCGTGCAGCTTCTTTACCGAGTCTATCTCCATACGGTCCTTTATCAACAATTTCCTTTTTATTAGGTCAGATACAGCATTAAATGGATTTTTTTTCGGATTTTAGACCTCGGATAATTATATTTTTTCTTTTATTTGCGTCTTCTAGTTGTAGAAGTCTTGCATGTTTGTTTTCGTTGTCGCTTTTAATTTTGATAATCTCTGCCTGCAATATTTTGTTTTCCTCTGTTAGCGAATCGACCTTTGTTGAGAGACATTCTACATTTTGCTGAATCGTATCCATTTTTGTTGCAATCGAGTTAACGTCCGATTTTGTAGCTAGTTCTTTGAGCTTTGAGTCGAACATACCCTTCAGCATGGATTTCAGATCTTTAAGATCTACCAGGTTGCCAGTGTTTGTTGGTGTGAAATTATTTTGCGGGGGAGTGTCTGATCGACTCCGGCCTGACCGTTACCCTCAGGCTTGGTAGGGGTCCTGGCGAGTCGTGACATTTTTATTTAGTTTTGAGTAGAGATGAGATTTAACAGTATGCCTAAAACGATGCTTTAAATTTGTTTCCTAATCTTTTCTAAACGTCACCTGTTGGCTAAAGCTGGGACCGTAGATTAGACTTAGCTATTATTCTGGTGGGCGTTCGATAAGCAAGAGCTTTGGATCCGACTCACTTTGATTGCTTCTCAGCTGTTGTGTTCCGTCACTAGTTTTGTTTGCGCCTAATCATTGCCGGTCTTCTGAGTGTTTTTTATTTTGGTTTTTGGTTTGGCCAGAGATTTCACGGTGCCGATGTAGCCCCTACCAAGTGACAGTGTTTAGGTACGTCCAGCAGGGCTTTGGCTGACCAGGAGTGTTATGTTTTGAAAAGAATTCAGGAGCCACTTTTCGCACGTCCGTACTGTGTATCTTCTACATATATAGATTTATGTCATCGAGTTTAGATACCCTAGCATCTAATTTAGTTAATGATCAATTGAATTATGTTAAAACATTTTTCAGTAATGATGTAGAATTTCGACTAATGCGTAGGAAGGGCATATTTACCTATGAATATTTAGATTCCGCTAGTAGACTCGAGGAAACTACCCTTCCACCAAAGGAAGCATTCTATTATTAATTAACGGAGACGGCATGCTCCCAGGAAGATTATGATCACGCTCTTAAAGTTTGGTCAGATTTCTTATGTTCTATTTTAAAAGATTATTTGGAATTATATTTGAAAACTAACGTATTCGTTTTAACTGACATTTTTGAGAATTTCCGAAAAATTTGTATGGATATTTATTCACTTGACCCAGCTCAATATTACACGGCACCAGGTCTATCTTGGGGGGCAATGTAAAAAAGTATAAATATTTAACTTGAATTGTTGACAGATATATATATGTATAGATTTATTCAAACTAGCATTCGAGGGGTTTTAGTTCAATGTTGTCATAGGTATACAAAAGCAAATAATAAATATTTGTCTGATTATGATTCACGGAAGGAGTTATCATTTTTAATGTATGTGGATTAGAATAACTTGTATGGTTGGGCAATGTCGCAACCTTTACCATATAAAGACTTTTAATGGATGTCTATAAGGGATATAATCAATTTGATACTCACAATATTCCAATTGATAGCAAATATGGTTATTTTTTGGAAGTAGACTTGATATATCCATATCGTTTACGTGATCTTCATAATGATCTTCCATAAGAAGAAGAAGAAATAAGAAGAATTATGTAATTTGCAACAATGTTGTTTCGAAAAAGATCCATAGAGGAGTTCAGTTTTTCCAAAAACCTTGGTTAAAGAGTTACATTGATCTAAATACCTTGCATAGGGAAAATGTAAAAAATAAATTCGAAAAAGATATTTTTAAATTAATGAATAATTGGGTATACGGAAAAACAATGGAAAATCCTGAATCCAGAGTCGATGTTAAGCTTGTTAGCACATGGGAATCTACGGATAGCCACAAAGTTGGACGAAAATTTCATTGTGCCAAAACTTTAATTTCAAAATCCAATTTTCATAGAGCAACTAAATTTAATGATAATTTCTATGCAATTCAAATGAAAAGATTGTCCGTTCTATTTAAAGCCCAGCGAGAGGCAAATAGGTAGCTAAAGCCTTTAGCCGGGGACTTTTTTAAACGCGGTACTCAGATGAGCTAAGGAAATGGAAAGGAAATACCAAAAAAATACCGGATTAAGCGGATTAATTAAGATAAACGCCTTTGGCCGCGGCCCAAAGAATAGAAAATTTGATCTTTGGCTGTGTTTGTGCAGAGGCGGTGTGCCAATAACAAATTATAAATGAAAGGAAAACCCCAAAAACTAATGGAAAACTGCCTGTAGGAGTTGCGGCAATACATATCGCCATGCCAACAGCCAATTTAAAGCTTGCGACCCAGGTCGGCTCAACATTTTGTAATATTCTAAAATTGGCGCCAGTTGATTTGTTTGCTGTTTGTGAACCCAGCTGATTTACAATAAGACCATGCTACATGCAAAGCGGGTGAACTCTGAAAACCTCGGTCACACTACAAAAGAATAATAATTTTCGACTAGTGAAACTCTTAGCCGAACTGAGTACTAGGCTTAATAAACCAATGTACTTAGGAGTCGCAGTATTAGTCTTATCGAAATGAAAAATGTATGATTTTCACTATGAATATATGAAACCAAAGTTTCAGGAAAAATTATGTTTAAATTACATGAATACCGATTTATTTATCTATACAATAAAAACCGAAGATTTTTATAAAGATTTCCGTAATGATCTCAATGAAAAGTTTGATACTTCACATTATTCAGACGAAAAAATTAATTTATATAATTTTAAAAGAGTTTACAAAAAAGATTAAGGCTTTTCAAAAATGAGCTTAATGGTGAACTCATGACAGAGTTTGTAGGTCTGTGTTCAAAAGTGTATTCTTATAGAATAGACCAGGTTGAATCTTCATTTAATAAAGCAAAGGGTGTGAGTTCACGAAATCTGACAATAGAACATTATAAAAAGGTATTATTAACCGGAACCCCCTTGTATGGTAGTAGAACAATGTTTAGATCAAAAGCACATAAAATAACTACAATAAAATAACTAACTAAAAGAAAATTCTTTGTGGTCATGATAACAAAAGAAAACGGAAAGTAAACGAAACCGTATTTTTAGTGTTAAGTAGTGAACACCATGGAGCGATATCGATAAAACATCATTAGATAACCTCAAATTTCAAAAAGAACAAATTTCAATATATTGAAATAGAATTATTTTATAAATCAATCGAATTAAATATGTTTTATCATGATCGAGACCTTGGCAAATATAAATAAAATTATTATAAGATTGTAAAAAGTTCATTTATTGTTTTCATTAATATTTAAATAAATATGGTACAATAATATTAATGTTAAACTTAATATAAGATAAGTTTAAAGTAAAACAAGAGAGAACGCAATAGTCGGGTGCCCCGACTATCAGATACCCGTTACTGTGCGAGGGAGATAGATATATAAAATCTTTGATCGGGCATAACTTTTTAACGAATGGTCCGATTTAAAAAATTTACATTTCGATAGGTATTGATAATCACAATAAAACTTTTATTTTTCCAAAATCTTTAATGGTGTGGGCGCCAGACACCTTTCAAAAAATGGTTTAGGGTGATTGAGGGCGTTAGAGGGGGCGTGGCACCATTTTGAAATAAATTTGCGCTGCGTGGGAACTCCAAGAATATGCATGCAAAATGCCAATCCTCTAGCTTTTTTAGTTTCCGAGATCTCAGCGTTCATACGGTCGGACAGACAGACAGACGGACAGACGGACATGGCTAGTTCGACTCGGCTACTGATCCTGATCAAGAATATATATACTTTATAGGGTCGGAAAAGCTTTCTTCTCCCTGTTACATACTTTTACACGAATTCAATATACCCTTTTACTCTACGAGTAACGGGTATAAATATAAATTAATTAATTAAATAAATCATTTAATTTACTACAAAATGTCTTCCTTATTTATCCAGCTGGTCTTTGAAAATCCAAGCCACTTCACTAAAACTTTGTTTCCTTTCCGCCTTACAACTTTTTGTGTGGGGGAATCGAGTTTTTTTGAGTTATTTTTTTTAGAATCCTCCCTGCATCGGGTTACCATCTAAATCTTCATTTTAAAGATTTCTGTTGTATAGTTCGGTGTATACCCTTTCTCAAAGACATGTTTGTATTTGCTAATACGGACGTGGTCCCCCTTATGGAATTTACTTCTGACAAATATTTTCATTATAGGAAGCTTGATATACATTTCATTATTATTTTCATTGGAGGAATTGACATTACTTGGACTCATTGGTTAGTTCTATGCACTCTATTATTATACTTATTAATATTAATTGCTTATACTAATTAATTAATTGCTTATACATATCTATCCATTTATATTTTCCATTGGAACTCACGCCACATGAATTCTTCAAGGCTTCTGTTAAAACGTTTAACTATAGATGCCTTTAGAGTACTGAATGTTAAATAATGATTTATCCTATATCTTTTCATTAATAGCTGTTCAATCGTTGCCGAACTTGCTTTATGTTCACCGGGCGCAGTATAAGATTAAGAAGTCGGCGTTGAAATGGGTTCTAAAATTATTCGGAGAAAAAGCGGCGCGTTGTGTGCGGCGCAATCGAGAGTATTTTAGTTAATTTTTACGAGATTGCTAAGACACGTTTTTCAACAGTAGGTAGTAGTTGCAACGCGTTAGCCCTAGCTTACAGAATTGCCATACAGTTACATTGTTTCAACTAAATTTACGTTATATTCAAATGCTTCCATGACCCGATTTAAATATTCTTTCCATAGATTGAGAAACGTCACATGCATTTTTCGATTTTATTGCCTCACCCCAAGCAAATTTAGGAAATGTGTCTATGACAGTACCAAATCTACCAAATCTGCTTGCCACAGATCATTTATGCCCTTTGTAATCTCTCGTCTTCGTTGAAAGTTTTTTCGAGATGGTCCGTGCAACTCATTTACGATTTCTCGTTTAATCAATTTCTTTTAACCGGCTGAAAAGCGACACCTTCTAACTCAATTGTTGGTTTTTTCGGTAGCGATATTGGTGTTGTTACATATTTAAAGACATAATCCTCAATGGTATTAATCTTTTCCAGAATTTTAGTAAAAATTTGGTCAGCTCTTCACAGTGGGGTAACAGAGGCCAAAAGTGCGAATCAAATCAACCAAGCATTTTACGATGGCCAACAAATTTTTTTCGTAACAAGTTTAAATCACTGATAAAACAAAAACCGGATTTACAAAAAAAATTTTTTTTTTAGAATTTTAAAATGTATATATTACTGTTAAGACTCATCGACCTACATAATAAAATTATTATCGTATTTACACAAGTTAAACAAAGAATCATATATCATAACACTTGCTGCCAATATTGCAATTCTACAGCTAGACCGTCACTCTGTTTAACAGTCATCAAACTGCTGATGCAGCGAAAATAGCTGACACCACAATTCGGAAGTAGAGCAATAACGTTGATTAGCCCTGCATATCGCACTTTGACCCACTGCGAGTTACGACGAATAGCAGTAATTTCATTTTCCCTTTCTACATATTTTGTTACCGTAAGCACTTTTGTACCTATAAATACCGTTAAGTTTGTTCAATAAAATCAGTCTCAGAATAACCACTGTCTGTTACTCATCTACCATCGCAATCAACAGAGGCTGTCGCTGTGTCTTCAGATCCTCATATTGCGCACCATTCTCCGACGTCCACCTAGTTACAAGTGCTGGGTGCGGCAACCAACCATTAGACAGTTTATGTGCTGTATACTACCCAACCCTCCGATACACATATCCTGTAACCAGACGAAGTAACGTCAGTCACACTAAGGATCCACCATTTGCAGCACGACGCTGATCGTCGTCCATTTGGTAGCCTATCGTATTAACATTTGGTGACCCCGACGTGATCTCAACAAGAGATCACAACAAAGAAAACTCCATTGTCGAAGCGACAACTAAGGAAGTCAGAGCGAAATTAACTCAGGTATTTGAAGATTGGTCAACAAGGAGACCATCTTCCATCAAAGATTTGGTAAATCGTTTGTGATCCCAGCAGGAAAGGATTCGTGAATCCAATCCCGGACACATTCTCAAAGTTGCCAACAGGCGACACTTTGAAAATCATCTAAGCAAGTGCCATCGTGGCCACAGAGGAACACCTGAGATCGAACCTATCGATTCAGGATCAATAAAGGACCGGTCAACAAGGCGACCACCTTTATCAACCATTGTGTACGGTTCAGTTTCTTGACCAAATCTGGTTGCGAATCGGAGCGTATTCAGCGTAAGCGAATAAAACACTCCCACCGGGTCAGAAACATAGAACAAACGGCGACCAGCTTTCCGCAGAAATTAGTGACAAAAGGCTAGCCGCACTATGCCGAAGACAAAAAGAGGTAATTGAATCCCTAAACAGCGCGCTACAGGAGTACGCGACTTTAAAGGGCCAAGCCTCTAATGACTTCTTAAATTCATTGTGGACACAAGTACAAGAGGTCCATTTAAAAATGTATGAAGAATTTGACAACCCGATAGAAAAGGGCTACCACAAGGAAGCCTACGGGAAGCTACAAAAGGAAGTGCAGAAGACACTCATGGCCGCGCCAAGCCCTTCCGCCACAAACAGCACTGATGTGCAACTACCCAGAATCACTATCCCAAAATTTGATGGAGAATTGTTAAAGAGGTGACAATTCTTCGATTTGTTTTTATGCATGGTACATGAAACAAACATGCCCGCAATAAAGAAAATGTGGTACCTTAAATCCGCACTTACCGGGGATGCAGAAAGGCTAATACGTCATATAGAACTCAAGGAAGAAAACTATATGCAAGCCTGGGAAATTTTAGTTGATTCGTATGACAAGCCAAGACAGCTTGCAAATACAGTAATTCGCAGATTTGTGCATCAACAGGCATCGTGTGATAGCGCAAAATCATTGCTGGAATTATATATAACAACAATTGAGTCTCTCGCCTCCTTGAAAGGTCTAGGCATCGACATATCCACATGGAATCCAATATTAGTCGAACTGTTGACCGACAAGCTCGACATGAATAATCGGGCCCTGTATGAGCAATCACTTGGAAGCTCATCAGAACTACAGCCGCTACATACGATGCTCGATTTTTTGGATCAAAGAGTACGAGTCCTAAACACAGGAAAATCGGAAAAATCTTTAATACACAACCAAAAAACACGACTTGTGCGTCGACAGCAAGCGAAAAAATAGCTTCATGTGAATTCTGCAAAAGAGAAAATCACCCTTTATTTAGATGCGATGAGTTCCGATCTAAGCCTGTATCCGAAAGATTAAATTGGGTACAGAAACAAGAAATGTGTGTAAATTGTTTTAGCACATACCACAAGTCAGAAGACTGTCAAAGTCGCACATATTTCATATGTGATAAGAAACACAATACGATTTAGAACCAAATTTGGGAGATCCTACAGATCCGCCAGATCAAAGTGGCAGTAGAGACCAAAACTGGAAGAGAGATGAACTTCCGAGCACTACTCGATTCAGGATCTCAGGTAAATTTGTTTCTGAACATCAAGACTTTCGTTAAAAGGACACAAGACTTCAGTCCGTTTTGGGAGTGTTGGTGGCGGTACAAAAATGTGCCGTTCCCAAGTCAAAATACGAATTAAGTCCCTGCATAATGATTTCACGGAAGAACTAGAAGCATTTGTGCTTCCCCAGATTATGGCTAATTAACCAGTCCGGGAATTAAGTTCTTCCAGCTATGCAATTCCAAGCGACAAATCTCTAGCAGACCCAGATTTTAAAACGCCAGGAAGAATTGATATGCTTATCGGTGCAGAGCACTATTATTCATTGTTATTGCCAGATCAACAGCAAACAAAGGCGGGAGGACCCATCCTTCAAAATACCATGTTTGGATGGATTGTAGCAGGAACAATACCAACTCCAGAAGAGAAGTCAGTAAAGATGTGTGCAGCTGAATCAACCGAAGAAAGATGTCACCTAGAAATGAAGCCAACTACAAAACACTTCTCGAAAAATCTCTCGCTAGTGCAAGGCGACAGGAAACTGCTACCTTCTGAACATTCTTCAGACTTGGGGGCAACACTGGAAGTCGAAAATATAAATGGTTTGATGTTGAACCAAGGGACTACGCCTAATACATAGAAAGGCGACACGCATACAAAGAATATACTGGATACCGATAACAAAGTTCAAGGTCTGGTAAAGTCTACACTGTTAAGCGATAGAACTCGCACGGACGATTTCACAATAGACTCAGCCAAATTGTATACCAGTCAAAACAGTAACGTACGTCTTGTAAATGCAGAACTCCCAGTGCACATTGGGATGAAAAGCCTTTTTTTTGGCATAAACTCTAATTTTGAAGATACGGATTTCAATTTTTTTGTACATAATATTAAGACCATTGTAAAATTTCGGTTTTCATTAGTTTTTGATTTTGACCACGCCCACATCAACCACCCCCGACCGCGAAGGTAATTTTAAAGATACGGATTTCAAATTTTTTTGTACATAATATTAAGACCATTGTAAAATTTCGGTTTTCATTAGTTTTTGATTTTGACCACCCCCAGTCAGCCGCCCAAATTCCATATATAAATAAAATGTACGTGCTAAATTTTTTATTTTACTCATCATCTGTGTTTGAGTTATCCATTACTGCTTCAACAGGGGGTTCCTCCAAAAGCGCAATTGCTTCTTTTGGTAGAGGAATTGACTTGCTTTTTTTTTGTGATGAGATGCTTGATAAAAAGGGATCCGAAGAATCTAGCGCCCTGTGGAACACGTCAGTGAGGTTATTTATGCGACTATTCTTTCTAGCGTGCATTAGTCCATCACGTTTATATAACTTATTTCGACCCTCGGAAGCGTTTTCCCCCAAGCATCCGACCGGAAGTACAGAACATTCAATAATCTGGGCACCATGAACCAATAGTTTGTGAACAGTAGCTGTTGTCGGATACCACGGATATTTCTTTAAGTGCAACAGAAGAGTTTCTTCACAAAATTTCTTGAACTTTATCGCGTTTGCTCGGAACTAGCATGATATAACTATTAAAATGATGTAGAGATTCTTCAATAACGTTTCATCTACTTTTAAAATGGAGGCCAGTAATGGCACATTTGCAAAAGCTCTTCGTGCAGTATTTCCGTCATTGGAATTTCCAGATCCGTTTGGGCTAGGTTTGTTTATGTGGAGTCCCATTTGTGTCCACATTTCCACCTCAACTTTTTTTTTGCGTGCGAGCATAGAGGCCTTTTCAGAGTCAGTACTTATCCGCCATTTCTGGAGATCAACTCGCTAGCACCGCAAATTCGACACGATTGTGTGGAACTTGTTCCACTTGTTCCATACGTCCAGATTCATCGCTCATTTGAAGGGGAATTACAGTTGTAACAAACAAAGAATGATCAAGGCTTTTAGGTTCCGGTTCATTATATTGTTGTTTATAGGTACTTTGACCGGTTGTACCATCAAACCCATAACTAACGGTTAGTGTCAGTTTACTCGCATTAGAAAATAAATCAAGTACCGGCTTTTGATATAAAATTATTCTTGACGCGGTATGATCTAGCAAGTTTTGTAGTGGCACCTCAGCTACAGTTTCAGATACGCTTATTTCCACTGGCCTGCTCTTTTCTTTGGCTTCCATCACCTTTAAATAGCTAGGATAAATGTTGCAGTTCTTTTTAATATTCATTAATCTAATATTAATGTATTGTTGCTTGGAAAAGGAATTATCAATAATAAAAGCAAACGCCTCTTCAGCCGAAATTAAAACTGGTTGTTCTTCTAATAGACCTTCCGAGCCCTTTATTTTCTTCGGAGAAGTTAATTTTGTCTTTAAAATCTTTGCCGTGACCTTATCTCCAGTCTTCTTTGCTAACATGGCTGTTGCGTGCATTAGAAGACTTGTAGGATTTTCGTTGGAGAGATCTGAAGCCATCTTTCTTTTTAAACGCGATCCACCATTCTCATAATTTAAATGGGGCCGACCAGTCTTGTTTGCACCATGTTCATTTTTGGCAGAAAATGATATTGTTGATGCAAGCCAGCTTGCATTTGCATTTTTGAAGCGTTCAACATGCCTATTGTGTTTCTTCAGCAGCTTAGTAACATGAGAAACAAAAGTTTTTAATGTATTCTTGATGTCAATCAGCGTATTTTCAGACAGTCGATTTTTATTTTTGAACCTTTCGCACAACCAGTGTACGGTGTCGACAAAGATGCGATTATTCTTCAGCCACACTTCCAGCAGTTCGCCCCTACTAATGTCGAGTTGTTCCGAATCTATTAAAATATTACGAAATGGCGCAAGTATGCGCAAAAGTTATTAACTCCATTTAATCATATACACAATAACACGTATTACCACATTTTTACTTTTTGCAATCCTGCGTACACTTGCTAGTTCTACTCCACGAAACACAAATATTTATAGGTTAACTTCTACACAAAACATGGTTCAATAAAACAATTAAAAACAGCACAAAACAAAAGCATTTCTAGTGTAAGCCCTTTAAGCAATATTATACATACCTTGACGAAGATTTTCCATAATTTAGCCGAAAAGAATGCGCGATATTTGGAAAAGAATAAATAATTATAATTTTGGGACACTTCGTAGAAAAATTTAGGCGCAACCAACTTAACTCGAACAGCTGACTTCAGAGAACTGGCAAAAAGCCAGGGGTGGTCACAAAAATATTTCAAAAATAGTTTTATGAAAGTTGAACATTTCTTTAACGGATAAAAAAAAAGAAAAACCAAAAATTTGACAAAATAATTTTGGACTTTATGCCAAAAAAAAGGCTTTTCATTCCAATGTGCAGTGGGAGCATTTAATAACCCTGGCATTCAAAGGAAAGAGAACATAGACTCTAAAATGTTCAAGCATTCCTTTACACGACCTGCCCTTTTATCTCTAAAAGATGCGGGCTTCCAGATCAAACATTTAGAAAACGAACAAGCTATGGATTCCTCCGATCCACCAACACACCAAAAGAAACTATTGAATAGTGACACTATATCTGCATTGATTGGGCTGCTGCCCATAATACCATTAATACTTGCACAGTCCGCAAACATGACCAAGTTTGCCAAAAACCCTGGAATATTTTGTGAGCAGTCTCAGACTTCACAAATGCTGGTCTCGAAATGGACCCTAATAATGTACTGCGATCAAGATGGATATTGTCGAAACGTTCCAGGATTCGACCCTGAAATAAAGAAACTACAAACTCCAAAACAACCAATTCCACTTACAATGAGTTGGACAAGTTGCCTCATCAACTAAATCATCTGCAGCCTCATCATATCGCTGGTTATGATACCTTAGCCATAGTAGTCTGGCTAATAATCGCGTACACCATCCGGAAGGGATACATCATCTGGAACTCCAAAGGGGCAATCTTACACACAAAGGAAAACGCTGGGTTGACGCATCCAGTACCCACACCACGCAACTTTAGCCTCGACATAAGCGATGGTTGAACATCTGATCAACGGCCGGGAGAATGTTAAGACTCATCGACCTACATAATATAATTATTATCGCATTTACACAAGTCGAACAAAGAATCATATATATATATATATATGGACGTTGATGCACTACGAGCAGTACAAACAAGTGGCCCAACGACACCAAGCACGTGCTTGTTACGCGCGGGGCCCTTTTATCAATTTGGGCAAGAATGCGAGTTCGCGAGGAAGAATACATAAAACATTAAAAACCGGAACACATAATGAAAATAAAGAAGCAATTAGGAGTGAAGCAAATGAGTTAAAATATTAGTTTTAAATACCGGGATAGAAGTTGAAATGCAAATTAAATGATAAAGGTTAATTATTACATAGAGCGCGAAAGGGTTCGTGCAGACTAAAATTTGATGTACATCGAGGCAAATTAAGAGGATAATAATTACGTGTTAGTCTAACGGGAATATTAAAATTTAGGCGGCTTACAAGTTCTACAGAGTCAATATCACCTCTTATAAGATTGTGCATAAAAATAGTACCAAGCATTTTTCTACGATTTCCAAGTGTCGGTAAATTAAGCAATAATAATCTACTCTGGTAGGAAGGTAGCCTTACGTTTTGATCCCAGTTCAAACTACGAAGGGCAAAAAGAAGAAATTGTTTTTGTACCGACTCTATACGGTCAATGTGCACTTGGTATTGTGGGCTCCAAACGGAAGGACAATATTCCAATATAGGGCGGACAAAGGAGGTAAATAATAATTTGGTTATATAAGGGTCGTCAAATTCTTTTGACCAACGCTTTATAAACCCAAGAACACTCAAAGCTTTGTTGACAGTCAACATTATGTGGCAGTCAAATTTAAGCTTCGGGTCCAGAAGAACGCCTAAATCATTTACTGAATATATACGGTCAAGCGGCAAGTTCTGAAGCAAATAACTTATAAACGTATATATCATAACACTTGCTGCCAATATTGAATTTCTACAGCTAGACCGTCACTCTGTTTAACAGTCATCAAACTGCCGATGCAGCGAAAATAGCTGACACCACAATTCGGAAGTAGAGCAATAACGTTGATTAGCACTGCATATCGCACTTTGACCCACTGCGAGTTACGACGAATAGCAGTAATTTCATTTTCCCTTTCTACATATTTTGTTACCGTAAGCACTTTTGTACCTATAAATACCGTTAAGTTTGTTCAATAAAATCAGTCTCAGAATAACCACTGTCTGTTACTCATCTACCATCGCAATCAACAGAGGCTGTCGCTGTGTCTTCAGATCCTCATATTGCGCACCATTCTCCGACGTCCACCTAGTTACAAGTGCTGGGTGCGGCAACCAACCAGTAAACAGTTTATGTGCTGTATAATACCCAACCCTCCGATACACATATCCTGTGACCAGACGAAGTAACGTCAGTCACACTAAGGATCCACCATTTGCAGCACGACGCTGATCGTCGTCCATTTGGTAGGCTAACGTATTAACAATTACTAAAGTTAAAGTAATATATACGAAAATTTTGTTGTTCTGTTCATTTTGCGTGTCTCAATGCATTTGCAGTAAATTTGGTTTATATTATTATTATAATTAATTATTAATATCTTAAATATTAAATAAAAGCATTTCTTATGTTGTCAAAATTTTTTAGTTAAATGTTTTTTAACTAAATTTTACAGAAATTATGAATGTGCTTGGATTTATTGTTTCTGTATGTGTATGTGTGTGTAGGTGTTAGTTTATGTGTATGAGATTTTACCCTGCAAGCATTTTCTATCGCAAAAGTCACTCTTTAGTGACGTCTAGATGATGAAAACGATCGTCCGCGATGTCGCATTCGGATCGCCGAAGTCACCCCCGTCGGTAAGAAATGTTCCACTACGGCGACACTTCCCGAAGTCACTTCTGAGTAACTTATAGAAGCGGAAGTGACTTCCGCGACACTTCTAGAAGTTCCGCCGTAGTGGAACATTTCTTCCCGACGGAAGTGACTTCGGCGGCGCTTCTAGAAGTGCCGCCGTAGTGGAACATTTCTTCATCTGCAAGTCACTTGTAGAAGTGTCGCCGAAGTCACTTCTGGAAGTTACTCAGAAGACACTTGTAGAAGATACCTAGAAGACCTTTTCCCGATTCAAAGTCGATAAAAGGAAAATATGTTTTTTGTACTAATTTTTCCTGTTTTATTCTTTCAACATATTTTTTGAAATATATAATTAGAAAAGCATTGCGGCATGTAAGCACGGTCCATAGGCTTGTAGGAAATGGTGTTGTATTATTTTATTTAACTCCAGTTCCGTGTTCCGTCCATGAAAATGTTTAAAATAACATAAAAATATTTAATATTGTGTCATATACAAATCGGAGAAGGTATTTACCTTTTATAATCAAATACATAGGTGGAGTATAGTTAAGTTTTCGGTTTGCCCAGAGTTTCACGCCAAGTAATTCCATTTGCTTTCGCATGACATCCTTGATCGTACACGCTTAAAAATTGCTTTCTTCAACTACTTTTATTTTTGATGAATATAAATATTGAAGTTTCTTTATATTCCACTTTACGCTGTATGTTATACTAAAAAAATACCAGGTTCACTCCGCATTTCATCACAAACGCAAAAACTCTGAATAAATCGCTCTGATCACAAAGAAATCTCGAAACGAACTGACGCTTGAATTCGAAATACA
This sequence comes from Drosophila pseudotakahashii, assembly GCA_035046095.1. Classification (NCBI taxonomy): domain Eukaryota; kingdom Metazoa; phylum Arthropoda; class Insecta; order Diptera; family Drosophilidae; genus Drosophila; species Drosophila pseudotakahashii. Next base: position 930,278 of record JAWNOE010000094.1, read on the forward strand.
AAGTGCGTAGGTCAAAGAGAAAAAAGGGTAGTTTTCAGGTATAAAGAGAGAACCAAGAGCGGACTGTGCCTCAAAAACTTCGAAAAAAAATAAAACCTAATTCTTTTTCTTTGCTATCTTCATTTTAACTTCGAAGATAGTTTTTTCCCATTGGTTTTGTTTTTGTAAAATGTGTTCTATCGCCTTTTTATCGTTCAGAAGTGTTTCAGAAGTTACTTCTTCACGATCGCAACCCTTTTTAGGTAATCAAATGTGTTCTATCGTATTTCTATTGCCTAGAAGTGCCTTAGAAGTTACTTCTCCACGATCGCGACCCTATTTGTTTTCGTAAAGAAGTCCAGAAGTGACTAAGAAGTGACTTCTTCGCGATAAATGTATATTTTGTTTTTGTAAAATGTGTTCTGTCGTGTTTCTATCTTCCAGAAGTTACTAAGAAGTGACTTCTGGACGATAGTCGATAGAAATATCGCCTCTTTGCTTGCAAGGCTTCAGCCAAAGTCAAAGGCCTAACTGGACTGACTGTTAACCTTATTGTTCTTTTTCCATTTGATCCTATTGTTTTATGTTCAGTTAGTGTCTAATTTGATTTGGATTGGTCAAGTAATTCACCCACAAAAGCTAAAAAAGTAAGTGCACCTTTTTGGCCTACAAATGAAAAAATATCTCCATAACTACAAACGATAGAGGTAAAGGAAGAAAATATTCCAACTCTGCTGCCAAAAGTTTACTAAAAGTGTATTTTACTTTCATAAAATATGTCCAAGAAATGCAAACATACTAATAAAACCGTTTTTGGAAAATTTATATTTTTATACCCGTTACTCGTAGAGTAAAAGGGTATATTGTATTCGTGCAAAAGTATGTAACAGGTAGAAGGAAGCGTTTCCGACCCTATAAAGTATATATATTCTTGATCAGGGTCACTAGCCGAGTCGATCTAGCCATGTCCGTCTGTCCGTCTGTCCGTCCGGATGAACGCTGAGATCTCAAAAACTACAAAAGCTAGAGAATTGGGATTACCCACACATATTCTTTGGCTTCCTACGCAGCGCAAGTTTGTTTCACGCCCCCTCTAACGCCCACAATCGCCTAACGCCCACAATAAACGAGTTTAAAAAGTGTCTGCCGCCCACACCTTTAAAGATTTTGGAAAAGTAAAAATGCAGTTTTATTGTATTTACCAATACCTATCAAAATGTAGAAGAAATTTTTCGAATCGGACCTTTCGTTAAAAAGTTATGCCAGATTAAAAATTGTCTATCTCCATCTCCGGGTTAAATTTAAGGTGTATAAAAATATTTATTAAAAATATATTGTATGAATTCCAAATTTTTTTATTTAAATGAAATATTAGTAAACATTTAAAAGAAAAAAATGCAAAAAAAGAAATGCATTAAAGATTGTAAATTTAATATATTTTTAAAAATGAAGAAAAAGTACAATTTTACTAGTCTTGATGAAATGTGAATCAAAGTGTATCTTTGAGAAAGAATAACTTTGGTCTGATGAAACTTAATGCGATTTCAGTTTCAGATTATGAAAGGTCATTGAATGTACTATAAACTCCCATCACTACTTTTTGCGATTTTTGATATTTGATTTTAACATTAATTCGCAAAATCGGCCTCTGTTACCCCACTGTGCGCTGTCTGCCCTGTTTATTTTACAATTCAATTTTATTTTCCAAGTTATAAATTTTTGTCAGTCGACAATTAATACTTTGAGTTATAAGTTTTCTTAAATCTTCGCCCAATTTTCCAATGTTCTCATCCGTCTATTGTTTCGTTAGTAAATCATTATCATCTATGGGTTTAGTTCCATTTTTGATAAGTTTATTTTAAGCACTTAGATTACCATCCTCATCGATGAATAGCCCCTCAGTAGACTTAACACGTCGTTTCAAACTTTCTGATCGCTCCTTATCAATAGAAAAATGTCCAAACTTGTCGACAGACATGATGATTCTAAATGTAAAACATATTTGGTTATAGTATTAATACCCATTAAAATATAATTATTTTCTCACGCAATTCTTCTAATATTGAAAAAATTGCATTATTGTGACTAGTATTACCCGCAGCTTTCGAAGCCACCAAAATTTCCAATCGTTCAACTAATTCAATAACATCATTCCAATATACATAGTTTGGGGTTGAGTTGGGCGCGTGTCGCGCCCAGAAATCTTCTGAAGTCAGCCAATTAACTTATGTTTTATCACTGGTGTAGCAAAATGAAAATATTTAAAAATTAGAATTTGTCGTCGGGCAATGGTTGTTCCATAGCACAGCCTCTGGGAATTTAATTGATTTCTGATCATCTTAAAATAAACCATTCTTATACCTATATACGGATGCAGCGATGTAATATTATTTGTAATTACTAGGTCTATAAAACCGCTAGTGCGTAAGTATAAAAAAAAAAGAATTAGTGAGAGCCATTGATGCAAATAAAAGCTATCAACCATTGTAAAAGCAGGCACAATTTTTAATTTGCAAATTAGATTTTTTTATAAATTTTGTTAGATTTTGCAACATATTTTGGAAATATTTTACAACAATTTTGTTAGACCAAGCTAACATTTTTAAAATTATTTCACCGGAATAACAACAGACTATGTTAACGGGCTTGAAACATAAGAAATTCCATTTGAAAAATTCCTACTGAGGTGTAAGGGGCCTTTAAAAAAAAAAATGTAGCAATAAAGCCCAGATCGTTAGTTGATCTTAATCATTGGAAGGCTACTGAGTTTTGGCAATTTTTATTATATTAAGGACCAATTGCTCTTGAAGATTGTGTCCATCATGATAATTATAACGAGTTTTTCCTCTTACACTGTTGTCCACAAAAGCGAGAGGCAAACGTAAATCTATGCAAAGCAATGCTAAACTGTTTTGTTTAAAATTTTATGTTTTTTTTGGGCGAAATAGTATTTCGTATAATATTAATAGTTTAGTTCATGTAGGTGATTCAATTTCTGGACCCTTTTATTCCTCGAGAATTATCTACAATCTTTAAAAAAAAATGGTAAAAAATCGTAATTAATTTAGCAGCACAGGAAATTATTATAACAAATACATGAACCACCATTACAGCAAGAATATGCCAACATTTTGGGTAAAAAATTTAATTTAAAGAGTTGTACGCTTACTTGTAAGTCACCTGATCATTTTTGTTTTATGAAGAAAGGAATTCCAGGGGTAGCAATAGTAGGGAAACGATTTACCAATTTAGACAGATTTAATGATCTTTAGAGTGCAAGGCCGTTGTTATTCCAGGGGAAAGTGGGATGGTGATTTTTCCCGTGCTTCATTTTTATAAAGGACATTTTAAAAAAAATATTAGTGTCGTAGTTTTTTGTCTTTGTGGATTTGTTTGTTTTGTCAGATGTGTCAGTTTCATTGGTTTTTTTAGTTTTTATTTTTCAAAGATAGAATAGAAGAACAGAAATGCCTTCTCCTTCGAAAATTTCTAAGCGCAGTGTCACAGATTTTTCTTTTGGTGTGTTCGAATTGTAACGTAAGGTACATTCGTTTTCTACTTCAGACAAACCTATTCAACAGACGTCAGTGTGCACAAGTTGTTGCGAAATCAAGAAGCAAATTGCAGAAATAATTGGTAAAATTTTAAACTTTTTAACGTTAAATTCTATTTTTGCACTAAATAACCTACAAAAATTTTTATGTTTTTGAAAAATGTAAAATGGTTTAATATTATTTTTAAATAATTGTTTCAATTATGTTTCTTTTCTTAAATATGTATATGTATACCCTTGTAGAGGGTATTATAATTTCAGTCAAAAGTTTGTAACGCAGTGAAAGAGACGTTTCCGACCACATAAAGAATATATATTCTTGATCAGCACCAATAGCCGAATCGATCTAGCCATGTCCGTCTGTCCGTTTCTATGCGAACTAGTCTCTCAGTTTTAAAGCTATAATTTTGTCAGAAGTTTGTATCGCAGTAAAGGAGACCTTTCCGAACCTATAATATATATCCATTTAGCCATGTCCGTCTGTCTGTCAGTTTAAGTTTCAAAAGCGTGAAATAGGTATAAAGTTATTTGTTGGTTATTATTATTTTATATTTATGCTTTTCTAGTCACAATTTCATTCCTGAAATCTGCGAGGGTATTAAAACTTGGGCTTGCCGAAGTTAGTTTTTGTTCTCTTTTTAATTTAAAACACCAAAATCCTACTTTTTTTTAGATATTGTTTCAGAATCTGGTAATGCAGAAACAATGATTCCCAAGGCAATTCAATGCAGAAGAGACGATTTATTATATGATGGACGTTGATGCACTACGAGCAGTACAAACAAGTGGCCCAACGATACCAAGCACGTGCTTGTTACGCGCGGGACCCTTTATCAATTAGGGCAAAAATGCGAGTTCGCGAGGAAAATATATGAAACAAGTACTACAAATACTACAACTAAGATTGAAGCAAATGAGATAAAATTTTAGTTTTTAATACGGGGATAGATGTTGAAGTGCAAATTAAATGATAAAGATTGTTATAATTTTTACATAGAACACGAAAGGGCTCATGCAGAGTAAAATTTGATGTACATCGAGGCAAATTAAGAGGGTAAAAATTTCGTGTTAGTCTAACGGGAACATTAAAAGTTAAACGGTTTACCAGTTCTACGGAGTCAATATCACCTTTTATAAGATTTTGCATAAAAATAGTACCAAGCATTATTCTACGGTTTTCAAGTGTAGGTAAATTAAGCAATAGTAATCTACTCTGGTAGGAAGGTAGCCTTACGTTTTGCTCCCAGTTCAAACTACGAAGGGCAAAAAGGAGAAATTTTTTTTGCACCGACTCAATACGGTCGCTGTGCACTTGATATTGTGGACTCCAAACTGAAGAACAATATTCCAAAATAGGACGGACAAGGGAGGTATATAATAATCTGGTTGTATAAGGGTCATCAAATTCCTTTGACCAACGCTTTATAAACCCAAAAACACTCATAGCTTTATTGACAGTGGCCATTATGTGGCAATCAAATTTAAGTTTTGGGTCGAGAAGAACACCTAAATCGTTAATTGAATATATACGGTCGAGTGGTGTATTTTGAAGAGAATAACTAATAAACGTAGGAGTACCCCTATAAAAAGTCATAACGTTGCATTTAAGGCAGTTCAGATTTAAAAGATTGTACTCACACCATCCATGAAAACAATCAATATCTGACTGTAAGTTGAAACCGGACCCTACATCTTTATATGATAAACAAAGCTTAACATCGTCAGCGTACATTAGTACACGAGAATGAGCTACGATAGAGGGAAGATCGTTAATAAACAAAGTAAACAGCAAAGGGCCTAAATGACTACCTTGAGGAACTCCAGATGTCACGTTGATCATTTTAAAAACAGCGCTCTTAAATATAACCCTCTGAGTCCTACCATTCAAGTAACTTGAAATCCAAGTTAATAGATTACATGGAAACCCAAGCTGATCTAATTTGTAAGGAAGCTCTTTGGGCTGGGATAGTTACTCAGGGCTCCCAGGGTCACTTACAATAATTTATTTAAGTTTCAAGGACTTCAGGGAGGGGCGAGATAAATCCACCCTAGACGGACCCTGTGGCAGGAAGTTGTTTCCCAAAAATGCCGACCACGGGCCGAAACCTGCAGCGGGTTTAGATTCCAACAATCGAGTACAGGACTCCGTTGAGAACCTCCACCCGCCACACACTCCGGGACCCGCACTGCCTGGGGACCCGACAAACGAGTGCAAGACTCCGTCGTGATCCACGGCCACTGTGTGCCCCAGGACCGGTGATAGCTGCGGATCCGACAAACGAGTTCAAGACTCCATCGTGATCCACGGCCATCACACGGTTCGACCACGATCGGCGGAAGGGCTTTCCTAGATGGGGAAAAATGAAGGAGAAGCGAATTTAATTTCCCCTTCTATAAATCACACACACACACACACACAGAATATAACAGGCGATGTTTATTTTAGTGCGAAGCACTTTTGGTCATTTATTAAATCCTTGTTTAGGGTTTTATGAGGCGTACAAAGTCTCTTTGCCACGCCACTCCAGTCTGTTTGTTCGGAAAAATCTAAGTCGAGTAAAAATAAAGCGAGCGCTTACGTTTCCTCCCACAGCAGATCCAGCCAGTCGATTTCCCATGCCCCTGCGGCGGCAACCGGGTCGTACGCTGCTTCCACTTCACCACTATCGCTCGACATTGTTTTCTTTTTATCACACTTGTTCACTTTTTCCACGGCGGGGCGGTTTCCCGGGTTGTACGGAGGCTGACGATGTAAAAACTGTCGCGTGCGAAGTCTCAAGAGTAATTAATTCTCTTTCCCCTTGATATCTTTTCTCGTACCCCACCTTTTGCATTGCGTCGGCGTCGCTGCCGCTGCGCTTCAGTCTTTTCCAGGCAGCGTTGGTTTCCCCTTGTTCGAAAACAACGATCGAGTTGGTTGCAATTTGGTTCGATCGTGGCTTCGAAAGCTTGTGTGTGTGCAGGTGTTCGAACTGCTCGATGATGCTGATGCTGATGCTCGACGTGAGCGTGTTGGAGAGCGAGAGTGAGAGCGTTGAGTTGCGTGTGGATGTTGATGAGTGTGTGCGCGTGTTGGAACGATGTTCGAAGCAGAGAGTCGAGAGTGTTCGATGGTTAAGTTGCGTGTGGATGTTGATGAGTGTGCGCGCGTGTTGGAACGATGTTCGAAGCAGAGAGTCGAGAGTGTTCGATGGTTAAGTTGCGTGTGGATGTTGATGAGTGTGCGCGCGTGTTGGAACGATGTTCGAAGCAGAGAGTCGAGAGTGTTCGATGGTTAAGTTGCGTGTGGATGTTGATGAGTGTGCGCGCGTGTTGGAACGATGTTCGAACGGGGCGAGATCGTTCGATGATTGGGTTGCGTGTGGACGCTGTGCTCAGGGAGCGAGATCGTTCGATGGTTGGGTTGCGTGTGGACGCTGTGCTCAGGGAGCGAGAGCGAGATCGTTCGATGGTTGGGTTGCGTGTGGATGCTGTGTTCTGTGATTTAGACTTTGATGTTGAGATGAGTGTGTTTCGATGGTTCGATGGTTTGGCGGTGTTGGGCATGTTGGCTATTTAAAAGCTAAACTAATAATAAATCTCTTCACGAGTCTTACATGGCTATAAAATATTTCTATGACTTCAAAAAATTCCTACGTGTCTACAAAAGTCCTACGTGTCTACAAAATTGTGGTGGCAATTGTGGGGGGCCGTTTTACGGTTCCTCACACCCCCCCCCTTTCTTCGGGGTGCTGGAGCGAGACGCTAATGAATCGGGTATTGGTGATCGCGATCCGGTAGATCCGTCCCTTTACCTTTCGCAGGAATCGTACTCCTCGGCGACCATGTTGCCGGATGAAAACGATGAGATCGTTTGGCAGTCTGCGTCGCTCGGTGTTTACGGACCATTCCGCCGGGGCTTCTGACCACTGGTCCTCCTCCGGGGTGGCCGGAGGTAGTGGGTCGTCCTCCAACGCCCGCAGAAGTTCCCTCTCCTCTTCTGTGTCGAGGCAGAGGTCCCAGGGTATTGGGGATTCGTCCTGTCCGTGGCTGCAGCTGGGGCGTTCTTCGCTGGCGTTGTTGGCGAGCGTTGCCATCGTCTCCATCGCTACTTCGGCGATCCATGGCAGCGGTAGCTCCTCGTCGCTTATGTCGCTGTAGCGGTCATCAAGCAGGGGTGCAGCCATTTGGGGACTGGGGTCGTCTCTGCCTTGTGCAAATGCTCCGCTGCGGCTGCTGTCGTCCGATTCGCTGGACCCTTCCTGGTCGTGGACGATTTCCGGCTGACTGCTGCTGGAGCTCCGGTCCGTCGACAACGCGGAGTCCTGGCTTGACTCCTCGCCCGAGCTATCGTTGGCGATGGGGAACTGGTCCCACGCTGCGTTGGCTGCGGCTAGGCGCATGGCCACTGGAGGGAGTACGGGGTACTCGGGTAGCCTCTCCGGCTCGGACGACGTCTCGGACTCGGTCAGGGACTCGGACGGGCTCCCCTGGTCGGAGTCGGCAAATCCTATGACCCGGATTTGTCGCAGGCTGTCCTCCAGCATGGAGGGGCCAAAGGACGGCAGTCCCACCTCGTCGATCCATCGGCTGACGGCCCGTATGGTGGGTTGAGTCGCTCCGTTTCCGTCCTCCAATGCCTGCAACTGCGCCAACCGGGTCGCGGTGAGTAGCGTGGGGTCAGCATGGCTACCGCTTGGGATGTCATCCCCTGGGTGTGGACCTAGTCCGGCTATGTCCACCCAGCTGCTGGTGGCGCACGCGACCGGTTGGGCCTTCTCGCTCGGGGGCTCCAGGACACGAATTGTGGCCAGTCGGGAGGTTGAGCACAGCAGGGGATCGGCCTGGCTGCATCCTGGGATGTCGTCTGTCGGGGGTGTGGATCCCTGGTGGTCGCTGTGGCTGCTGAGCACCAGCGTGTCGACGGGCGTGTTGAGCAGCGTACTGGCTGACTCGGGCCAGGACCGTGACGGCTTCCAAGGCCGTGGGCTCATGGGCGGTGTCCAAGGGGTCTCGGCCGGCGAAGATCCACAGCTGGACATTGTGCGGTAGCCGAGGTCGCTAGATCGGAGAAAAGAACGGGTTAGCTTGAATACTCATCGATGGGAGGGAGATTTGGGTTCGTGGGTCGTTCTGTTGTCGTCTGTGGCTATGGCGGTTACTAGGCGTGGCTATTTTGGCGTGGTGTACCCTAAGGAGTTAAGCACCCCCCCACCGGTGGGGAGGGTTGTGGGGCGTTGGCGCTGGGGTCCAGGCTCAAGTGGCCCCACTGAATCTCCTTGTCGTAGCAAGGGTTCCGCGGCTTATTTTAGTTTTGCGGACTTGGTGAGACTCGGGTGGTCCCGTGAATCCCCTCGTCGTCTTCTTCGGGGTCCTCTGTGGTCTGGTCCCCTTGAAAGGGTTTCAAGTCAGCTAGACTTGCATTGCGACGCTTGCGTGTCCCTCGAAGTTGGACTCTGGCGATGTTTGGTGACAGAAACTTGATGATTTTATAAGGGCCGTCGAACTTTGGAGCTAGTTTTGCGTTGAACGCCTCCGCGGCGTTGGACAGGTGGTGAGTTCGGACCCAAACCCACATTCCAATGGTCGGTCTCCATTCTCGTCGACGCAAGTTGTAGTAGCGGCTTTGTTCCTGGGCGGCTCTCTCCATGTTTTCCTTGGCTGTTTGAAAAATGTTTTTGAGATGCTCTGCCTTACTCTGGGGGTCTCTGGGCGCTTCGCTGGTCCCTGGCGTAACTTCGTTGAACCAGCTTCCGGGTAATCGGGGTTCCCGGCCTTGTACTAAATACGCTGGGCTGAATCCGGTGCTGTCGGAGACACTCGTGTTGATGGCCAAGGTGATTTCCGGCAATAGGTTATCCCACGTTCGTTGGTCCTCAGTGGCGTACTGCGCAAGCATCGTTTTGATGGTGCGGTTGGCTCGCTCGGTAGGATTCTGTTGGGGGGAGTATGGGGCAGTATGCTGCACTTCCATTCCTGCCTTTTTGCAGAATGCTTTGAAAGCCCTACTGGTAAACTGAGTCCCATTGTCGCAGATGAACGTTTTTGGAGTGCCAAATCTAGCTAAGATTCGCTCTCGGAAGGCTAATTCTAGACTGGCGGCGGTAGCTCGGCGTAATGGTATTAATTCGACCCATTTGGTGAAATGGTCCAAAAATACTAGTAGCATGGTATGTCCTTTGCGAGACCTGGGGAGAGGCCCTACGAAGTCCGCGCACAGGGTTGAGAATGGTCCCTCTGATTTCCGGGTCAGCATCTTCCCCGCTTGTTTGCGTTGGCTCACCTTAAATTGTTGGCAGCCTGGGCATTGTCTTACGTAACGAGCGATGTCTCGAAACAAACCCGGCCAATAATATTGTTGGCAGATTCGGGTGGTCGTTTTCCTGATCCCGAGGTGTCCTGCAGTGGGGTGATCATGACACTCTTCTAGGACCCGGCGCTGGTGGCTGCTGGGTACGCAAAGTCTCCATGCTCCATGTTCTTCCTTCCTGTACGCATTGTCGAGGTGTCGGTAGAGTTGCCCGTTCTCTTGAGTGTAGTCCGGAAACTTCTCCGGATTGGCCTCGATCTGTTTGATCTTGGCTGCGATCCATTTGCATGGTTTGTTGGCCTCACTCATCTGCTGAAGCGTTTCTAGGGGTTGCCTGGACAGGGCGTCTGCGACGACGTTCTGCTTTCCCCGTCGGTAGGAGATGTCAAACTGGAACTGTTGGAGCTCGAGGGCCCACCTTGCGATCCGGCCTGTTGGGTTATCTATGGAATTTAACCACTTTAGTGCAAGGTGGTCTGTTATGACATCAAATCGGTATCCCTCGAGGTAGCACCTCATTTTCCTGATCGCCCACACTATCGCGAGGCACTCCTTCTCCGTAGCAGAGTAGTTCTCTTCTGCTGCAAGCAACCTCCTGCTGGCATAGGCGATGACTCGTTCGGTTCCATCGACTTGCTGGGTTAAAACGGCTCCAAGGCCGAAGTCGCTTGCGTCGGTTTGTAGCTGGAATTTGAGGTTGAAGTCCGGGCAGGCCAGTACTGGTGCCTCGGTGAGCTTCTTTTTCAGGTCCTCAAATGCCTGTTGCTGAGGGTCGCTCCAGGTCCATTTCCTTCCCTTCCTGAGTAGGGCGGACATTGGTTGGACGATTGTGGCAAAGTTCTCCACAAATCGCCGGTACCAGGAGGCTATCCCTAGACATCGTCGAAGCTCCTTGCAGTTAGTGGGTGGCTTGAGTTCTCTTACCGCGGCTATCTTGTCTGGGTCGGTATGGATCCCGTCTGCGCTGATGACGTGCCCTAGGTAAGTTATGCTATGCTGGAAAAACTTACACTTCGCCTTGTTCAGCTTCAAGTTGGCCTGCCTGAGTCGTCGGAGTACTTCCCGTAGGTTGGTGAAGTGTTCGTCCAATGAGGTCCCGATGACGATGATGTCATCCAGATAGGCAAAGGCGTGAGGCTCCATGTCGGGTCCTATCACGCTGTCCAATGCCCGCTGAAATGTGGCAGGAGCCGAATGCAAGCCAAATGGCATTACTTTCCACTGGAAGAGCCCGCGGCCCGGCACGGTAAATGCGGTACAGGCGCGGCTGTCTGGGGCCACCGGGATCTGCCAGTACCCGCTTTTGAGATCTAGCGTCGATATAAACTTGGCATTACGCAGTCTTTCCAAGATGTGTCCTATCCGCGGTAATGGATAGGCGTCGGGCACCGAGTGAGCGTTGAGCTGGCGGTAGTCCACGCACATTCGCACATCTCCTGTCTTTTTGCCGACGAGGACGATGGGTGCGCTGTGAGGACTCCGGGATGGCTCGATGCGTCCGTCGCGAAGCAGCTCATCAACTTGTTCGTTGATGATTTTCTGCATGGCAGGGTTCTTCGGGAAGTACCTCTGTTTGATGGGCTTGTCGTCCTTCATGACGATACTATGCTCGGCTATGTGCGAGGTACCGGTCATGTGATCAAATGGCGCTAGTTCTGCCTCGAGAAAGGCTTGGATCCGGGATTCCTCGGGTCCTTCGGTGATGACCGTTGCTAGGCTGGCTGTGACCTCCTGGGATTGTCTCGGTGGATGGATAGTCGTGGGTGACTTTCGAAAAGGGTTGTTCTTTCGTGCTGCGGCGGCGTCGGCTAAGGGTTCTAGATAACAGGAATTACTCGCTGGTGCTGGCGTAGGTCGGGGTCGCGATGTTACGGTAGGCGCGCTGACTGGTAGTCGAGGCGGCGATTGTCGAGGGGCTGCTACGGGTGATACCGTGCAGCGTAGTGATGGCGTTGGTCCGACGGTGCTTGGACCGATGGCAGCTACTCGTGGGGTGGCCGTAGGTGGCTGGCTTCTGTTTGTTGGCGGCGGGCTATCGTAGGACAGAGACAACTGGGCTTTCCCACACTGGATAGTGGTCTTGATCCCGCAGAGAAAATCGATTCCGAGGATGATCTCGTCCAAGATGGACGGTAGTACTAGTAGTGTGGTCTTAGCGGTGTCTCGTCCTAGGGTTACGGTGGTGGTCAGGGCGTGGGTGACGTCGGTGGTGGATCCGTCTGCCAGGGAAATCTTGGTTCTCACATCCCGGCGGTTATCGGCACTCCCGATGTCGTTGGCTACCTTCACGCTGATGAAGCTCCTGGACGCCCCGGTGTCCAGGGTAGCGTGAAATGGTTTTCCCTCGATGGTTACCGTCGCCACGATGCGCCCTCCTTCAAACCGTAAAGGTGGGGTTAGTTCTGGGGTCCTTGGTGTGTGGTCCTCGCTGGCTCCCCGGATGGGCGAGGACTCGGTCCGTTTCCCGGGTTTCGAGCTCGACAGCATGCGTTGGTCCTCACTCCCCTCCTTCCACACTCCCAGCAGAATAGGACCTAAGGATTGGAACACCCCTCGCTGAAGTGTCCGGGTTCTCCGCAGCGGCGACAAGCGTTCCGTACATTGATAGGATGTTCGGGTACCTGTACCAACATCCGATTGGTCGCCGGGGTACTGGAAAATCCCAGTTGATCACCTGTGCTTCCTGTGGGTGGTGGTGGAGCCTGGAATCGTCTGGCTTGTCGGTGTGGCATCGCTGCTAGGTAGTTGACGTGAAGCGCTCGGTCGCGGTCGCGTGTGATCTCGTAGGCGGTGGCCCGTTGGATCAGCGTGGCTAGATCTTCGAAGTCTTGTCGTCTCACGAACAACTGGTATTCCGGTCGAAGGTTCTGATAGAGTCGCTCCAGTTCCTGCGCCGGTGTAAACTTTGCCCGCTGCATCAGGAGACGGAGTTCAACCACGTACTCCTTGCAGCTCTCGTCTGGTCGCTGATACCTTGTCCGGATCGTGTCTTCCAATCGCTGGAAGTATTGTGGTGGTAGGAAGAACTCCAAGAATTCCCTCCTAAAGATTTCCCACGTCACGTCCTGCATCTGGAAGGTGCGGTACCAACTTTCCGCTTTCCCCGTCAGCAATCCGGAAATTACCCTGGGGAGTCGTGCGGTGCTGAGTCGGTATGCCTCGGCTTGTACTTCCAGTCTCTCGTCTCGACAAATGTGAGCGGGTCGGTTCGTCCGTCGAACGAAATAGCCCAATTTCGTAACTTTTCCGCCAAAGCCGCGGAGGATATTCCCTCGCGTGCGGGAGAGTCTGAGTTGGTGTTCCTCGCTGGTCGGCTGCCTGGCGGTACTTCCAGTCTGAAGGCGGTGCTTCCGGAGTCGATGCCCGGTGTGTTTATCTTCTGTTCTGTTCTGTTCTTGTCCTCCCAGAGGACTCGGTGATTTATCCCTGGGTGTGGCTGCTTCTGGAAATGTTGCAGCCAGCTCATTGGCTCGGTCCTGGAGTGCTGGCTCAAGATCTTCACGGGTGAGGAAAGTCGCTAGCCGACTTCGCAGTTCCTCGACCGTTCCTACTAGGGATAACCCGAACTCGGCTGAGAGGAGTTGTAGCTCATCCTTGCGGCGATATGATATCCACCTTATACCCATAGTTTCCGAACAAGAGGGAACGATAAAAATAATTCGGAGCTAGGGTGCCGAATATTTTGCAGGACTAGGGTCTTGGCAGCGTACGATGAAAATAACTCGGAGCAAGGGTGCCGAATATTTTAAAAGGATACTGGGATCCTTGCAGCGCACGATGAAAATAATTCGGAGCGAGGGTGCCGAATATTTTAAAAGGATACTGGGATCCTTGCAGCGCACGGTGAAAATAATTCGGAGCGAGGGTGCCGAATATTTTGAAAGGATACTGAGATCCTTGTTGATATTTCACTGGTGCTTGGTTGTGCGCGATGATGTTCCCCGATTGAGGGCCGGAGCTTGACTGACTTCTGGTAGCCTGCGGTGCTCCTCTTATAGTCGCCGGCCACGTGTCCGCCGCGTTCGGGACAGCGTGGGGAGCGAGAGGGGGGGAAGTTTCTCGCGTGCTCCTGGATCCGACAAGCGAGCGTAGCTCCGTCGTGATCCACGGCCGAGAAGGGCTTAAAAAAACATTGTGCCCCCTCTTCCCGTTGCCGACCACGTGTCCGCCGCGTTCGGGACAGCGTGGGGAGCGAGTGGGGGGGTTAAATTTTCCGCGTCCTCCTGGATCCGACAATCGAGCCTAGCTCCGTCGTGATCCACGGCCGCTTCGCGCTCCGGGACCGGACAGCTTCGGATTCGACAAACGAGTCCCCGACTCCATCGTAATCCTTGGCTACCCGCGGTTTCGTAAAGGAAAAAAAATCGAAAATATCGCCATCGGTGTGTGTGATAAAAAAAAAATCCTTTCTTTTCCTGGGTCTGCTCCTAGGGTCCGGGTGTCTAACTCATGGGTCTTTACGCCATATACCCCACAAAAATAAAAATTTTCTAGATTACAAAAAAAAAATTTTCTAAGGGAAAAATTAATTTAAATAATAAAAAAAATATTCCATGTCCTTGAAGTCCCTGTTCGGGCGCCATGTAAGGAAGCTCTTTGGGCTGGGATAGTTACTCAGGGCTCCCAGGGTCACTTACAATAATTTATTTAAGTTTCAAGGACTTCAGGGAGGGGCGAGATAAATCCACCCTAGACGGACCCTGTGGCAGGAAGTTGTTTCCCAAAAATGCCGACCACGGGCCGAAACCTGCAGCGGGTTTAGATTCCAACAATCGAGTACAGGACTCCGTTGAGAACCTCCACCCGCCACACACTCCGGGACCCGCACTGCCTGGGGACCCGACAAACGAGTGCAAGACTCCGTCGTGATCCACGGCCACTGTGTGCCCCAGGACCGGTGATAGCTGCGGATCCGACAAACGAGTTCAAGACTCCATCGTGATCCACGGCCATCACACGGTTCGACCACGATCGGCGGAAGGGCTTTCCTAGATGGGGAAAAATGAAGGAGAAGCGAATTTAATTTCCCCTTCTATAAATCACACACACACACACAGAATATAACAGGCGATGTTTATTTTAGTGCGAAGCACTTTTGGTCATTTATTAAATCCTTGTTTAGGGTTTTATGAGGCGTACAAAGTCTCTTTGCCACGCCACTCCAGTCTGTTTGTTCGGAAAAATCTAAGTCGAGTAAAAATAAAGCGAGCGCTTACGTTTCCTCCCACAGCAGATCCAGCCAGTCGATTTCCCATGCCCCTGCGGCGGCAACCGGGTCGTACGCTGCTTCCACTTCACCACTATCGCTCGACATTGTTTTCTTTTTATCACACTTGTTCACTTTTTCCACGGCGGGGCGGTTTCCCGGGTTGTACGGAGGCTGACGATGTAAAAACTGTCGCGTGCGAAGTCTCAAGAGTAATTAATTCTCTTTCCCCTTGATATCTTTTCTCGTACCCCACCTTTTGCATTGCGTCGGCGTCGCTGCCGCTGCGCTTCAGTCTTTTCCAGGCAGCGTTGGTTTCCCCTTGTTCGAAAACAACGATCGAGTTGGTTGCAATTTGGTTCGATCGTGGCTTCGAAAGCTTGTGTGTGTGCAGGTGTTCGAACTGCTCGATGATGCTGATGCTGATGCTCGACGTGAGCGTGTTGGAGAGCGAGAGTGAGAGCGTTGAGTTGCGTGTGGATGTTGATGAGTGTGTGCGCGTGTTGGAACGATGTTCGAAGCAGAGAGTCGAGAGTGTTCGATGGTTAAGTTGCGTGTGGATGTTGATGAGTGTGCGCGCGTGTTGGAACGATGTTCGAAGCAGAGAGTCGAGAGTGTTCGATGGTTAAGTTGCGTGTGGATGTTGATGAGTGTGCGCGCGTGTTGGAACGATGTTCGAACGGGGCGAGATCGTTCGATGATTGGGTTGCGTGTGGACGCTGTGCTCAGGGAGCGAGATCGTTCGATGGTTGGGTTGCGTGTGGACGCTGTGCTTAGGGAGCGAGAGCGAGATCGTTCGATGGTTGGGTTGCGTGTGGATGCTGTGTTCTGTGATTTAGACTTTGATGTTGAGATGAGTGTGTTTCGATGGTTCGATGGTTTGGCGGTGTTGGGCATGTTGGCTATTTAAAAGCTAAACTAATAATAAATCTCTTCATGAGTCTTACATGGCTATAAAATATTTCTATGACTTCAAAAAATTCCTACGTGTCTACAAAAGTCCTACGTGTCTACAAAATTGTGGTGGCAATTGTGGGGGGCCGTTTTACGGTTCCTCACAAATTTGAATAAAAGGAGAGAGTGGTTAACAGAGTCAAAGGCCTTACTAAAATCTGTATATATAACGTCACTCTGCATGTTATTCTTATATCCATTTATTACAATAGAAGACAGTTCAAGAAGGTTGGTGGTGGTCGATCTTCGCTTAACAGAACCATGCTGACACGGTGATATTAGCGAAGAACATAAATGCTGCAAATGAGAAGTAATAATACATTCAAATGCTTTAGGAATTGCCGACAATTTAGAAATGCCTCTATAATTCTAGGCATCCGCCTTCGCACCCTTTTTGTGGAGTGGAATAATGAAAGCGTCCTTCCAGATAGTTGGAAAAACTGATGATGAAATAGACAAATGAAAAAGTTTAAGACTCCCAGGGAGTCCATCAGGACCGGGAGAACTTAAATTTAAAACCAAATACAAATCAATTAACAATAACAATGATTAACTTAATAAAAACGAGACAACAGAGGACGATGTTCAATAAATTATAATTTTAAAAATAAAACAAAATTGCATACCTATAATAAAATAAATTAATTTAACAAAAATTATTTTTTTTTTCCTTTTTTTACAAACAACAACCCCATTTCATACTCCTGTTTTCCACAAAAAGGACCGATAGGTATAGGTGGTCCCATTTTATAGGCGTCGGGCTTTCGTCAGAGTCATCCGTAGACGCGCCGCGGGAAACAGGGGAAGTTTACAAAGATTTAAATGTGTGCTTGTAGGTGGAATCACGGAGCACACCCTGTAGCTCTCCGGCACTGGTCCCGGACTAGCGAAATCGCAGTGGGACTGCATTACCTTTCGCCGCAAAAGGGGCCGTTAGGTGGTCCCATTTTATACCCCTTTTATCTATCGGAGCACCTATCGGTCCCTTTTGTGGCAAAAGGTAATACATGACTCTGGCGAAAGCCCGACGCCTAATCCGTTCGCATCGTCGCCTGCATGTTACTGTATGTTCTTTTTGCCTGGCGTATTTTGGATGACTCTTGTTTACGCTTGACGCCAGTTGCCTCGCAATTTGTGTCCTTCGTGGTGTCCGCGGGTTGCTCGCTTGTGTTTTGTGTTTGTTGTTACTTAAGCTTGTTAACATAAATGGTTCGCTCTTTCTTTGTATTAATGTTCCGTATTTTGCAGATGACCGGCGAGACGAAATCTACCACCTGATAGGGCCCGTCGTACCTAGGGGTCAATTTTGCGGCGAACCCTTCTGCAGTTTTTAATAGGTGTGTTACTTAGCCCAGACTACGTCACCCAGCGCCGGCGTCCAATCCCTCCTTCTTAGGTTATAATACATGGCCTGATCCTGGGAGGCCTTCTCCAGATTTCGCCTTACCATCGCAAAGATTTCCTTTAGTTTCTCGGCGTTTTGTGCCTAATGTTTCTCTGCCGTATAGAGCGCTTGGTAGTCGTGGCTCCCTGCCTTGGGTAAAAAACGATGGGGTGTATCCAGTGAATTCCAATATGCTGGAATTGACGGCTAACATGATCTCAGGCAACTTATCGTCCCATGTTCTCTGCTTTTGTCCTGCGAACTGCGCTATCATTGTTTGGACCGTTCGATTTGCTCGCTCCCTTGGGTTTTCTTGCGGCGTATACGGTGCGATTAATTGCTGTCTGATACCCTTCTCCGCCAGAAAATTTTTGAAACGCGACTCGCGAACTGCACTCCGTTATGACCACCTTTGGGGCCCCATACCTTGCTATTACTCGTTCCCTAAACTCCTCATTGAGCGATTCGGCTGTCGCACTGCGTAGCGGCACGAGTTCCGTCCATTTGGATAACCTGTCTATGAACACCAATACCATTGAATTTCCATACTTCGATCGTGGTAGGGGTCCAACGAAGTCTGCGCATACTGTGGCCCACGGTTATTCCGGCACTTGGGTTACCATTTTACCAGCCGCCTGCATTTGATTCGGCTTGAATCTCATGCAGGTTTCACACTTTCTCACGTGGGCTCTTGTGTCTCTATGCATACCTGGTCAGTAGTATAGGGCTGCCAGACATGCTATTGTCCTTCGGCTCCCCACGTGTCCAGCTGCTGGTGAGTCGTGGTTTTCCTTCAGCACCGTTTCCCTTAGGGCTCTCGGGACGCACATCTTCCACTTTACAACATCCTCAATGCCCGCTCTATGTGGTATACTTTGGAATAGATTCTCGCCTTTCCTGACGTAGTCCGGGTACTTTTCCGGTCCTTATCTTGTCGCACATCCCCTGAAACCAGCTGCACGCTGCTGAAGCTCTAGTATGCCTCGTAGCGTTTCCGCCAATGGCTGCCTTGACAGAGCGTCCGCCACTACGTTCAGTTGTCCTTTTCTGTACGCTACTTCGTTTGAAGTCCGGGCAAGTCCTCGAATGCCCCCTGGTGGTCCTGTGTCCACACCCATTTACTGTCTTTGTGTAGTAAGTCATTCAATTCAATAATTAATTAAATATCTGGCACAAATCGGTGGTACCACGACGGTACTCCCAGGTATTGCCGAAGCGCTTTGACGGTCGATGGTGGTTTCAATTCGGCGATGGTGCTACCTTTTCTGGATCCGTGCCTATTCCTTCGCTAGTCACTAGGTAGAGCACCTCTTCTGGAAAAATTGACATTTATCCGGATTGAGCACGAGGTTTGCTTTCTTAAGGCGTATTTTAGGTTTTCTGTGTGTTCTTCCAGCGTCCGTCCGATCACAATGATGTCATCCTGCTATGCGAATCCGTGCGGTGACATTTCGGGACTGATCACACGGTCCAACACGCGTTGAAAAGTCGTAGACGCCGAGTGAAGTCCAAAAGGCATTACCTTCCACTGGTATAAGACTTTTCCCCTCACTGTGAATGCCGTGTATTGCCTGCTGCTTACTTCAAGTGGGATTTGCCAGTACCCATCCTTCAAGTCTAAACTGCTAATGAACCGTGTTTCCCTCAGTTGGTCAAGGATGTAGCTTATGCGGGGCATTGGGTATGCGTCCTTTACAGACTTCGCGTTGATCTGCCTGAAGTCTACGCATAGTCTCCACTTGCTTTTTTCTTTTTCACCATCACGATGGGGGAGCTGTATGGGCTCTTTGAGTGCTCTAAGAACCCCATTTGAAGGAGCTCGACTACCTTCGCATTGATCTCCCCTTAAACTTTTCGATTCTTGGGGTAGTATCGCTGCTTGATCGGTTTGCCATCCTTCATTGTGATCTGGTGCTCAGCCATGTTTGATGTTCCCGTCATGGTGTTCAAGGCTGCCAACTGTGCTTCCAGAATTTTTGTTGAGTCGTCATCATCGCTTATCTGTTGAACGACTGCCACCGACAGCTTTTCCTCGAGCCACCCATTGTGTCGATCCCTGGCCGGTATGATGATTTCGTGTCCAGTTTATCTCGGTTTCGACTTGTGTTAGGAAGTTCCAACCCAACACCAATGAATCCACTACTCCTGGTAGGATCAACAGGATCCTAGGATCATGGCCATTCTTTTGTTCCCGAATTCAACTTCCACCTGGAGCTGTGCGTTGATTCCGCCGCATCTCCCGTCCTCGTAATCTTTCCGAGGGCAGCTAGTTTTTCCGCCAGTTCTTCGCTTATTCTTTTAAAAATTTACTTTAAAATTGATGTTACTGTTAGTTTATTAATTTTTCTTCTTGTTTCCACTTTTTGATCCTTTTTCTTCCTTTCCTTTTCATTTCCGACCTTCTTTGATCCTTTGGCATTTTTTTGAAGTTCGTTATTTTTCTCAATTTTTAGTTTGGCTTCTTTTTCTTGTGCCAATTTTTCTTTTTTTTTCTGTTGTTTTGTGACATTGTTTTCTTTTTATACCCTTGCAGAGGGTATTATAATTTCAGTCAAAAGTTTGTAACGCAGTGAAGGAGACGTTCCCGACCACATAAGGTATATATATTCTTGATCAGCACCAACAGCCGAGTCGATTTAGCCATGTCCGTCTGTCCGTCAGTCCGTTTCAGGGACTGCAAGTAACAGTTATGAGGTTGAAAAAAATCATAGGCTAAACAGTGATCTACATAAAAGAGGTAGACATGGAAATATTTTTTTTTGGTTCTGCAACCCAAAATATGCAAAAACTTTTATTTTTAATTTTTTCAAAAAAATTGTTGAATAACTGTTATTGTTTGATTTGTATTTATAAATAACAGTTATTCGATGACTTTTATTTAAAAGTCAAAGCATAACAGTTATTCTGTGATTTTTATTTTGACATAACAGTTATTGAATGAAATTTATTTTAAAAATCAAAACCAAATATCTTTTAAACCACGCGGAATACAAAAATAAGGAAAACGCACTTTTAGTTTTCGGATAAATACCTTTCATATAATTTTGTTCACCATTTTATGATTATTTGTAAGCGAAAATAAATATCGCTCAGAAGTAATGATTATTTTGTGAGCGATATATTTCGCTTAAAAATATCACTGAAAGTGTGATTGCAGCCGTCCTACGCGGAATTTTACAAAGATTTCAATGTGCGCTTGTAGGTAGAAACACAAAGCACATTACCAGTTAAGAAAAAAATAAATTTTCTTTTTATAAACCGCTCAAAAAGTACTGTTGACTTTTTGTATAAAAAAAAACATTTTCTGTGGAAATCGAACTCGTGCTTACAGTAAGGGGAACCAACACACTAACACCCAGCCCAAATGTTGGGTTGGATTTATGTGGAATAGTTCATAACATCTTGTTAAGTCGTTTTACTAACATATAAATGACATAAAGTCCTAAGGTTTATAAAACTTTTTGTATTTATATATGTAAAATGTACATACATTATACCTCTTGTAAACTAAAAACCGCGTTTTAAAAGTTTATACAAAGAAAACATCTTTTTTTATTAACTCGATGTGTGCTCCGTGGTTCTACCTACAAGCACAAATTTAAAACTTTGTAAAATTCCGTACAGAACGGCTGCAATCGCACTTTGAGTGATATTTTTAAGCGAAATAATATAGCTCACATAATAATCATTATTTCTGAGCGATATTTTTTTCACGTGTTAGGAACCGATCGAAAGCTTAGTCTTTAAGCTGTAAAATAAAGCAAAAAAACATTTTTTCTCCTGGAAAACTAAATAATAATTTTTTTTTGAGAAGCGCCAAAAAATGACAATTTGAAAAAGAGGTTTGTAAGTTTGGACACTTTTTAGAACCATGAAAAATAATATCTTTAGCAAAATTATTTACTCATGTAAAAATAATGGTTTTTAAATTATAAGCGTTCTCTTTTTGATGTCCTGGCTCTTGAACTGGTCCTTTCGCTTCCGTATACTTAATTTTTCTTTTTAAATTTTATCTTTAAACTAGCAATACCCGAAGCGACGTTGTCCGCTATTATTAGCAAATCATTTCTTTCTCTAGATAGTAACCTGATTTTATTATATTTCAGAATTTTAATTAATATCCAAGTAAAATCCCGTCTAACCTTAGCTGAGCACCACAGTAAACCCACCTAATATTTGACCATAACCCCTAATCATAACTTACCTTTCCTTTATACCGCCTTAACCCCACCTGCCTCTCACCCCAGGCACACTTTTTTAACACCCTAATGCAGTTTTCACAATTTCCTCGCCGTAACTCCAGTATAACCCATCCATATTCAGCCTTCACGCCAAAAAACCATTATTTTAACCATCTTTCTCCACCATAGCACCATTTCTTTCTTTCCTTAGCCAACAATTTTCCCACTCTAGTCTAGAGTCTAGAAAAAAATGTTTTCTTGCTTAAAACCCACTGTAATTCTACTTAAACATCACTTTTTCTTGTTTGTCATCTTAACCCACCTTGTCCTCGCAAAAGTCAAAAATAACCTTACATTTTTATCCTTCACCCTTTCTTTACATTACCTGTTAGCGTCACCCTAATCTAGCGATTGCCCCCTTAGCCACAACTTAACCCCGCATTAACCACACTTTATTCCTACCTTAACCCAATCGTTTTGGTATCCTAAATCTATCATTTTGGTCAGCCGAATTAAAAGCAAAACAAACAGAGTGCTGCAAATAAACCCCCAAAAAACCTTAAAAACTTAAAAATATATTGAAAATAACACACAAATACCTATGGTACGCTACGGCCAACATGGTTTAACCGAAAAACGGATCCAATCGCAGGATCGGTGGGTTAAAAGTAAATTAAGTGCCCCCATGTCGGTTGGGGCTCAACAGCTGGGTTAAAATAATATGGCGCACTAACTCTTTTGGGTGTAAACTGTAAGTAATTCGGTCTAAAAGTCAAGATTTAGCGATGGTTAAGGTTTCCTGTTAGTCTTTTGGAGACACATTTTTCAAACAATTTCCTTCTTGCGCCCATCCTCTATAACACAATTTATGACCAATTCTTTCAAAACTTGTGTAGTCTGGCTTTTTCCTAAATTGCAATTTTTTATTTGTGCACGCAGATATTACATTGTTTTTTTAAGATAAATGAATATGAACGTATGTATGTACAGGTCTACGGCTTCTAGATAAACATAAAATATGCGTAATAAACTTTAAAGCCATTGCGCACCGCCTAAAACCCATTTTTTTTAACTTTTTCTTTCTGTTATGTATTAAGGGAGCTAAAAGGCAATTTATAAGAGGCTGAGAGTATGACCTTAGAAATTTCATACAAAATAAGTCCACCCTAATGTACACATATGTATAGCTCAATAGTTTTTGTTAATTTTTTTACAGTATTGAAGTAGAGCCCAGAAACTCAAAAACCTGAATATTTTACGGACCACCTTCACCTTTTGATTTAGAATTGCATCCATTAGATGATCCGTGTATTTTATCCCAATTGTGAAATTAAGATAATTTTACATACATATATGTACATCCCGACTTGTCGATGTGTGTGTGTGTCGTTTCGTTTTTACATGTAATTTTGACTACTGAAAGTTTTTTACTGCTCTCCCCTTGAAATCCATTCTAAAAATTATTTTAAGTCAAAACAAAAATTTCTTATGGATTTAACGGATTAGCTCCACATTTTTACTTAGAAGTGCATCTATTAAATAATCAGTTTTGGTATCCAAATTGTTTTTTTTTTTATCAAATGTTCCTAAACCAGAAAAAAAAAATTGGCCGCCTCTCTTCCGCTTCAAATGACTCTCTCTACTCTTTACTCTCTCGCTCTGCTTCTGCTGACGTTGTTTTTGTGAGAGCTGTGTTCGGAAATCGTTCGGCGGTCCGAACTCCCGAAGCAAACAAAAACAACGTGCTGCCAAATAGGCCCCCGCAATCTTGAAATCTAACAAAAAAAATCATATAAAATCAACCGTGGGTCAAAAAAAAATACCTTACTGATTGTATGGCATAGCTCCACACTTTAAAACAAAAACGGATCCGATCGCATAATCGGTGTGGAAAAATTAATTAAGTGCCCCAACCGGAAGTCGGTTGGGGCTCATCTTCTGGGCTTTTAAAGATTTCCACAAACAAAGCTTAAAAAAAAAATATCAACTTGTTTGGTTGAAAACTGTGGGAATGGTTGATGTTTTAATCAACCAATTTTGAATTTTTCAAGAGTCCTGGGAGTCCTTAGGAGCCGAATTTTAAAAAATCCTTTCTTAGTGCACACCTCCTCTAACACACGATTCAGACCCAATTTTTTCCAGAATTTTAGGACTTATGGTTTGGGCTGGGGAAACATGACGCAAATCGACATCTACTCTTTTATAGTAATACTCGATTGATGTTACTGTTAGTTTATTAATTTTTCTTCTTGTTTCCACTTTTTGATCCTTTTCTTTTCTTTCTGGGCCCTTTGGACTTTCGTTGTTGTCCATTTCCGACCTTCTTTGATCCTTTGATCCTTTGGCATTTTTTTGAAGTTCGTTATTTTTCTCAATTTTTTGTTTGACTTCTTTTTCTTGTGCCAATTTTTCTTTTTTGTCCTGTCGTTTTGTGGCATTGAGGCTAGTTTGCTCCGGTGTGCGTAGTGTATGATTTTTATGTCGCAACATAAATCCATAGTACCATGCCTTTCATGCCTTTTTTTTGGCAAATTGAACTACTAGTTTTCGCAATTCTGTCACACCTAAACCGTAATAGTGATTGCTACAATTTTTTATGTAGGTCATTAGGGCCTCCTCCTTTTACAGCTCGTAGCAAAACATTGAAGTCTTTTACGGCGTGATCTGTTTTCCTCTGATGTCTTGTTGTCATTTTGTTCCAAACTATATCCGAATTAAAGCAAAAACAAAATTTTTAAGCGAAAGACATTAAACTTTACGTACCTCCACTTTTTTTCAACTTGCCTTACTGCAGAACTGTATTTTTGGCGCAATTATATCGGGGAATTCATATCGATGGGTAACAATCGTTTAAATGATCGATATATCGTAGTTTTACATAGCATTATTTAAAATTAAAAGCATTTTCTAAGCTTAAGATGACTCTAAGATCAGTTAAATTAGTAGAAGCGGGTGTCCCAACTTACACGCTTAAAGTGTCCCAACTTACACAAAATGGGTGGGTTTGGGAAAAAATTAATAACTTTTTTTTGACTGTCAAATTTAGCTGATTCTTTTTTTACTTTGTTAACAGTTTAATTACTAATGTTTTAAACCTCTTACCAAGTTAGTTTAAGCACGTTATTAATTTTTAATAGAATTAAAAAAAAAGTTGACAACAACTTTTTTGGTGCAAAATGGTACACGACTCTCACAGCTGAAATCTGGCTAGATCCTGGCTTATAATGTTTTCCCCAAATGTTTTGTCACTAAAAAGGACTAAAAAAAAAAATAAATACATTTTTTTAATGGAAAAGTTTTGAGAAAGTGGAGTGTCTCAACTTACAGAACGTCCCAACATACAGACCTCTCCCCTAGGTATTTATTTTATCTGCAAGGGTATATAAGCTTCGGCTGGCCGAAGCTAGCTTCCTTTCTTGTTTATTATAATTTTGAAGATTAATTGTTACTTTTGCGTTCGCCAATAAAAGCTATGGACAAAGAAATGCTGACTATTATTTTTAAGTTGTATTTGTCTCCCAGGGACTTGAATTTTATCAACGACTTGATCCCTTGTTAAAAAGCTCGGAAAAATGATTTAGATAGATACAGTCAAAGTATAAAATCTAGTCTACGGCATCTAGATGAATCTGAAATAAAACTAAAATAAATGAAAACTTTAAAGCCGTTGCGCACCGCAACGTTCACCTGAAAAGTCTCGCCAGAGAATGTACTAAAATTTGCGGTCGTTTATGTCAACATTTACTTGCCTGTACATTTTCGCTATGTCGGCGGTTAGGGCATATCGAACTAGTGGAAAACGTAGCAGAAGCGGAAAAAGATCATCTTGTATAGTTGGGCCGCACAGTTGTATATCATTCAAGGAGACTTGATTTGACGTCTTGCATGACGAAGACCACTCGAAATTTTGTGGACTCACTCGCTAGCTTCATCACACAATGATATGCCATGTAGTAGCGCGGGACCGATAAGTTGGGATTTGTTACGAGCGCCATGTGGCCCATTTGTTCCTTTATTGGGTGTAGGTTTCCGGTGAACAGACAAGTCGCCGTTCGACGCTGAGGAACCTTCGACGAGCAATATCAAAAAAACTATAGAGCTGATTGGGAGTGTTCTTAAATAGCAAATTCAAGACGATTCCTCCATTTTTCTCTAAACCCGTTGCGTGCTTAAAGTGCTCATCACACAATATGTGTTCGAGCCAATGTAGCAGTTGTTTTCACCTCCCACTAGTCTTTGAGGCAGTTCTGCATAGGATTCGCTTGATTGATTTAAACGATGGCTTTGACTTGGCCACAGCGATAATATCGAAGAATGCCTCTGCGCCTAACAGCATGTCAACGCTCCGGGAAAGATGAAATTGATCATCAGCTAACGGCATATTGGGCGGAAGATTCTAGGTCAAGATATCAAATCGGGTATCCGGTTGATATGCGATGTTAGGCGTTATGCAAAGATCGAGAGATAATTCAAAGGGCGAAAGTCATCGTTGTCGTTGAATTGCGATGCCTTATGTGTATGCGAGTCGCCAATGCTTCGAATTTGAATGCTATGCTTGTCCCGCGGCAACCTCAGTTCTGGTTATGAAACTGACCTGGGAGCACGAGACAAGGAGCGCTCTCCCGAGTCGGTGGGAACCCGGAGTGTGTGGCCGCTACTGGAGCGCAAAATACACATGGCCTTGGTGAGCGTAAATGACGAGTTGTGAGCGTTGTTAGATGCGGACCAATTTGGTTTTAAATGGAAAGGCTTCCGAGGTTGATTCGAGGAGGATCCGCTGGACACTAAGTACTGATGCACTGATTCCAAGATGGCAACGACGAGTAGTTTAGCGATTCGTATTATTTGTTTCGAGTTTGCTGATCGCATTTGTCCATGATCAAGCAAATTAGAATTGATTGCGAAATTTGTCCATCCGAGCCAAGCGACGACAGAAAGCTGAACAAGGTGCATTACAGATGAGGCTGCGTAATTGAAGTGCATTTGACGAGCTCTTTAGGCTGCAAATTAAAGATTGATGTTATTGTTTTCATACATATTAGCAGTCATATCGAGGTTTCAACTTATCCAAGGCCTTCGGAAAGTTCTCACTGGTGACTGAGAACGCCTTTACTGCATCCAGTGCTGGGCCCTTCAGACAGTTGAGAAGATGATGAGAAGATGAGCTGAACAAGGTGGGTGCATTATCGATGAGCCTGCGTAATTGATGTGTATTTGACGAGCTTACATGCTGCAAATTAAATAATGATGTTATTGTTTCCATACATATTAGCAGTCATATCGAGGTTTCAACTTATCCATGGCCTTTGGAAAGTTCTCACTGGTAACTGAGAACGCCTTTACTGCTTCCAGTGCAGGGCCCTTCTGTCTGAAGTGAGTACCATCGAAGTTGGGCAGCGGCAGTCGTGGAAGTTTTGACTGCGGTGGTTAGATGTTCGCCGAGGATAGCCAATTTGGTTGTTATGTACGTATCCTCATTGTCAACACACCCGTTTTCGGTTGAATCCAACGTCTAATGGACTTAAAAATTCCTAGACGACATTGGAGTTTAGCGGCAGAGCATTTAAAAGGCTCCTTCTCAATATGATCATCAACTAACGATTTAATTCGCGAAATGTCTCGTCAAGTGGATTCAGTACCATGATTTTTATACCCTTGCAGAGGGTATTATGATTTCAGTCAGAAGTTTGCAACGCAGTGAAGGAGACGTTTCCGACCCCATAAAGTATATATATTCTTGATCAGCATGACAAGACGAGTCGATTTAGCCATGTCCGTCTGTCCGTCCGTTTGTCCGCCTGTCCGTCCGTCTGTTTCTAAGAAAACTAGTCTCTCAGTTTTAAAGCTATCGGGCTTAAACTTTCCCAAAAGTGCAGGTAGTATATATGTCGGAACCGACCGGATCGGACAACTATATCTTATAGCTCCCATAGGAAGGATCGAAAAAAAACGTAAAAAAATTCTAGCTTTGGTGTTTTTTGTAATAGTACCTTCTACTTTTGGGAATACTATTTTTTAAATATTTCCGAATTTCGAATAAAATTTTTAAAAAATCGGATCACTTTATCATATAGCTGCCATAGGAACGGTCGGAAAATTAAATGGAAGTTAATAGGAAAAAAAATATATCTTTGTTGACTTTTTTTACATTCTCTTCTTGTCTGGGATATGGCTTTTCCTTAACATTTCAAAGTTTCGTATTAAATTTACCAATATTCGCACGGCTATATTATATAGCTGCCATAGGAAGGATCATAAAATTAATGCCAAAGATATACGAAAGCAGCTAAAATGTGGATTGTTTTTGTAAATGAATAGGAATGATCTGCAAGGGTATATAAGCTTCGGCTGGCCGAAGCTAGCTTCCTTTCTTGTTTCAGTTAAGTCATCTTTATACCCTTGCAGAGGGTATTATAATTTCAGTCAAAAGTTTGTAACGCAGTGATGGATGCGTTTCCGACCACATAAGGTATATATGTTCTTGATCAGTATCAATAGCCGAGTCCATCTGTCCGTTTGTCCGTCTGTCCGTTTCTATGCGAACTAGTCTCTCAGTTTTAAAACTATCGCGATGAAACTTTCCCAAAAGTCTTCTTTCTATTGCAGGTAGTACATATGTCGGAGCGAGCCGGATCGGACCACTATATCTTAAGGCTCTTATAGGAATAATCAAACAAATATAGAAAATTCATTGTAACTTTGTAGAAGGTAGGCGTTTTGATTTTTGACAACTTAAAACCCAAATGTTAAATAGGCACGCAGAATCTGAAATCCCTGAAACTGCACTGATAGAGTAAGCATTAAACTACAAGTATTTACTTTATCCGCAATGTTATATAAGCTTCGGCTGGCCGAAGCTAGCTTCCTTTCTTGTTTTTAGGTTAAAGCTGTGTAACGAACTGTTTTTCGTTGTTTGCTCGCTACAAAGATCGTGCGGCTAGCTCTGTAGATTATGTGTTCGTCCCACCAAATTTATATTAAAGTGACCGCCCGGTTAACAGTAACAACCCTTCAGAATTCGGTTAAGAAGGTGTTTATTTACGGCTCTCGTTTACAAGTATCATGTATATCTCGTGCTGGTGATGCTCCTGCGGCGTTACTCGGGTATCCCTCGTACTGGTGTCCTAGGCCGACCAGGATACTTTCGCTGCCACTCGTAGACGAGGGCGTGGAGTTGGGCCGTTGGGCTTAGGGAAGCGTCACCGTTCTCAGACTACGGTAAACAGACACAACGCTTGCAGGACATTCGTCATGCCAGCCGCAGCCTCCTGTCCCTTGCGCTGTCCCGGCCGGCTCCGCTAGACGCTTGACGCTCCGGTACTACGGCCGGTTTACGCCAGCAGTCCCTGTAGCGAACGCCTAGAGAAAGGCGAACGGATACTTGTCCTTGTCGATGTCCTTCGCGACTCGTTGCAGCGTTGTTCCGTGTTGCTCCGTTAAGATCCGCTGCTTGTGCTGCACGATCGGCTGGTGGTGATGCTGGTGCCAAGTCTGCCCGGTCTTTGCTCAACTGATCGGTATTACAGCCAATGTAGCCGGACTAGTCGGTATTACAGCCAACGTATCCGGACTAATCGGTATCACAGCCGAAGCCGCTGGACTAATCTGTATTACAGCCAACTTAGTCGCACGCAGTTGGACTAGTCGGTATTACAGCCAATGTAGCCGGACTAGTCGGTATTACAGCCGGCACAGCTAGCCTGATCGGTGTTTACAGCCAACGCAGCTAAAATGAGCGATATTACAGCCAACGTAGCCGGACTAATCGGTATTACAGCCAAAATATTCGGGATGGTCGGTATTACAGCCAACCTTGATGTCCTGCAGACTTAGCCGTGTGTTTCCTTTAAGGACCTCAGCTACCTGTGTCGCAATTCGGAGACTTGTTTGGTCGGCTCTCGCCGACTAGTGCCGTCTCGCTCTGACGCATCTCTCCCTCTCTCTCAATCTTTCCAAACTCTCTTCGTACTTTTCTACACTCTCTCTTTAAGTGCTTTCTCTCGCGAATTAGTTGCGTAAGTATTCCTGGGGTTATTTGTGCGGAGTTATTTAACTCCTCACAGCTGATGCGTGCGAAACGACAAAAAAAACTTCTGCGATGGTGTAACGCGACGTCTGGCCGTTAATTTACGACAAATTTGATGTGCGACAAATGTAAGGGCAAGCGGCTTAATGGTGCACAGAAATGCAGAAAACGAAACGTTTCGTTTCCAATTCTGAGTAAAGAGTAAATCGAGAATTGCGAGGGCAAAGCGAAAGCGAAGAATAGTCCCGTTGGTTACCGACACTGGACTGCACATGCGTTGGTATGCGTGTATGTGTGCAGCTGTGTGCAGACGGAGCGAGCGACAAAGGCAAGGTTTTTGCACGTTAATGTAAGTAATTATTATTATATTTAACTAACACACGTGACCCACGTTGGGCGCCAAAATGTTGCATCCACAAGCGATTTAGGGTCTGGGCAGTGTAAAAGTTGGTAACTTGTCAAGAAAAGATGTTCTGCGTTTCGCTCTCTTTTTCGTACTGATGTAGCTTCAGCTGAGTTAACATAATTGAGTTAACATATTAGATAACAGAGTGCACATACTCTGGAATTCGTTCAAATGAAAATAAACACAGGGAAGCTGGACAGCTGTTTCGGGCAACTCTGAGAAGCAGTGGACAACAGCAGTTTTAATAGCGAATGTTACAATCCTGCTCCAAGTGCTAGCAGCGCAACGAGAGAAAGAAGAAACATCAAGAAGAAGCTGAAGTGGCAAATCTTTGAATAATTTAAACCAGCAAATTTACGCAACATTTGCCACGTGCATCGCCATAACGGAACCTCGAATAACGGAGGAATCACGAAATCGAGGAGAATAACGGATTCAACCGGTGTCTATTGCCATCTCCCTCTACCACTAGTTCGTGAAGTTTTGCCATCCACTTCTGAAAATTTTAGCGCAATACGAGCGAAACGACGAAAACGGGTGAGTGTTGTTGCGAGAGTGCTAGTGCGTGGTACATTTAAGTAGAGTGTAATAGGAAAACGTTACAATGGGTAAAAATAAAAGTAATGGTGGTGATTTGACACAACAAAGACCAGCATCATTTGTTACGTAGGCATATTAGTGCCCTGTCCTGAGGACATGGGCCGAGGGAGATGAGTCCGATGTTCAGGCACCATTTTGCCGGCTGAGCTCGACGGATGGGGTGGGTTCTTGGTAAGCATCTCACCTCTCCCGCATAACCAGAAAGAATTATTAAAAGTGCTTGGGAAAAATAATATAGATCGTCTGTTTCGTCTGTCATCTGTCCTAGCTGCCCGTAAGTTTCCCGAGTAGCTAGCTCGAGCACTTAATCGAAATACGATCGGCAGCTTGTGGCTGTTACCCTCCCCTTTCACAAATCGTGTGCCGTTGGATCAGTGCTAGCCTTGCAATCTGATCCCCTAATGTTAATGTCGTCTGTCAAGAAGTCATCGTCATTATTCTAGACCTACTTCACTTGTGGATTCAGCACCCCCCTTTTTAAACGTGAACCTAGCAACTCATGTTGAGACTTTCCTCACACGATAAATTTTAATAAATATATATATTGAGATAAATCATAAAGATTTATTTCTTATGGAAGGTATCGAATTGATCGCTTGTAAAAGCGCGCAAGTCAGCAAAAAGATTTGCAGACTATTCACGACAAAAAGGTCGCTCTGAGGGCTGCTTATATTTGAACATTCAAATATAAGAGCGGATACCTCCCGCTGAAAAACAAAATTTTATTTAATAAAAAAAAAACGGAATACAGAGTTTACAATATTATCGAAATATTACCTATACATATGATTAACATGGATAATAAAAGTAGTTAAAATTATTTAAGGGGTAATAAAGTAAATTAACAAAATAGTGCTTAGTGTATGCTAATAATTAGAACTCATTAATTGTAGTTCGCTTACTTAGTTAGAACTGAATGTTATTAACATGCACTTATTATATAAATGGTTAATACTATTTCAAATATAGGTTAATGAGAGTTACTTAATATTTTAAGTACGATTTAAAAGTATAAGTATTTAAGAGTACTTAATAATAAAATTTAAAAATAATATTATATTCCGTAGTACGGTTTTGCACTACTTATTAAGATAATATTCTTTAAGATAATCTATGAAAGTAAAGCTTTGATTCCCGGAACTTATTCTTTACGAGTAATTACAAACTTCATAATTCTCCCGAGAAATTGATTTTCTTCAATGACAAAATATACCTTGGTAAACGGAAGGGTAGATATAACAATCGCTTTCTGAGTGTTAGTGCAATGGCTAATCGGAGAAAAATCTAGGTTGTATAAATCCATATATTTTTGTTCGAATTCATTAACAGATATTGGAAGTGAACATTTCATTAAAACATATTCAGATCGACTATAAAAATCTGAATCCTTCTCATAAGTTTTAGCAATAACTTTCGTAGTTAACATTATGTATTTTTTTGTATATCACAAATATATATAAATCGAGTATTACTATAAAAGAGTAGATGTCGATTTGCGTCATGTTCCCCCAGCCCAAACCATAAGTCCTAAAATTCTGGAAAAAATTGGGTCTGAATCGTGTGTTAGAGGAGGTGTGCACTAAGAAAGGATTTTTTAAAATTCGGCTCCTAAGGACTCCCAGGACTCTTGAAAAATTCAAAATTGGTTGATTAAAACATCAACCATTCCCACAGTTTTCAACCAAACAAGTTGATATTTTTTTTTTAAGCTTTGTTTGTGGAAATCTTTAAAAGCCCAGAAGATGAGCACCAACCGACTTCCGGTTGGGGCACTTAATTAATTTTTCCACACCGATTATGCGATCGGATCCGTTTTTGTTTTAAAGTGTGGAGCTATGCCATACAATCAGTAAGGTATTTTTTTTTTTTTTTTGGCCCACGGTTGATTTTATATGATTTTTTTTGTTAGATTTCAAGATTGCGGGGGCCTATTTGGCAGCACGTTGTTTTTGTTTGCTTCGGGAGTTCGGACCGCCGAACGATTTCCGAACACAGCTCTCACAAAAACAACGTCAGCAGAAGCAGAGCGAGAGAGCAAAGAGTAGAGAGAGTCATTTGAAGCGGAAGAGAGGCGGCCAATTTTTTCTGGTTTAGGAACATTTGATAAAAAAAAAAACAATTTGGATACCAAAACTGATTATTTAATAGATGCACTTCTAAGTAAAAATGTGGAGTTAATCCGTTAAATCCATAAGAAATTTTTGTTTTGACTTAAAATAATTTTTAGAATGGATTTCAAGGGGAGAGCAGTAAAAAACTTTCAGTAGTCAAAATTACATGTAAAAACGAAACGACACACACACACATCGACAAGTCGGGATGTACATATATGTATGTAAAATTATCTTAATTTCACAATTGGGATAAAATACACGGATCATCTAATGGATGCAATTCTAAATCAAAAGGTGAAGGTGGTCCGTAAAATATTCAGGTTTTTGAGTTTCTGGGCTCTACTTCAATACTGTAAAAAAATTAACAAAAACTATTGAGCTATACATATGTGTACATTAGGGTGGACTTATTTTGTATGAAATTTCTAAGGTCATACTCTCAGCCTCTTATAAATTGCCTTTTAGCTCCCTTAATACATAACAGAAAGAAAAAGTTAAAAAAAATGGGTTTTAGGCGGTGCGCAATGGCTTTAAAGTTTATTACGCATATTTTATGTTTATCTAGAAGCCGTAGACCTGTACATACATACGTTCATATTCATTTATCTTAAAAAAACAATGTAATATCTGCGTGCACAAATAAAAAATTGCAATTTAGGAAAAAGCCAGACTACACAAGTTTTGAAAGAATTGGTCATAAATTGTGTTATAGAGGATGGGCGCAAGAAGGAAATTGTTTGAAAATTGTGTCTCCAAAAGACTAACAGGAAACCTTAACCATCGCTAAATCTTGACTTTTAGACCGAATTACTTACAGTTTACACCCAAAAGAGTTAGTGCGCCATATTATTTTAACCCAGCTGTTGAGCCCCAACCGACATGGGGGCACTTAATTTACTTTTAACCCACCGATCCTGCGATTGGATCCGTTTTTCGGTTAAACCATGTTGGCCGTAGCGTACCATAGGTATTTGTGTGTTATTTTCAATATATTTTTAAGTTTTTAAGGTTTTTTGGGGGTTTATTTGCAGCACTCTGTTTGTTTTGCTTTTAATTCGGCTGACCAAAATGATAGATTTAGGATACCAAAACGATTGGGTTAAGGTGGGAATAAAGTGTGGTTAATGCGGGGTTAAGTTGTGGCTAAGGGGGCAATTGCTAGATTAGGGTGACGCTAACAGGTAATGTAAAGAAAGGGTGAAGGATAAAATAACCTTATTTATCTATTATTATTTTTTTAAAAAATTACAGTTTTTAAATATTAATTGATTTATATTAAATAACACATTTTAGTAAATTTTTAATAAAAAATATTATAATAATTATAATAATTAAATTTTTCTTTATATATATATATGGTATATAAATTATCAACAATATATAAATATATAAATATATAATAATTAATTAAATAGTTATATTATTTATATAAATCCAAGAATGTTAGATAAATATTTGAATATAGATTTTTTTTTACTGATTATGTCTACATTTTTGGATTGCGAAATTTTTTATTTTAATTGTTAACCATATAATAATATATTAAATATTTATATATATATAGATTATCTATTAATCTTGAACTTAGTATACAAAAAATTAAAAAAAAAAAAAAAAAAAAATAAGGATTTTTTATTATTATAATAAAGTATAATAATTTATAAAATTTATTTAATTAATAAAAATTAATTTTTTAAATTTATGTAATTTATAATATTAATAAATTTAAAAATTATTTATAAATATTAAAATAAAATATTTTTAGTTATTAAAATATATTAATTTATAAAATTTATTTAGCAATAAAAATTAAATTTTTATAATTTAATAATAATAGTATTAAATTTAAGTTATATATATATATATATAAATATTAAAATAAAATATTTTAATTATTGATTAATTAAATAATTTATTAATATTAATAAATTAAATAATATTTTATTAATACTATTTTATTTTATCTAAAAAATAATTATTCAATTAATTTAATTAATTTTTTTTGTAAAAATATAATAATAAATTTAAAATAAATTTATTGTAATAAATAAAAATTTACATAAATTTAATTTTAAAATTATATTTTATAGGGGAATAATTTATCAGATTAAGTGATTAATTTTAATTATTTAATTAATAATATAATTAAAAATAAATATTTGTTTATATTAATAAAAAATTTATTTTAATTTATTATTTAAATATATTACTTTTTTTTATTATTTTAATATATATTATTAAAATTTATTATTATATAATTTTTTATAAAAATTATATTAAATATTATAAATTACTTAATAAATAATATAGATAAGTAAGGTTATTTTTGACTTTTGCGAGGACAAGGTGGGTTAAGATGACAAACAAGAAAAAGTGATGTTTAAGTAGGATTACAGTGGGTTTTAAGCAAGGAAACATTTTTTTCTAGACTCTAGACTAGAGTGGGAAAATTGTTGGCTAAGGAAAGAAAGAAATGGTGCTATGGTGGAGAAAGATGGTTAAAATAATGGTTTTTTGGCGTGAAGGCTGAATATGGATGGGTTATACTGGAGTTACGGCGAGGAAATAGTGAAAACTGCATTAGGGTGTTAAAAAAGTGTGCCTGGGGTGAGAGGCAGGTGGGGTTAAGGCGGTATAAAGGAAAGGTAAGTTATGGTTAGGGGTTATGGTCAAATATTAGGTGGGTTTACTGTGGTGCTCAGCTAAGGTTAGACGGGATTTTACTTGGATATTAATTAAAATTCTGAAATATAATAAAATCAGGTTACTATCTAGAGAAAGAAATGATTTGCTAATAATAGCGGACAACGTCGCTTCGGGTATTGCTAGTAAGAAATAAAATATAGAGAGTGGAACTTGGGTTCCGTAAAACTCACCCTCTAATATCTCCAGCGAAGAGAGCTCTCCTTACTGTTGTACAGGCTGTAACCTTGAAGAATTGTTAAATATATATTTGTGCATGTCTTAACTCTTTTGAGGTACCAATATGTGGTTATCTTCACTTATCACACTAAGTTATACATATGGTTGAGATTAGGTTCGCACAACAAAAATAATAATATATAATTTCGCCGATCGAGCGTTTTTCGTGGCACACGACTGTCGCGGGTAGACGGGTCTTCACTCCACTCCGATTCCACTCCAGTGGATTTATACTTTGGCGCCGTTGGCGGTTTACTATTTCATGCACCTATGTTCTTGGCACACTTATACTGCAAACTGATTATTGTGTTGTACTTTTCGCAATGCTCGGATGTTCATCGCGATTCGGATTAAATGGAGCACGGCAATAAAAACGAGAATATAGAACACTTCCGCGATTTGTTGATTGTGGTCTATTATTTGTATTTGGCAATTAGGATCTATGTCCTTGGAGTTCGTTCCTCCCATGGCTTTGTTAATGTTATGGTATAATTGTTTCTTTTTGATTTCACCTTATTGCTGCGGAATGGTATTTAAGCCCAGAGTGCGTTCGATATCACTATTGTTCACTGTGTATTTCTTCCTCAAATTGCGCTTGTGCATTACATATGCATTCATAGCCACATTAAGGAGCAAAAGGACAGCAATAATGATCAGGACGTTGTATAGTTTATCAATCTGTTCTGAGTGATCGACTACTTGAACATTGTTGACAACGTTAGCTGAGTCGTTGTCGGCCTTGGAGGGCTTTCCTCCCATATTGCATATGTTTTAGCCAGGACCAACTATATATTGCTTTGTCCCTGGATCCTTTAGTCCTTTTTGGTTCACGGTTCACTTTTTGACCGATTCTTTTTCTCTCTAACCACTCCCTTTTCAGGTGTGGCTCTGTATAAAGGTTTTCCGGGACTAAGATCCGAAAGAGGTGAATTCCATCGTTCCTATTAAAATTCCCGTTCCATCCAGAATCCCTTCTCATCAATGCACCCAGCTTGAACTCCCCCATGGTGAAGTTAGAGTGCAACGCCGGTGCATCCACCTGCAAAGTGTCCAATTTCCGTGTGTCAGCGGTATTTAAATCAGGCCACGCAAGTGCATCCACCTGTTCACCATAGGTGTCATCTTCTTGTTTTTGCATTCGGCGTGTGTTGACGGCCACGTGAAACTTTTCTGCATGCTAAGCGTCTTCCACGGCAATTATGTAACTTAGCAGGTGGGGTTAGATATTCTTACGTAATTGACAACAGTGCTTGACACGTGACCTTATTGTTTTTGCACATGCTGTTTGCATGATCAATTACATAATTAATTGTTGTCTTCATCGGATGATGCTGTCACACTTGGTAAATGTAACACATTGGTTGTGGTCGAGCCTTCTGCAGACAGATGGATTTATCTTCCAGGTTGACCCAACTAATTAAAAATGAGAAAAAGGACGGTAAAACAAAGAAAACTAAATCGTACTATGAATTTGGACTCAACAAGATCCACGAGCTTTCAAAACAATGTTACACAAATCATCAAGCGCTCATTTTACAGCAATGTCCACCCTCTCATCCATATTTTGCGGATGCTGTTGAAACTAATTTTGAACAAGCATTCAAAATGGTTCATTCGCAGATGAATACGAAACCAAGTTTCCAGTCCCAGTACAAGTGTCAGGGAATCAATCCATTAATAACAACCATGTATCCATGCCTGTTTCCACAATTCAGCTGCCCAAATTGCCCGTACCCCACAATTTTGCGGGTTGTCCAACGTTTAATGACATCTTTCAAAGCTAATACATGAAAATCATTCAAACATTCAAAAATTTCATTTCTTGAAGCAAGCTCTACCGGACGGATGAGATCAGGATTTAAACCATATGGCATTAACGGAAACCAACTATTCAGTGGCATGGAAACCTTGTGGTAAACCAATACAACAACCCTCGACTGCAGTTCATGTACAATATGATTGCACTGTACGGAATCGAGCCATCGTGCAAGGAGATAGCGGTGGACCTTAGAAATTTGATAAACCTGGCAAATTCGTGTATCAGTGAATTCCGACGACTACACATTTCCATTGATTCCTGTGATCATTGGTTGGTACATCACTTACTTACAAAGCTGCCTATCAGCACAACACAGGCCTGGGAGCATTCTCTGGCAACAACGTGGAAATACCCACCTTCACAAAGCTGGAGGTGTTTCTTCACAATCGATTGGTCAGCATCGACCTAATTGAGAGTTGGAAACCAGCCGTTCTAGTTAGATCTGCATTTATCCAATCGACAAACCATCGTTAGAAACTCCACTTTTAGGGGACACAGCTTCAACCGCTTATTTGAGTCTGGATCCATCAGGTGCTCGCTCTGCCAACAGAATCAAGTTCTACGAAGGTGCTCGGACTTCCTTGCCAAGGAATGTCTCGCGCGAAAGGTTATAGTCGACTGCTCAAAGGCATGCATCAATTGCCTTAGTTCTTACCAATCTCTTAGTCAATGCAGCAGCAACCGAAACTGCTCGCAATGTAGTCAACGGCACCACAATTTGTTAAATTTTCCGAATGCTCCACAAAGTTCCTCATTGACTCCTGGAGTATCACTACAGCATGCTTCAGACTCTATTCGTAGAGCAGACATTGCACAAAAGGCAACTGAACTGAGCAATCCTTCTTGCTACTGCACTGGATCGGATTGTAAATAACTCCAGTCAACTTTAGTTCGAGGTCTTATCGATAATGGCTCGTAAGGCATCACGGAAAACATCGTTAAAGCGCTCAGACTCAAACGGCATTGTGTGCGAGCTGAGATCACGGGAATCGGTAGTACACTCAGGGAAAAATTCGAGCTTTTCGATATCAAATTAAGTACGAACGATATCGAAAGTTAGGTAAGCACGAAATTACTTGATCCAAGAACGAAAATTTAAAATCAAGTGCGAATAATTCAAGCCCGAATTTATAGATTTGAGAACGAACGTTCTTGAAATAAGTACGACATAAGATTGTTTTAAGTACAAAAATGTTTAATTAAAGAATGAAAAATTCTTAATTTAAGTACTTTTGTACTTTAAATACTAAATACTTAAATACTTAAATAAACATTATTATTTATTTAACTTATTTTTACAGTTAAACATATTTTAAATGTTATTTATATTCTGAAAAAACTTTTAGTAATGATTAAAGCGATAAGTAAGAAAACTGTTACCCCGACCTCAATTTGAACCGACGCACAGTGGCGCCTTTTGACTTTTTTTTGGTAATAAATCATAACTTTTGAACCAGTGAAGATAATTGAATGATGTAAACGGCAAATGATAGATAATTGATCCACCTTTCAAATTATTGCTTCAGACAGGGAGTGGGCGTGGCAGAGGCGTACTTAGAAATCGGCAAAGTCAGAATTTAAAAACAAATCCATTTTTTTCCGACAAAAAAAACTTTTTTTAAAAAGTTTTTGTTATTTTTAGTTTCTTTTTTTATGTTGTAATTTAAAAAAAAAAATTGGGGTTTAAAAAAAAAAATTTTTTTTTTTTTAATGTTGTTTTGTTTAGTTTATTTTTTTATGTTTGAAATATGCTTGTATCCGGGTAAAAGGTCGACCACTCGCACTGCAGACAGACGCTTTAGCCGACTCGATCACGCACGCTTCTTAAAATGCGTTGACTTAAGAAGGCACAAATACTGTGACGAAAGGACTATCGTAAAAGTTATATTTATTTATATTTAAACCATTTATAAAGGGTTTTATAAAGTAAAAAAAAGCAATTTTGTATTGGATCAGCGGTGACCCCAAACGTGTTCCGTCGGCATATTAGTGCGCCAGTCTTGAGAAGGACTAGAGCCGAGGAAGTTGCGTCCTGAGCAGGCACTCTGGGTGCCGGCTAAGTTCGCCGTATTTGGGGTGGGTTCTTTGGAAACCGCTCCTTCTTCAACATAATGAAAATAAATTTATCGTGCCTGCAATATGGCTAGAATTCGTAAAGTTCGTCGATCTTCTGTCTGCACTGCCCCACAAGCTTAGCGGTCGCTTGATCGTAACGCGATCGGGCTATGTTTCGGCCGAATTCCCTCCCCTTCACACATTCGTGTTCTAAATAGATCGTCGCGGGCCGCGCAATACGATCCTCTTATGTCGCGGTCGTCAGTCGAAAGTTATCTTATTGTTCTTGACCCCTTCTCCATGTTTACCAGCTCCCCCTTTTAATGGGTTTCTACCAAGACATTATAAAGTTTGATTCAAAATATAAATTTCTGGGCTGTGAACCCATATTATTTTGGCTTGGGTTCGGTTCGGGGTTAAGGTTATGTAACATTATATCCTCCAAAATATCTCAAATACAAAACAATTTTATTCGTGAACCAAACCGAATTTAAAAAATATTAGTTCCGGTTCAATAATACAAAAAATTCGGAGCTCCGGTCTACCGCTCGGTTTCTTTTCTACAAAATGTGGTTCAGCTCCGGATTGGCTAACAGCCCTGATAAATTTATTGTTTAAAGTTTTCGTGTATGTGTGCATAATGTTGACAAAATGAAATATAAAAATATTTATGGTAGCTAATATTTAAAGTTTTATAAAGAGATATAAATTATAAATTGTGTTCTTGGAACAGATTATTTATTTTTATTGATCACATAAATGGTGACATTACCTAGCAAGTTGTTTGAATTGATTTCGGCATATACTTGTACCTTGGATACTGTGGCTACTATTATAGCTTTATCTTGTTTGGTGCAATGGATCAATGGAGAGAAATCTAGTGTTGTATTCGCACCATTAATTCATAATTTTATTGTACAGAGAAATAATTTGTACGATATGTTTTGTTTGAGTTCCCCTTATTGAATGTTTAAATCTACAGAATGTAAAAATGTTCAAGTGCATTAGCGCAGCTAAATTGACGGCGACGCCGGCAGCGGCGCAGCCCATGCTTATGTAAGTTAACTAAAGTCAACCGGACAGAGTCAGTGAACGGCTGTCCGAAGACTATGTACCGGTCAAATCGCTGACACAGCATTGGCTTATTGCCAGGGGCATAGGTGGACAGTTATCCCCTCACCGAAATCTTCAGTTGACTCATCAGCGGCCATAGTTGCCCAGCAGCCAACCCCCAACCACTTGGAAGAGACCCACGCAGCGGCTACCCTACATGCAGCAAACTAGCGGCTATAGTTGCCAGCAGCCAACTCCCAACCACTTAAACGACAGCTGTCAGACGTCAGCAACCATAGTTGCCCAGCAACCAACTCTTAATCACTTGGACTACACCCTGTCGAAGCCCCTTCGCCCTTCATCTAGCGAGCACCCTGCCGGTGCCCCTTCGCCCTACATCTCGCGAGCACCCTGCCGGTGCCCCTTCGCCCTATATCTAGCGAGCACCCTGCCGGTGCCCCTTCGCCCTACATCTAGCGAGCACCCTACCGGTACCGTATATCTAGCAAGCACCTTACCGGTGCCCCTTCATCCCTGGCCCGTGCAGGAACAGCACCGCCACTGGGCCATCACCTTAAAATAATAATTTGTATATCAAGTGTACTGAGAGAGAAAGCGTGTTATGCATTGTATGTGTCTGTACTCAGTCCATGGGAATATGCTGACACAAGCGCACTGTGGTTTCCCCCATAGGCCAAAGTTAAAAAAATCGACTGAACCCAAAAAGGGTATGCAAATTTTCTCTAAAATGCTCAGGCTTCTTTGTGGCATACCAGATTTTTCTGGGAAACTATCGGTACTTTTTATAAAAAGACCTAAAGTCGTGAGCACGTGTTTATTCGCAAAGCAAAACTGCGCGCATCACTAATTCTTCGCAGCAACATTCAACTTTGAAAGCGAGTACTTCTCTTATTTCGTGTTAAAACTAATATTCTGTGATATGGATTTTGAAGTTAAAGGTATTTTCTTTAAGTTGCAATATTTATAATAGCTAACTTGTGTTGTCCTTATTATGAAATTAATTGTTTACTTTCTAATGTTTTTAGCAGCTTTTGTGTTCGTTATTTTTGTGTTTACATAAACACTTAACTGTGATCCCCCAAGATTCCCCGATTCAATTTTTATTTAGTGTATTTGTTAATACCTTAAGGTATAAAAAAAGTTAAAGCTAGCTGCAGATATTTGCAGATGTGTCCATAATCATCAATATACTAACATCATCTCTTTTTTTCTTTAAGGTCAAATCAGCTGTTTTGCATTGTAGTTGTGCTTTCGTGTTTTTCTTAGGTTCAAATTTTAATTTTTATAGCGTTATTTCTTTATTAATTTAATTTTGCTAGGTGACTCTTCTCAATGCGTCTTAACTCGCTTGTACATTTTT
Source organism: Drosophila pseudotakahashii (assembly GCA_035046095.1). NCBI lineage: Eukaryota > Metazoa > Arthropoda > Insecta > Diptera > Drosophilidae > Drosophila > Drosophila pseudotakahashii. The sequence goes on from JAWNOE010000094.1 coordinate 972,200, forward strand.
AATTATTGGTGTACAGCAATCGGCACCAATTCTGAAAAATTAATGAAGACCATCGATCATGTGAACGGCAATATTGAAAACATTGGCTATGTGTCCGAGATGAGCGAGTTAACGAAATGTATTGGATACATTTTCAAAAAAATTGCTATGTATTGGACACAATATAAACGCAAAAAGGCATCAGTTCTTCAATTCCAATCTAATTGGCTTAACGAAAACGAAACAATTTTAATGAAACACACTCCTAGTAAGCCTCAAGAAAAGCTGCTAAACGTGGTCGTCCGAAAGTAGACTTTAGTGAGTCCTCAAAAAGAACTAAGAGATGAAGGATTGCTGAGCTTTCATTAAATAATGAATCTGCAGCTTCTGACTTACGATCGTGCAACTTTCAATCAAATGAAATGAGTAGCAAAGCTAGCATCGAAAAAGTCCTATCGCTTCTCATAAAGGCGAACTTGAGCAAGCATCAATATTTTCTTATTCGAAGCTATGTGAACTCAAAGACCTCCTGTGACCTATTCCCAAGCTACATACAATTGCTAAAAGCTAAAAAATTAACCTATCCAGACCAAATCACTGTAAGTGAATCCAAAGCTGAAGTTGATCTACAGAGCTTGGTTGACCACACTGCGAGGCGGATTGTAAAACTTCAGCATGATGTTTTTGAAAGCGTGGGAAGCGATTGCTCTGATAACCTTATTTTAATTGGAAAATGGGGATTTGACGGCAGCTCTGGATATTCAGAATACAAACAGAAAGTCAGCACTTGTGCCGATTGGAGAACTATCAGAAGAAGCTGCAGAGTCTAAAAATAAGGACATCAAAATGTTTAGAAGGCAGCACACCTGGAAGACTTCTCGGATTGACACAAATAAAGATTTGATGCACAGATTGCTTCTGAGCTCAGATCCTTATATTACTGGCCAAAGAAAGCTCCCTCATTCAAAAAAGTCAGTTCTATCAGCATCAGCATTTGAGCTCTTCGATAACCTGACCTAAATATATCGTGTTATTATTAAATTTTAACAATTTTGTTTTTTTGCTATTATTGGAATTTTTGTTTCTTATTATTATTGGGTTTTTTTATTTTCAAGTAATTTACAGGTAATAATCAAAACTAACGGATTAATATTTGTAGGCGGATAAGAACCCGAAGGCGTGGTTTCTTACCCGCTTAAATATGATTTAAATGCAATAATACATAAATAAAAAAGAAATTGATTTGGTCCGATATTTTGTATGGTAGCTATAGGATATAGTCGGGCGATATGTCCAATTTTTTGTTGCTATAACTAAAATATTTTTATAGAATTTTGGGGAAAATTTCGTAACGATATAACAACTAGAAGAATTTTTGGCCGCTGCTCCCATACAAGCGGAACCACTGTGAAGCGGTTCCCATAAGTTGGCTTCTGAGTGGCATTGGTATTTTGGTTGCACAATTAAGGCATCAGTACAGTAAGTACTCGCTATATTGATACATGCATACTACATCTCCCTCTTTTTGAAAAATAACGTAATTTAATGAAGTTATTTTCTAAAGAATATTGTTTGAAATGTAATAAAATGAAATTATTTATAGTTATTAAAATTATCTTCTAGAACTTATATATTTTATAATTTAATGATTATATTTATTGTTTTGTATAATAAAAAAAAATATAGAAAATAGGAAAACAAAAATTTTGTTTTAATATGAAAATTATTTTATTTATTATTTTTATTTATTTATTGCTTATTTGTTTATGTATATATCTTTTTTTTTTGTTATGGCCATACGTGATATATTTATGAAATAAAAATTGATTATGAAATAAAGAGTTTTAATCTATCTTTATGTACTATTTACTTTTTATTTTTATTATTTCTAATGTGACGAGAATAGTCAGCAAAATTTCTTATAAACGGTCAATAAACATTTCAAAATGCAACAAATCTTCTAGCGCTGTCCGCATCATTAGGGACTGGATAGTTTTGAATGACGTCGTATTTTTTGTCGTCGGGCAAGATTCCTTTATTTGTGCGTTTGTGTCCTAAGAAAGTGACTTCTTGCATGAAAAACTAACATTTTTCAGGGTTTAACTTTAGGTTGTGTTGCCTACATTTCTCGAAAACATCAATTAAGTTCTTGAGCATATGTTTTTCGGAACAACCTATGACTATTAAGTCATCCATATAAAGAAATGCTTGCGAAGGTTCTAATCCAGAGAAAGCTATAGTCATCATTCTCTGAGAAGAGTTTGGCGCTATTTTTAAACCGAATGGTAATCGCGTGAAGCGATACGAACCATTGTTTGTTGAAAAGGATGTTATATCTCGTGAACTTATTTCCAGTTCAATTTGATGAAAACCTGACATTAAGTGAAGGCATGAGAAATATTTTGCTCTACCTAGTTGATCTAAAATATCATCAATTCTAGGGAGTGGAAATTTGTCAGACAAGAGTTTTTTTTATTAATTTGATGATAGTCAATTACATATCGCCAATTTTTATTTTCCGAATTTGTAAGTGACTTTTTTGGTACTAACAACAGTGGGCTATTATAAGGTGATACAGAGGGTTCCACTATATTATCATTGATGAGTTTTTGACCTTGTTTTTGAATTTCGTCTTGTTGTCTATTAGCATTTCTATAATTTTGTATATATACGGGTTCATCGTCAGTTAAGTTTTAGTCACTATACTGGTTGCCTAATGCTGTAAGCTGTTCATTGAATTGAGGCGGGAAGTTTTTTGCAAGTTGGGATAATACAATTTTTTGTCTGGTGTCTAAGTCCGTTTTTACTACTTCGTAGTTTGAAAGTGGTTCATGATAAATATTCTTGATATAAACTACTTGAACTGTATGCTATTGGAACATAAATCGGATATTCGAGGTTATTTGGTCTTATTATAAGCCAGTCTTCAGACGACTTGAAGTCTAATTGACAGTTGTATCTTTTGATAAAATCGATTCGTAGTATTCCATCACATGGAACAGCGAATTGCATATTTACGATATGGACATCATGTGGAATTATGTACTTAGAAGTTTAAATTTCAATAGGTTAAGCCTATTGATTTGGTAACTTCCTGGCTTATACCCTGTATGTTTATGATGTGATTATCTTAAATGTTTTGAAAATGATCGGAATCTTCCTTCATTATGGATATTTCTGAGCCTGTATCTAGTAGAAAAACTAATTCTTTTCCTGTTGCTACGTTCAAGAAGGTGACGAATGTATTTTGACTGAGATTTAAAGTGTGAATTTTGATGTTATTTACTGCCGTGTATCTAAAGATGTTTGGGAGTTTCCCGAATTTGTTTGGGCTACCCTAACGTTGTTATTGTGGTTGTTGTTGTTACCACCATTACTGTTGTTATTTTCCCCACGACTGTTTCCGCCGCGGTTGATGTTTCTGTAATAATTGTTATTTTGGTTAATGTTTTTTCTGTTATAACCATTGTTACTCGTAGAGTAAAAGGTTATATTGTATTCGTGCAAAAGTATGTAACAGGTAGAAGCGTGTCCGACCCTATAAAGTATATATATTCTTGATCAGGATCACTAGCCGAGTCGATCTAGCCATGTCCGTCCGTCCGTCTGACCGTCCGTATTAACGCTGAGATCTCGGAAACTATCAAAGCTAGAAATTTGGGATTAACTACAGAAATTCTTGGGCTTCCTATGCAGCGCAAGTTTATTTCAGACGAGCGCCACGCCCCCTCTAACGCCCACAATCGCCTTAAACGATTTTATGTGTGTGTGTGTCTATGTCTGGCGCGCACACCTTTAAAGATTTTGGAAAAGTTAAAATGCAGTTTTATTGTGTTTATCAATACCTTTCGAAATGTAGAAGAAATTTTTCAAATCGGACCATTCGTTAAAAAGTTATGCCGGATCCAAGTTTTATATATCCATCTCCCTCGCACTCCCTTTAGTTGAGTAACGGGTATCTGATAGTCGGGGCACCCGACTATGGCAATTTCTCTTATTTTGATTATATCCGTTATTCTGAGAATATCTGGTATTGTTATAATTACATCGATTATTACCTCTACCGCGATAATTGTTTTTATAATTATTACCGCGATAATTATTTCCACGTTGGGTGTACAATATGGAATTGGCATTGTCTGTCAATTCAGTACTACATTGTACGTACTTGGCGACGGCTTCATTCATGGTTGCAAAATTGCCTGCTTCAAATATTGTTTTGAGGCGGCCATGCTCACAATTTTTGACCATTGTGATGATGGCTTCCTTAGTGCTGAATTTGTCATCGTGTTCGGCCGATAGGCCTTCATCAATATACGAAGCTTCTAGGATCTTTCGTAGGTTGTCAATTTCTGTGGTGAATTTTTCTGCAGCTTTACCTTTTTGGCTTGTTTTTGCCATTTTGGCTTTAACTACGTCGGATGTTTCTCCGACTGTAGTATATTGCAGTTTTTTATTTATAGCTTCTATTGTTGTTTCGTTTTGGACTCTGTACAATGTTGATCCAATTATTTTGGATTTGATGACTTCTACAGCCAAAATCTTGAATGTACCTTTCGTAAGGTTAACCAACTTCAAAGCTGTTACGAATCTCTGAAGGTGTATCCTTTGCCCGTTAAACTCCGGGATGGCATTTGATATTTCCCTTTGCCCTTTGTGCAATTATCTCTTCAGCCATTGTGGTTGGATTTATTTCTACAATGCTGTTGTTACAATCCGGGTCGGTTAAGTCCTGGTCTGATAATTCAGATTGAAAAAGTACAGCTGCAATTGTAAGTTTATGGCCTATACCACGGTGTCAACTCCTGCCGCCTGGGGCGGTGTTCTCACGCCCACGCGGAGGTATCTTCTCTAAACATGGACAGAAGTCAGCGCTCCCAGTTCGGGGACAGGCTCCCACTGTTGGCTTTCACTGATGGCGAACGAACGAACCCCGGGACTGGCGGCCGCCGGGCTTATATAGCCAGCCGGGTCCTCGCTTCCCAACACTGGACCGTGCGTAGGTCGCCTAATCTGTTCGTGTGCAGACCGCCTAACCCGAGTAGGGCGCTTGATCAGCTGAGATCCCAATTAGCACACTCGATAGCGCCTGGTTGAACTATTGGCTAACGGTCGATTAATATACTAAATAACGCCTGTTTGGACTACTGGCTAATGGTCGATTAATAGACTAAATAACGCCTGTTTGAACTACTGGCTAACGGCCGAAGTTTTGAACTTAACGGCTTTTTTTGGCTTCTTGCCTGCCTCCGTGGCCTATCCTAACTTAGTACTATTTGTCTTATTATCTACCAAATATGTCTATGTATACTTAAATCTACTCGCTGGATGTGGGGCAGCTTTTACGGTGCCTCACACCCCCCCCTTACGTTGGGGTGGCGAAGTGAGATGGCGATGCCGCGTCGGGCCGTGATCGTGATGCGGAATCGGTGTCCCTGGTGGTGCCGCAGGAAACGAACGTTCGTGCGGTCGTGCGCATCCACGTATTCCACGATGGCGCTGGGGAGACGACGCTCGTTCGTGTCTACCCTCCATGCTGCCGGTGCGACGATCCAATCTTCCTCGTCGAAGAGTTGCTCTACTCCCGGGTGCTCCCGTAACGCTTGCAGGAGTGCGTCTTCCTCTGGTCCGGTCGGGAAGAGGCCCAGGTCTAGGATATCGGCATCCTCTGTGTCGTTGGGCCTTGCTATGGGGTCGCGTGCACCTCCGTCGTTATCCCGTTCCGGTCCCGCCGGGTGGGGATCGAGCAAGCGGCTCATCTCCACTCTCGGGATGCTACTCCCTGGAGTGGGTGGGATTATTCCGTCTAGGGCGATTACCGTAGGACTCGGTGTCCGAGGGCTCTCGGGGGAGGCGGGCAGTGGCGTTGTTCGTTTGTCCTCCCGTTCTGGGTGCCGGTCTTGGGTTCTCGAGCTTCCAACTTCGGGGATTCCCCTTCCCGGGGTAGCTGGAAGTGGCTCGTTCTGGGCAGCGGTCGTGTGGGGACTCGGGGTCCTGGCTTCGGCTTCTTCGGGCTGCGTTTCCCGCGTCGTCGTGCAGTCCGGTGTGGGATCCGTCCCCTCCTCGCCTTCGTCTACCTGGTGCGGCTCAGCAGTTACGGCCTCCGCGTCGGCGTCGTCGCTCAGGGATCCACTCACCGAAGTACCCTTAAACGAGTCTTCGGTGGCATCGGCTTCCCGTGAGGCGGTCGAGGCGGTGGGGGTGCGAGGCCGTGCTGCGTAATCGGCCCAAGCGACGTTGGCCTCCGCTATTGAGCACTGGAGGGGCACGGGTGGGCCCCCAGTCGCGAAGCGGCCATCCCTTCCCACTGACGAGTCGTCTGTAGATGATGCCGGGTCTGGTGTCCAGGCACGACTCTCCTGGACGCATCTCTCCTCAAATCCCTCAGCGAATACCGGCGTCGCCACGCTCTTCAGCCAAGCGGTCACTAGATAGCAGGCCGTGCTGTACCCGGCTGCTGGGGATCCCTCGACGTTTAACCGCGCCAGCCTTGCTGTGGTCAGTTCCCTGGTGTCGGGCTCGTTATCTCGAGCTGGCGGCTCCTCCTCCGGTCGTGGTTGTCCGTTCGATCCACTGCTCACCTCGCATTCGTATGATGGGTCGAGGAGGTTGGTGGACTGGGAGTCGGCGTCTCCGCCGCAGGCAAGAGGTGGAGGCGGTGGTGTCTCAACCGGGTCGAACGGCGGCGACGCGATGCGCTCTGCGTGCTCCGATAGCACGGAGTCGGTGCTGATGGTTACGGCTGGTGGTGAGGGAGAGCGGGTGGAGTCGCTCCATGGGCGGTACTCGTACTCCTCGTTTGCGGACATGGTGCCGGCTGGTGGTGAGGGCGAGCGGGTGGAGTAGCCCCATGGGCGGTACTCGTACTCCTCGTTTTCGGACATGATGACGGTGTGCTAGTAAATGTAACGTATTAGCTTAGGTCTTATTGTGTGAATCCTACCTATAGTGCGGCTTGGGATACTATGGTTCTAGATTACAAGTTCAGAGTTCTTAGCTTACTTGGCGGCTTAACCTAACTATGGCAGCGCGGGTGCCCCGCTTGACTCACGTGACCCGGCTTAAATGTTGGTTTATTCGAAGTGTACTCGTCGACGGGTGGCTTTCTTGGGCTGGGTACGCTGCTCAGTGACTTGGGCATTGTATTGTATTGTATTGTATTTTATTAAGCAATGGACTGCTTGTAAAACATTTATAATATTTTGTATTTAAGAACTAGAACGCCAAACCACATAAGGGGAATTTTTTAGCGATATGCCCCTGCTCACATCGAGTGGTAGGCACGTTGAATTACATATTTGATGACAATAACAATAATAACTTATTATAATTAGACACTGAAGAGACTCCATACAATAAGACGTGACTGAGATCATTATATTTTTCACAAAGAACACGGAAAGGGTCATTAAGGGCAAAATTTGTCCTGCAAAATGGAAGAGACAAAGGCCGATACCGGCGAATTGTCCTGCATGGCACATTCCAGTTTAGGGAACTAAGGAGAAAGGAGGAGTCGACATCACCATTTATTAACTTGTGTATAAACATAACACCGTGACAAATCCTACGGTTGATCAGGGTGGGCATGTCTAGTAAACGCAATCTGGCATTATAGGATGGCAACCGACGGCCAGCGTCCCAGTTAAAACCTCTTAGAGCAAATAACAAAAACTGCTTTTGAACGGACTCTAACATATTTTGGCAAGTTAACGTCTGCGGTGACCATATACATGAACAATACTCTAACGATGGGCGAACAAGAGATACATATAAAAGCTTGGTTGTATACGGGTCATCAAACTCCTTAGACCAACGCTTCGTAAAGGCTAAAAGGCTCCTAGCTTTATTACAAATTAGTGATATGTGATCATTAAAACAAAGTTTATGCTCAAATAAAACTCCCAGGTCTTGTATAGTAGAAATACGTTGAAGGACATTGCTGTCAATGGAGTACTTATACAAAGACGGATTACGACGATAAAAGGTCATAACATTACATTTAGAATAGTTAAGATATAAATTATTGAGTTTGCACCAAGTCTGTAAATAGTCAAGATCTAGTTGAAGACGAGAACAAGAATCCGGTAATGACATAGACAAACATAGTTTAACGTCGTCAGCAAACATTAAAACAGTTGCGGACTTAATAACTTGAGGTAAGTCGTTAATCAACAAGCCAAATAATAAGGGTCCCAAATGACTTCCTTGAGGTACACCAGAGGTAACATTTATAGTTTTGGACGTTATATCATTATATTTCACCCTCTGACAGCGGTCTGTGAGGTATGAAAGTAACCACGCTAACAACTTTGGAGGGAACCCCATAAGATTAAGTTTTTTTATAAGTACACAGTGGTTTACCGAGTCAAATGCTTTGGAAAAATTCGTATAAATAACATCAGTTTGTTGCTTATGGAGAAAGCCACGGTTTACTAATGAGGTAAACTCAAGCAAATTGGTAGTAGTAGATCTGCACCTGGTGAAGCCATGTTGACATGGCGAAATAAGCGACCGACATTGATGCTGCAATTGACTAGTTATTAATTTTTCGAATAATTTAGGAATAGCACTGAGCTTGGCAATCCCCCGAAAGTTAGCAATATCGGACCTATTACCTTTTTTAAACAGCGGAACAATGAAAGATTCCTTCCAAGCGGATGGAAAATTACATTGATTTATAGACATATTAAAAAGGATTGTTAGAGGACTGGAAAGAAAATTTGCACAATTTTTTAAAATACAGCTAGGAACCATATCTGGTCCTGCTGAAAAGGAGAGTTTCAAAGCGATTAAGCCCTGGAGAACATCGGCTTCGAGAATAACCGGATTAAAAATTGAGTCCAGATGAGGTAGAGAATGAGGATAGTTAAAATCTTTACTACTGTCAGCATTGGTATAAGTTGATTGGAAAAAATCAGCAAATAAATTAGAAATACCATTTCCATCGGAAGCAACAGCAGAATTAAAAAACAAGGAGGGAGGAAAGGATTGAGACTTTCGTTTGGCATTCACAAATGAATAAAATAGTTTCGGATTACTTTTAAAGTCATTTTTACAGCGAGCTAGATAGTTATTGTAGCATTCCGAATTATGCTTTATGTAGTCTGATTTAACTACCGAATATTTGGCAAAGTCCGTCTGCAAACCAGTTTGTTTGAATCGTTTAAAGAGTCTGGATTTTTTATTCTTAAGATAAGAAAGCTGACGAGTAAACCACGGAGAGCTGTAAGGAGTTTTACCACTAAAAAGGGGTACATATTTATCAAACAAACTATAAAGGACACCATAGAAATACGCCACACCATCCGCAACAGGGACATCTGTTAGGCATGACCAATCAGTTATGGATAACGAATGCAAAAGCTGCGAATAATTAGTTTTTCTAAAGCAAAATCTTAGCTGTGGCCTTGCTGAAGCTCTCACAGAGTGGAAAACACCATTTAAAGATAGCTGGAGGGTAGGATGATGATTATCTTCAGGGAGAGATAGAGGAGGAACACGAGACATAGCGGCGTCGCAGTTATCAGATACAAAAGTTAAGTCTAAAATTCGCTCATTGTGATTGGAAATCCAATTTATCTGCAGCAAAGATAGTTCAATGAGGCCTTCAATAAAGTCATTTTGAGTTCTGGGAGTCATTGATATCGAGTCATTACTCTGGAACCAAGAGACATTTGGGAGATTAAAGTCACCAAGAACAATAAGGTGATCATTATCGTCAGCCAACGAAGATACATAACGTATTGCAGACAGGTGGAGTAAATACATGTCTATTTCAGACCCTGGAGGTATGTAAGAGCAGGTAATCAACATATTAGACTTTGGAAGGGAGAGTTTGACAGAAATAAATTCAATACTTAGGGAGTTAGGAGTGTTAATAAGCTCTGAAGTCAAGTTTGATTTAACCGCAATAAGGTTTTTAGACAAGATTTCACTATCATTTACAGTCGAGTTAAGCCAGGTTTCAGAGAAAGCAATAACATTTGCATAAAAAGTAGTACTATCTAGAAATAGTTTAGAGAGCTTACTTAGCAAACCTCGAACATTTTGATAGTGAATCAAGAAATCTAGTTTTTTGAAACTGTTGAAACATTACGCGAAGCAGCAGAGGTTCTAACTGTGGAATTGTCTTTTTTCAAGTACTCATGCACAATAGTATTTTCTGGCCAAAAACTCGAACAAATAATTTTACTAAACAGCCCATCCGGAACATGAATTTTAAAGGAAGAGTAATCCCTTTTGAGTTTAAAATTAAATTTGGTGATGCCGACAGCACTGGGATCGGTAAGGGAGAGTCTCGTGACAATATGATGTCTCACATCATTCTCGGTTGCAGAAGCTAACAATCTCGACACAAAAATACACTTTTTGGGAGCCAAGGCCGCCAGAGTAACAGGTGCAGAAGATGGAGCAGTGGATGGACGTCGGGGAATAGCCAGCAGAGCTATCACAGGGGCAACGGTTTGTGCAGCCAATGAAGTTCCAGCAGCCATATGGTCGATATCAGCGGTTAAATTAGTTCTAGTTGGATTCACGGAGATACTGCCAGGCCCTACAATCGACCTACCTATAGTGCGGCTTGGGATACTATGGTTCTAGATTACAAGTTCAGAGTTCTTAGCTTACTTGGCGGCATCCTGGTTGCTCTCCTGGCCGAGTATCTCCTGCTGGTCGCCCATAGCTTGGGAGTCTTCTGGATCCACGTTTGGGGGTTCGGAGGCAAACGCTTCTGTGTATGGCTCTGCCTCGTTGTCCGCTGTATCTTCTTCGTCGTCGGTTTCTCCGGTCCTGTACTCTTTGAGATCCGGGAGACTGGCAGTCCGCCGTTTCCTAGAGCCCTGCAGTTGTAGGCGCACTACATTCTGGGACAGGAACTTCACCACTTTGTAGGGTCCGGTGTACTTCGGAGCCAACTTGGCGTTGAATCCCTCGCTGGCCTTGGACAGGTGATGGGTACGGACCAGCACCCATGATCCCACCAACGGTCGCCAAGCGCGCCGCCTTAAATTGTAGTACCGCTGCTGTTCCTGGGATGCCCGCTCGTTGTTCTCTCGTGCGATGGCATGTGCCTCCTGTAATCCTTTAGCCCGGTCTTCGGGTGGCTGTGGCGTGGTACTTGAGCTCGGCGTCACCTTGTCGTACCAGGCCCCCGGCAGGCGTGGCTCGCGGCCCTGGACTAAATAGGCGGGGCTGAATCCTGTACTGTCCGAGATGCTGGAATTCACTGCGAGCGAGATCTCTGGCAGTAGCTGGTCCCAGGATCGCTGGTCGTCCGCGGTGTATTGGGCGATCATAGTTTTGATCGTCCGGTTCGCACGCTCGGTCGGGTTCTGTTGTGGTGAGTACGGAGCCGTGTACTGGATCTGGACGCCGGCCCGTTTGCAGAGTGCCTTAAATCCTCGACTCGTGAATTGCGCGCCGTTGTCCCATATCAGCGTGCGTGGGGTTCCGAATCGGGAGAGGATGCGCTCTCGAAACGCCAGTTCCAGCTGGGCCGTTGTCGCCTTCCGCAGCGGTATGATCTCGACCCATTTCGAGAAAACGTCCAGGAAGACCAGCAGCATTGTATTCCCACGACGAGACCGTGGTAGGGGTCCGATGAAGTCTGCGCTGACCATTGTGAAAGGTTCCTCCGGGCGACGGGTGAGCATCTTGCCCGCGGGCTTGAGCTGACTCGCCTTGAACCGCTGGCAGGTCTCGCAGCACCTTACGTGTCGGCGAACGTCCCGATGCATTCCAGGCCAGAAATAGCGCTGTCCAACTCGTCGGATCGTCTTGCGGATCCCTAGATGCCCTGCCGAGGGGTGGTCGTGGCACTCCTCCAGCACGTGTCGTCGGTGCTCCGTGGGGACGCACAGCTTCCATGGGCTGATGCCCTCGTCGGGGAATGGATCGCCGAGGTGGCGGTACAGCTGGCGTAGTCCGGGAACTTTTCCGGTTGTACGTCGATTTGTTCCAGTTTGGCTCGAATCCACTTGCATGGTGATACTTCTTCCTGTAGCTGGTGGAGCGTGTCCAGTGGTTGGCGCGACAGTGCATCAGCGACCACGTTCTGGTTACCCTTCCTGTAGTGCACGTCGAATTGGAACTGCTGGAGTTCCAGCGCCCAGCGAGAGATACGCCCGGTCGGGTTTTCAATGTTATTCAGCCATTTCAGGGCTAAATGGTAGCACCGGAGTTTCCGAATGGCCCAGACGATGCCGAGGCATTCTTTCTCGGTGGCCGAGTAGTTTTCCTCGGATTTCACCAGTCGCCGGCTAGCGTACGCCACCACTCGTTCGCCTTCTTCGGCTTGCTGCGTCAGGACTACTCCGAGCCCGTAGTCGCTGGCGTCGGTTTGCAACTGGAACTTCCGGGTGAAATCCGGGCATGCCAACACCGGCGCTTCGGTGAGCTTGCTCTTCAGATCTTCGAACGCGAGTTGTTGTGGTTCCTCCCAGAGCCATCGTTTCCCCTTTCGTAGCAACGTGGACATCGGCTGCACTATGGCGGCGAAGTTGGGTACAAATCGCCTATACCAAGAAGCGACTCCCAGACATCGCCGCAGCTCCTTGCAATTGGTGGGGGGTTGTAGCCCCTTTATGGCCGCGATCTTGTCCGGATCGGTCTGGATACCGGCCTCACTGATCACATGCCCCAAGTACACTAGGCTTCGGCAGAAGAACTTGCACTTGGCCCGGTTCAGCCGTAGGTTGGCATTCCGAAGCCCCTTGAAGACCTCCTTGAGGTTTTTCATATGTTCTTCCCGCGTAGCTCCTGTGACGATGATATCGTCAAGGTAGGCAAAAGCGTGAGGCTCTAGGTCTGGCCCGATGACACTATCCAGGGCCCTTTGAAATGTCGCCGGAGCCGAATGTAATCCAAACGGCATCACTCGCCACTGGAACAATCCTGTCCTGGCACGGTGAATGCGGTACAAGCGCGACTCTCCTGCGCCACTGGGATCTGCCAGTAGCCGTTTTTCAGGTCCAGCGTCGAGATATAGCGCGCGTTCCGCAGGCGCTCCAGGATGTGGTGGATGCGCGGAAGCGGGTACGCGTCCGGCACGCTGTGTGCGTTTAACTGCCGGAAATCGACACACATTCGCATTTCCCCAGTCTTCTTCCTCACCAGGACAATGGGAGCACTATGCGGGCTCCGTGATGGTTCGATCCTCCCATCCCGGAGTAGCTCATCGACTTGGTCGCTGATGATCTGCTGCATGGCCGGGTTCTTTGGAAAATACCGCTGCTTCAGTGGCTTTTCGTCCCGCATGACTATTTGGTGCTCCGCGATGTGGGTCACCCCGGCCAATCCGTCGAATTGCTTCAGCTCCTCCTCGAGGAACGCTAGGGTTCGGGGTTCCAAAGGCTCGCCGGTGATCGTCGGTGGCTGCTGCTCTTCCAGACATTCGGCGATGGCGGCGAGATTTGCCGTAGGCTTATCGTGGCTGGCCTGGTTTCGGAACGGGTTTCTCTCACGGGCCACTTCTGCATCCGCTAGCGGAGTCAATCCGTACTTGCTGACCCCTCCGGCAACCGCAGGCGGCGGGGGATCGGATGACATAGTTGGACCCGGTCGTCCTCTCGGCCGGGAGGGTGCGGCTGGCACCGCTCGAGAGTTTGGGGACGGCGGCGGCGACGATGTAGCCGTGGCGGCCCTTGGAGACGGCAGCGGCGATGATGTGGCCGTGGTGGCTCTTGGAGACGGCGACGACGACGATGAGGTGACCGGTCTGGTCCTTGGCGACGACGATGACGATGAGGTGACCGGTCTGGTCCTTGGCGACGGCGATGACGATGATGGGGCCCTTGGAGACGGCGACGATGACGATGAGGTGACCGGTCTGGTCCTTGGCGACGGCGATGACGATGATGGGGCCCTTGGAGCCGATGGCGACGACGATGATGGGGTCCTTGGAGACGGCGACGATGACGATGAGGTGACCGGTCTGGTCCTTGGAGATGGCGATGACGATGATGGGGTCCTTGGCGACGGCGATGACGACGATGAGGTCCTTGGCGACGGCGACGATGATGTCGCGGATGCACCCGTGTTGGTTCGAGAGTTCGGTGATACCAAAGCCCAAGGGCCCGATGACGCTGTGGCGTCACTTGACTGCTGGAGTGGGTCCCATGGGTGTCCACCGATTACGACACCCGCTTGGGGTGGGTTCGCGGCTGTCGGGTCTGCGGGCAGTATCTCGGGCGTGGTTATCGTCGTTGCCTCTCGAAGGGGTGCCGGAAAGAGTCGCAGGCAAGTGCGACCACAGATCAGGGACGCCTGGATTACGCACAAGAAGTCGATCCCTAGGATAACGTCGTCCAGGATCGTGGGTAACACCAGGAGGGGTAGCTCGGCCTCTTGCTGGTCCAGTTTGATGCGTGCCCACACGGCCTTGGTGACTTCTTGGGAGGAGCCGTCAGCCAAGGAGATCCGCGTTCGTACTGCCCTCCTGTTGGTGGGGGTGGCCAGAGTTTGAGCCACTCGCTCGCTCACGAAACTGCGCGACGCTCCAGTGTCCAGTGTGGCCAGAAATGGTCGCTCGTCGATGCTGATCGTCGTTACTATCCGCCCGTTCTCCAGTCGAAGTGGGGGCTTTACGGGTTGGGAAGTGTGTTGGCTGTCCCCGGCCGTTCCCAATTATAGCGGGGAAGCTGTCCGTTTCCCGACTGCCGACAACAGTTCACTGTCCGCACGCCTCTGCGTCCGCAATCCCAACAAAAGAGGCGGGGCGGCCGGGTGCACTCTTTGGCGAAGTGGCCTACCTCTGCGCAGCGGCGGCAGGCACGCTGTATGTCCACCGGCCGGCTGTCCTCGTCGGAGATCATGTGACTCGTAGCCCCGATGGGCAGGGGGACGGCGATGGGTTCTCTTGCAGTCGTAGTCCTAGGGTATGGTGGTGACCTTTGCGCTTGGTCCGACCCCTTCGTGGCGAAGTGGGTGAGGGCGGCGTGTCGAACCGAGTCCCGATCCCGTGCGATCTCATAGGCGGTGGCGAGCTGCGTCAGCGTTTCGAGGGTGGAGAACTCGTGGCGACGGATAAAAATCTGATATTCTGGCAACAAGTTCTCATATATCCTTTCGAGCTCGTCTGCCAGAGTGTACTTCGCGCGCAGCATCATGAGTCTCAGGTCCACGAGGAAGTTCTTGAATGGCTCCTGCGGCTGTTGATACCGGGTGCGGATCGTGTCCTCTAACCTCTTAAAGTACCTCGGAGGCAGGAAGAACTCCAAGAACTCGGTCTTAAATAGGAGCCATGGCGCAGAGTGCATTAGATAGGCTCGGTACCAGCCTTCCGCTCTTCCAGATAGTAACCCGGAGATGGCTCTGGGAACGTCGCTGATCCGGACGTTATAGGCGGCTGCTCCTTCCTCGACTCGTTCCACGAAATGGACCGGGTCCGTTTGTCCGTCGAAGAGGATTCCCCAGCTCCGTAGCTTCTCGGTCAGTACCGCTGCGGATATGGTGTCGCGCGGTGCTCGGTTAGTGGAGGCGGTGGTTGCATTCTGGGCTTCCGCGCTGGTGGTCATGCGTCCTGGTGAGGGTGACCGCCCGGGTACGATCAGCTTCATGGCCCCCGCTTCCGGCATTGGGGACGTGGACCGTGATTGCATTTCCTTCCCGGATGGTGCCTCGGGATAGAGGGCTTCTAGCTTTGCGAGTCGAGACAGCGTGGTCTGGCTATGCTCTGCTTTTCCGATAAAGTCGGCTAGTCGTGCTCGCAGCTCGACTACCGTTCCCGCGGTTTCCAATCCGAACTCCTTGAGGAGTCCTTCCAGTTCCTCTTTCCGGCGATATGTGATCCAGCGGACGCCCATGGTGGCTAGTTTTTCCTTACTTCCGGTTGCTACGACTAATTCCTCCAGGTTGTCGTCCGGCGTGGTTTCCGGGTGGTCTTTGATGTCCAGTTTTTTTATCCTTGGCGTCGGTGTCCAACGACCACGTTGGCGGCGACGTAGAGCGGCCTGGCCGAAATCCGGCGGGGATCAGCGGCGTCGATGGCCAACGACTACGTTGGCGGTGGCACGAAGCGGCCGGAAGAAGGCCTAGCAAGGCTGCACTGCGTCGGTGGTGGTCCACGACTACGTTGGAGCGACGTTGAGCGGCCTCGCCCGCAAATCCGGCAGGGATCAGTGGCTTCGATGGCCGGAACGAGGGCTGGCGACGGCGCTGTGCGGCCGAACCGAGGTTTGGCGAGGATCGGTGGTGTCGTTGGCGACAGCCACGTCTAAAGGAAACGAGAACAGTTCCCCCGTTGCAAATAGAGGTGAGAGAGCCCCAACCAAAACTATGGCGGCAGTCGTGTGTGTACCAAACATTTTTCTTATTGTCGTGTGTGTTTACTTGGCTTTTTTGTTGACCCTGGTTTTTCTGGTGCTTGGCGCGTGTAACGACCCTGTTTGTTTTGCTGAGCGTGCGTCTGACGTGTGCGACGACCCTGTCTGTGGCAAAAAATAGCTCCTAGCGTCGCTGTTGGTGTGCGCGGTGCCCCTTGGTGGTCTAAGCGGTGTCTGGCCAGGATTTATATATGCTGCTGTGATCGGCACGCGTGGCGGGGCGGTTTGCGGCGATGCCGGCCGCTGTGGGTGGCCGGGCGGCTCGGCGATGGCCAACGGCGTCTTATGGGTCTTTAGGCCATAAATTTGGTGGACACCGGCTCGTCCTCCGCTCGTCCCTGTTCGGGCGCCAGACTGTAAGGATGTTTCTACGGCTGGGATGGAGCTCAGTCTCCCCAGGATCCTTTACAATCGAATTTGTAAATAAGCGGGGACGATCAGAGGCGGGCAACTTGGCCGCAGTTGCCGGTCAGCCACGATGCGCGCGGCGGTCCTTATCGGTGGGTCAGGGCAGGCCTTTGCAACTCGGATTCGGGGTAGACGCGAACGAGTGAAAGCCGCCACGTGCGTGCCGGAGGCGGCACATTGGGGGGGGGGGGGTGGTTGGTTTTGGCCTATACCACGGTGTCAACTCCTGCCGCCTGGGGCGCTGTTCTCACGCCCACGCGGAGGAATCTTCTCTAAACATGGACAGAAGTCAGCGCTCCCAGTTCGGGGACAGGCTCCCACTGTTCGGGATAGGTGTGCGTCGGTCGAAACCGAGACGGAAGACTATGCAAGCGGAGAGAAAACCCGTACTTGCACGCCTTCACGTCTGTGCACGTGGTTGTCACCAAAGTCCCGTTGCGCAGAGGAATCTTCTCGAAAACGCAACCGGCTTGGCTTAGGCCACTGTTTTTAGCACACGCCGATCGGGGCTTTGAGGGTCATGGGAGAAATAAACCCAACTCGGTATATGTTCGCTGTTCTTATTGTCCGTGGTTTTATTTTCTTTCCTTGGTTCTCTTTTTTTCTTTTGTATATATATATCTTTTCCCTAGCCGCACTATTTTCTTTCCTTGGTTCTCATTTTTTCTTTTGTATATATATATCTTTTCCCTAGCCGCACTATTTTCTTTCCCTGTCCCTATCTCTCTCGCACTCTACTCACTAGGGTCCTCCGTCTTGATCCTTGCTGTCCTGCGGGTCGTGCGTGTCCTTAAAGTCCTTGCTGCTATCCTGCGATGCTTTGGCTTTCACTGATGGCGAACGAACGAACCCCGGGACTGGCGGCCGCCGGGCTTATATAGCCAGCCGGGTCCTCGCTTCCCAACACTGGACCGTGCGTAGGTCGCCTAATCTGTTCGTGTGCAGACCGCCTAACCCGAGTAGGGCGCTTGATCAGCTGAGATCCCAATTAGCACACTCGATAGCGCCTGGTTGAACTATTGGCTAACGGTCGATTAATATACTAAATAACGCCTGTTTGGACTACTGGCTAACGGTCGATTAATAGACTAAATAACGCCTGTTTGAACTACTGGCTAACGGCCGAAGTTTTGAACTTAACGGGTTTTTTTGGCTTCTTGCCTGCCTCCGTGGCCTATCCTAACTTAGTACTATTTGTCTTATTATCTACCAAATATGTCTATGTATATTTAAATCTACTCGCTGGATGTGGGGCAGCTTTTACGGTGCCTCACACGCTTTGAATTGTTCTCACATGAATACCTGGGACAGTGCTCAATTCCATCGCTTTTTTTTATCAGAGCAATGTATTAAAGGTGAGAATTCTAAATTATATGTTGACATATATAAATTATCTAACTCATAAATAGTCATTAGGAACGTTGAGACCAGTGTTATTATTCCCTCACTAAAATTTGGATCCCTCATATAGGTGTTAAGGGCTGGCTCTACGTTTAACATTGTTCTGCTTATCTACCTATAATTGTGGCCATACAAGAATATATAAATTGTTATTTATTTTTGTTTATTCGTTTTTATTGTATTAATGATTTTTTCAAATAATACTTGAAATTATAAAAGGGCATGTTTTTTTTGTATTTTAAAATTTGATTTTTTTTTAATTGTATTTATGTCGTTTGCTCGACTCTGGAATCTCTGCTTTAACACCTATTGTGTAATTTATAGATTTTTAGGAAAATAGTTTCTGACATTATAATTACAAATTTTATCAATAAAATTGTTATCGTTTCCATATCAATTTTTAGGGATTCTACTTTATTAACGACGTTCGCCGTTGAATCGACAACTTTTGTGTCTACTAAACCCATCTTGGGAATATTTTCCAAAAATCTATATTTTATGCCAAGTATGTAAGGCGAATTATTATTCTCAAATTCTTTTTCTTTACCTATACTGTTAGTATTCATTAATCAAAGAAAATTAGGAAAATGAAGAAATTGTTTAGTAATTTTCACATGTCAGGTTTACAATTTGTCGCTCTATATAATTAAAATATCTGCCATATGATTTTAGTATAAAGCCTAACAGAGGTTAGTAGTTTTCAAGCAGCGCTTTCGCGCATCGTCTTGATTTAGGGCCGTTTTCTCGTCCGTACTTTAATTTGCCTGCCGGGACAACGGAGCGATTAGCAAAAAATGGTTTACTCGTCCTTATGTTAGCGCAGGTAGCGACAAATTTTGTCGGGGTACTTCATCCACCCTTTCAAATTTGTCCGGGTGGATTTGTGCGGACATTTGCAAGCGTTGCCAGACATTCGAGCGTTGTCAATCTGGTTCCACTCTTCAATCGAAAACAGCTTATTCAATTTACAGTTAAATCTAAATCAAAAATTTTTTAAGTAAAAGTCATCTAATTTATTCTAAAAATGAATTCCCGAGAGATTTATCTTCAAACTTTGTGGGATATCGTCGAATTAAAGTGTGAACCTATCGGCGCAGACATAAAGGCCAATGAAATTACTTCGAACATTACAGTGATGAAGAACCACGGTGCGATTTGTTTTGCGACTTGAAAAACAAATTTTTATCAAAACAATTTTTCCCGCTTATTAAAGATCTTCAAGAAAATGTTGTTGATTTTTATAAAGTAGCTAAGTTTTCGAAAGTCATAGGAGCCATAGATTGAACGCATGTAAGAATTCAATTCCGAAGACACCAGTTGCAAGAATTGTCTCCTGTTTAGCGGTATAGTTTTTACCTGCCGACAATGTTTTTTTTATTAGTTTTATTTATATTTTTTATTTTATAATTTTGTTTATATCATCAGCTGTTAGTATGACTGTTTTATGGTATTTTTCGATAGATTTTCGACTAATTTTTGATAATTAGTTAACTCTTCTGTTGTGTGGTTGCCACCTAGTCTTAAATTAGTGCGCCTTTTATTTGGAGTTTTAAATGACGGATGAGAAAACGAAAACCGATTTACCGCCTGGATAAATTTATCCTTCCATTAGTTAAATTCTACTTTGCAGGACGGACGAGTAAACGGCCCTGGCATAATGCAGCCTTTGTTGCGTTACTTCGCTCTTATGCAAAGTTCTTGCTCTATAACGGCCAGGTTCTCTTCGTGTGCAAATTAACTTTCTCCTTAGTGAGTTGATTAAAAAAATTAATTTTATTTTTTAACTTCACTTATTCACTATTACAATTGTTTCATAGGTCGAACTTAATTCACTGCTCACTGATTATTACTTATTAAACTTCTCGATTCGATTCTCAAAAACGGACTGCCTGGACTCAAGTTCAATGATCAATAATGAAATCTCGGCTTAAGAGATTTATCTCAGAAAAACTGATTAAGAGAATGACTCAAGAGAGTCGGAAAAATAGGATGATAAAATTTGGCAATTAAATTTGAAACTGAATTTCTGCCGGAAATTGGTGTTTATGTTAGCGGACTTCGGGGACCGCTTTGGGGCTCCGATGTTTACAATATCGGCTTGGGTGTTTACAGAATCCCTTTGATGCGGGATGTGTGAAATTGATCTGGGTGGGAATAACTTGAAGGCGTAGTTAAAAGAAATAGCTGACCACGGGTTTATCTCGGAGTCAGTCTGAATTATTTGGAAATTTGTTCTGAACTCAGAGTTGTTTATAAATTGGGTAAGTGCCCCTAAGTAATGTGTCACATAACTCCCCCCATTCTAAATTGAATCGTCCCGATTCATTGGAACTGATGGGTATATTGAATGTATTTGATTAGTCAATTCGACAATGATATTTTCTTCTAGGGTATTCTCATTTTCGGGTATATTATTTTCTTCTTGTATTTTTATATTGGGTTGCCGTGGCTTGAATATTAAAAACTTTCTGTATTTGATTATAAGCATGAAAATTAAATATATAAATATTAATACGATTAATATTAACGAAATTGGTACTTGAGTTTGTTTAATTTGAATAAAAGGATTTAGTATGTTAATATTATCGAATGAGAGTTCGGAATCATTTGACATAATAAATTCGGATACTACAAATTCTGTATATTTTCGAGCAGTGATGTATTCCAATATCTTATTATCTACATTATTGAAAGATACATTATTAATTTTAGTAGTGCTATTAAAAGTTATTAAATATGACCCATCTAAATAAGTGTCATTAATTATATTATGTCCATTTACAAAAATGGCTCCTTCTTGGATTACATCTATATTTTTATTTTTTTCTCTGATTTTTTTACATAATGTTTTTTCTCCATTTAGTAATTTGGTAAAGCAAGAACCTTCTGGGTTTATTGTGCAATAATTATTAAATAATTCTTTCTTAAAGTTAGATATTACATAGTACTTATTTCTGCATTTTGCGACGTGATTATCAATTAATAATTTTCCATCATTATGTGAAATGGATCTTGAATTGTAGACTTCACAACGATCGATAATAATGGGGTATTCTATGTATATAATTAGAATATCCTGGTGTAATGCGATTTTAAATTCTGATATATCCAATAGGTCAGTTATAATTACAGGCTTTTGTTCATGCTTATAAATTTCTTGTAAGTCCTCATTGTTTAGAATTTTAGTATTAAATACATCAATTTTTGCAAGTGTAATTGTATCCATTAAATTCATAAGATCGTACGTAACCAAGCGGAGACGATATTTTCTTAGTGGAATTTCTTGATTTTTAAAGGCTCTTTTAAATTCTTCAGATAGAGTTTTTATTTCTTTAAATATTTTAGAATTAATGACGAATTGATCATTACTATTTTGTATTAAATCATTTATCTTATTTTGCACTGTTATAAAATCATCATGATCTGGTGTTCCTGCTATCCATTTCCAAATAGTGCCTAATTCATTAATACCGCGTTTTGATCTATTGGGTATAATTTGTGAGATAAGCATTTTGATAATTCTCAATTCGTGGGACATTTCCCAATGTAAATTCGGGTTATTATTTATAAATTCTGATTCAAGATTAATTATTTCTTTATAAAAACTTAAATTAGTAATATGAAATAAATCTGCGTATGATTCATAAATAAGAACATCTTTAGTATCCTTGTAAAGAAAGAAATCATGGTTGGTATAATCCATAATTTCGGATTTGGTTGTAGCTACCATCAATAATAAGTACGTTAATGAAATCATTATCTGGAATTTAAGATAAAACATTTTTATTTAAGATTTAATATTATCTTTATGAATCGTACGATTTCTGCTGTTTATTATAACTTTATTTGGAAGATTTTCCTTAACTCCTTGTTTTTTGTATCTAGAATTAAGCTTATTTCTTTCCCCGTGTTTCTTTTCATAAATTACTTCACCTACGTGATAATGTTTTTCTTGTTCTCTAACATTCTCTCCTGAGCTTGTTTTAATAATAGGGGATTTGTATCATGTTGTATTTTATTAAATAATATATCATATGGTCGTTGGTTAGTTATTGAGTGAATTGTTAAATTATATTTTTGAGCCGCTCTAATGATAATTTCAGAATAATCAATTAAATTGAGCTCTTCTTTGATGCAGCGAGCAATTTCTGTTAACGTTGAGTGTGCCCTTTCTATTTGACCGTTAGACGTACTATGTCGAGGATCCGCAAAGAATAAAGAAATCCCGTTTCTTTGAGCAAAAGATTTAAATTGGGATGAAGTGAAACTTGGTTCGTTGTCTAACATCAAGGTTTTGGCCAAGGGAAATTGTTGCAGAATTTCTGAAACTTTATTTTCTATATTTAGTTTATTTGGAATTTCTTTTACTACCAAGAATTTCGAATATGAATCTATGCAAGTAATGAATATTAGATTTTGGGCATAATAGATATCGATATGCAAATTTTCACCTTCTCTTTCAGGGATAGGTGCCTCTCCGATCGGAATTTGCACTGGGTGTCTATTATATTTGTTTTTATTACAAATGGTGCAATTTTTTATAAATTCCTTAAGCGTTTTGTATAAATTAGGCCAGTAATATAATCTGCATATTTGCTTATAATTCTCATCTAGCCCTCTATGTGCCCTACAATGCGTTTCTGTGATGATAAGAGATTTATCTTCCGCATTTTCTACATCCTGGACAAATATTTTTGTATATAAAAATTTATTTATAAAATTTTCTTTAAGTGGTTTTTGGATTATATAAAAATCTTCTAAAGTACAATGAACTCCTATGGTTATATTAGATGGAATATATTCTCTTAAGATTGATATTAAATTTTCTGGAGTATCATACTCTATTATATGCCTAGTATTTCCGAAAACGGTAATCGACTCATGTATTGTATACCTCCCCGTTGCTATTAGCAATTGTTGCTTAAACTGGTTTAAGGGTTTTCGGGTTTCTTGTATGACATTCTCAAAACTACTTTCAGCTGAATGCTGAGTATTTTGATCTGAGACCGATTCGATACTTTCCGTTAAGTTATTTATTTGGATCCTTGATAAAGCATCCGCGACTACATTTGTTGCTCCTGGCTTATAAATAATTTTGGGTGAATAACTTTCTATAAATGAATACCATCTCTTCATTTCAATATTCGGATTTTTCTGAGAAATGGAGAAGGACAGGGGTTGATGATCTGTATAGATCTCGATGTTATTTACTCCATATAAATAATTTCTTAAATTTTTAAATGCCCAAACTATGGCTAAAAGTTCTTTCTTATTTGTTGCGTACAATTGTTCTGTTTTGGATAAGGTTTTGGAAATGAAAGTAATTGGTTTTCCTTCTTGGGAAAGAACGGCACCAATAGTGGTTAAAGTAAATTTTTTAGTATAATCGGGTTGTACCAGTTCTATTTGTGCGATTAAATTATCTTTGAGCTCGTTAAAAGCTCTTACAGCCGAATCGTCCAACTGTATTGAAGCTCTACGTGAAGCTTTTTTAGATACTTTTTGACCTTCTAAATATTTTGTTAATGGTTTTGCAATTTTTGCGTAATTTTGGACAAATTTTCTATAATATCCTGTAAGACCTAGGAAGCTTCTAAGCTCTCGGATATTTTTAGGAATTGGGTATTTTAGGATTGTAGAAATTTTCTCGGGATCGGTTTTGATCACATTATGGGAAACAACGTAACCTAAAAAATTGGTTTCTAATTTAAAAAACTTTGATTTTTCAATAGAAATTTTCATGTTTGCGTTCAGTAAAATTTTAATTATGACAATTAGATCTTTGTAATGTTGTTCAATAGTTTTTGAAAATATTATAATGTCATCCATATAAACATGGCATGTTTTACCGACTTTTTCTCTTAATATATCATCCATTGCTCTTTGGAAAATTCTGGGAGCGTTAGTCAACCCAAATGGCATTCTCAGGAATTCGTATTTTCCATTGTTTATTGAGAACGATGTTTTTTTTACGTCTGTTTCACTCATGAGAATCTGATGGAATCCAGATTCTAAATCGATTGTGGAAAAGTATTTAGCTTTCCCAAGATTTGACAAAATTACCGAAGGATCCTGCATTGGGTATCTATCCGGAATTGTATTATCATTTAGTTTTTTATAATCTATTACAAGTCTGAGTTTTGGAGTTCCGTCTTCGTTGAAACCCTTTTTTGGTACTACTAGTACTGGGGAATTATAAGGGCTCCTGCTTGGCCTTATAATTTCCTCTTTTAACATTCGATCTATTTCCGAGTTCACAAAATCTGAAGCTGATAAAGCATACGGATATTGTTTGCTATATATGGGTCTTTCGTTTTCAGTGTTTATTTCACCGCGAATATCTGTCCTAAATGGAATTTGCATATTTATTTTCGAATGCTCTTTATTGATAAAGCTTAGTATTTCATCCTCCAAATCTTTCAATTGATTTGCAGATGATATTTTCATATTGTTAATTTTTTGATTGTCGGATACTTCAACGACGGCGTGTTCAGGATTTTTAATTCCCAAACTAAATTCGCTTTGATTTCCCATTTCAGATTCGGATCTGACTCGAGTCTTTTCATCAAAGTATTTTTTCAAGATAAATTCTTTTAACGGAAGAATGGTGGTTTCTTCGGAAAAGGAATGTTGAATCAAATTATTTCCGTTGTCGTAATTTAATTTTTCTTCCTTTCCATTATATTTTATCGTTCCTTTAGCTGTATCAATCACAGCTCCAATTTTTTTTAATAAGTTATACCCTACTAGCAAATCTGAATCTAAGCCTTCTATTTCGTAAAATGTATATCGCGTATCAAATATAGTTATCATATGATAATATTTTATTATTGAATATCCATTTACTGTGGATACCCTTTTATATATTGGGAGCTCATTTTTACTTTTATAAATTCCTGTTTTAATATAACAAGAGGTTGCCCCAGGGTCTATTAATATTTTTAGTTTTTTATTTAATTTTTTATCATTTCTAATTAAGTAGGGTAATCCTACTCCTGGGTTTGGTCTAAAAAATGGTCTTCCTCAATATTATTAAGTCTCATGGTCTTGTTAGCCGGCTGGTTAACAGTTCCAGTCGGTACTCTTTTATTTTGAACCTGATCTTGTTGTGTGTCAGGTTTTTTATTTTGGTTCCATTTATTTTGATTATAATTATTATTTTGGTAATTATTATAACCTTGATTATAACCGTTATTGTTCCTATTTTGAATCTGAATTGACTCATCTACATCCATTGGCTCTGGCTTATTTTGTTGTGGTTTATTCGAGTTCCACTGATTTTGCTGGTTGTTATATCTGCCCTGATTCCAATTATTATTCCTGTTCTGGTTATAATTATTATAACCATTTTTATTTTGATTGTTATTATTGTAGTTATTACTTTCTTGGTTAAATCTTAAATTATTATTATTATTCCTTTGGATATTATAATTATTGTTTTGCTGTCAGGGCTTATTATTTAAATATATTTGCCCGTTTCCACTTGAATTTTGTTCATTATTTTTTTTCTGTGTGGTTGAGAAAGTATTAGCAAAATGAGCCCTCATATTGTTACTTTCCAATTCCTGAACTATAACCATTGCATTTGGTAAGTCTTGAGGATTCATTGAAAATATTGTGTAAGAAATATGACCGTTAAGGCCGGTTATAAAAACTCTGAGGGCGGTCTTTCTATGTTTCTCGTTCATTTCTAATGTTATTGGTTTATTTCTTCCGTAAGTCATAATAGTTTTATTAATTAATAGAGTTAACTTTCTATTAACAGTTCCGTAGTAATCCATTATGGATAATTTACCCTGGCTTAGTACACTCAATTCTTGTTCAATAATATGGATTGGACGTTTGTCACTAATGACAAAGTCAAGCCTGGCCATTATGGCATCGAAATTTAAAACTGTACCGTTATGGGTTAAGGCATCATTTGCCATTCCTGTTATTTTATTCCTTAAGATTGACAATGCAGAATAAAACCTATCGCTGCCCCTGGCATATTGTCCCATAGCTATTTCAGCTGACTCTCTCCAGCTGACATACTTATCTTCCTCACCTTTATATTCCCTTACAGATTTGATGATCTCATATGATGTTTCGCATTTAATATTTGGATCTATAACTTCTATCTGATAATCTTCAACCTTCCTTATTTTATTTGATAATTGCTGTTTTAGATTTCCAATCTCGTCTTTTAATGGATTCAATTCATAATTTACAATCTGTTTTATTAATTCTCCTACATTTAACATTGTGGCGTTTGTTACTGCCTGATTGTTTGTAACTTCTTGAGGAGGATCTTTTATTACTAGGTCCAGCCTGCTCTTGAGGAGGATTCATTTTGAGGATTTTATCGAATTTTAAAATTAATTCTTCCACTTTGTTTTATTTTTCTTTTTTTTTCAATTTTCTTAAATATAAATAATAAAAAAATATTATTGCTCACGAATCGTCCTTATTAAATTCTTCCTCTTGTATGATGATCCTGATGGGGTCTTCTTTTCAATTGTTGATCCTGGTTGGGGTCTTCTTTTCACTCTGTGCCTTCCTTTTAAATGTTATTTTTCAATTTTTGGTCATCTTGTGGCGAGGGATTGCCCTTCAGCCAATAAATTCTCCTTTTTAGTTGATGATGATTTGTTTTTGTTTTATTAAATATTTAATTTTTGATGTTTTTTAGATTGTTGTTTTTTATTGTCCGTAGCAGTGATTTATGTTACGATCCCTATTTTTAATTGGGAGTAATTTTTTTTATTAAAGCGGATTATTTTATTTATTAATTTCCACCTTTTTATTTTTAGTTCAACACTAACTTTTTTATTTCGTTGGTTATATTTAAGGGGATTATTTCATTTATTAGTTTCCTTCTTATTTAATTAACACAAACTTTTTTATTTCGTTGGTTGTAACTGGGTTTGTTGGCCGCACAAATTCTTTTTTCACTTTAAAATTTTATTGGGATTTCGTTTTAAAGCCTTGCTTTGGAATTTTTAAACGCGCGGCCCCACGTTGGGCGCCAATTAACTTTCTCCTTAGTGAGTTGATTAAAAAAATTTATTTTATTTTTTAACTTAACTTATTCACTATTACAATTTTTTCATAGGTCGAACTTAATTCACTGCTCACTGATTATTACTTATTAAACTTCTCGATTCGATTCTCAAAAACGGACTGCCTGGACTCAAGTTCAATGATCAATAATGAAATCTCGGCTTAAGAGATTTATCTCAGAAAAACTGATTAAGAGAATGACTCAAGAGAGTCGGAAAAATAGGATGATGAAATTTGGCAATTAAATTTGAAACTGAATTTCTGCCGGAAATTGGTGTTTATGTTAGCGGACTTCGGGGACCGCTTTGGGGCTCCGATGTTTACAATATCGGCTTGGGTGTTTACAGAATCCCTTTGATGCGGGATGTGTGAAATTGATCTGGGTGGGAATAACTTGAAGGCGTAGTTAAAAGAAATAGCTGACCACGGGTTTATCTCGGAGTCAGTCTGAATTATTTGGAAATTTGTTCTGAACTCAAAGTTGTTTATAAATTGGGTAAGTGCCCCTAGGTAATGTGTCACATAACTTGCATGTATTTCCTCAGGGGTTGAAGCAGTTTTGATATAATCCTTTATTAATCTCCTTTGTTGTAGGAGTTTGATGCGTCGTCCACTCCTTTTTTTATTCTTGGTGATTTTTTTTGCGTTGCGTGCCCTGTTGGCACACACCTCTAGAACTTCTTGCAGGCTCGTTGCGTCCCTTTGCTCGACAGGAGCAGCATTGTCCAGCGTAACGTCACTCATACGTCACCCAGTCAGACTGCTGCCGTAAACTGCTGCAGGTTTCCGCCCTTTGGACTCGGGCGTTGCCTGCGCTGGTCCTCGCAGAGGCAGTGAAACTTTTTGTTTCTAGATTTTTCGTTTTCCATAAGTATTTAATTTCTAATTTCTTCCGTAAGCTGCTGCAGATGTCCGGTGCCCTTTGGACTCGGACTGCACGGGCAGTGAAACTTTTTTTTTTTTTAAATTAGGCGTTTCCACAAGTGTTTGATTTCATAATTTTTTGTAATTTTTGTTTTGTTGTTTTTTGTTTACCACATTTTTTTTGTATATTGGTTTCGCGGTCCCTCTTCAATTTCTGTTTATTTATTTATTTTAGTTTTATCCCAGTGCTACAGGCTAGGTGAAGCCTTTTAAATATGGCACCAGTCACTTTGGGTAACGTTTAACATTAATCAATTTTGTCTTACTAACTAACATTAAAAATCTGAAAAGTAAACAAACATAAGAAATTTAAGCTAAAATTAAAGTTAAAGTTAGTGTGTGCCCCGAAAGTGAGTAAATAATTTGGTTTTGAATTGGGTTTCATTTTTAATGTTTTTTAAATTGTTTGGAAGATCATTCCAGTAGCGAACAGTTTGGATAAAGAAGTGTTTTTTCTGCTGATCCTAGTTTTAAACGTTTGCAAATAATATTATTTTTTCTGGCGGAGCCTAATATTTGCAAGAGTTCAGTTAGGTACTGTGGGTCCTTCCTGGATATCAGCTTATGTAGAAATAAAAGGGTTCTAAACTTAATCTAGGAATCATAACTTAGCCCGAAAATCTATGAGGAGTAAACTGTTACATGCGCTGTGCGATCCTTGTTAGAAATATATCGCGCTATTGAGTTAAACGCAACTCTTAGCTTGCGCAAACTTGCTGCGTCATAGGATGCAAAAATTTCAAGTCCTTAAAATAGAGTTGGTATTATACAAGCTTTAGCTACTAACATTCTGATGCTCTGAGGTATAAGATTCCGTGTTAAAGAAAGCTGCCACAGCATAGCATAAGTTTTCTTAGTGGCCTTAGTAATGTGGTCATCCCATGTCAACGTGGAGTTAAATTCTATGCCGAGATTTGTGGCCCTTTCAACATAATTAATACCTACATTGTTAACATTGACTTTTGGAAGCAAAACTGAGTTTATAGGTCATTTGTAGATTAAAAGGCATTTTATTTTACTAGGATTTAGATACAGCCCGTTCGCCTCCGCCCAATTACTTATTTTTTGGATTTCAAAGTTGCTAATTCTAATACATTCATTAATTTGGCCTAAGGGACGACTTACATAAAGCTGGACTTCATCCGCATAAAGGTGTACATCACAGTCAGACAAACATTTAGGAAGATCATTTACGTATAAGGAGAAGAGCAATGGGCCTAAGACTGACCCTTGTGGGACCCCCTGTGCGAGGGGCAAGAGATCAGATCTGAGATTTCCCGAGACAACTGCCTGAAACGGGAAACGTAGAAGTGGTGAATATAGTGGTGAATATAGTATTAAAGATGTGGGAGATGTGATGAATTAACTTTGGTATCAATATTTTCACGAATTTGGGGCTTATGTTGTCCAGACCTTCAGCATTGGATTTTACACTTAGTAAACATTCAAGAACATCACTTGAACGGACACACATAAAGCTAAAGATATTATCACAGATGGTTGTCGAGTTCAGGTACATATTTTGAGAAGGACTAGAAAAATTGACTCGAGCAAACTTTTCATTGAGAGCATCCACATCTAGGTCTGACTTATCAGCCTGAGTTTGTTTGCCTATCCCCATACCTCTAAGCTCCTTCCAGGCCTGACCAGACGTGTATGCATTTCCAAATTTATGATTATAACCTTCGTTTGGAAACTGCTATCTTTCTCGTGACATCAGTTCAGTTCCAGCGCTTATAGGCTACATCCCGCAATCGAATTAGTCCCCTTATTTCTAAGGTAAGGTTCAGCTGGCTTAAGAATTTTAGTTCTAACTGGGACACACTTCTCAAATAGTTATCCAACATTAGAGATTAAAGAGTTTTAAAGTAATAAGTAATATTGGTCTTCAGCAGAAGTCAAGTAGTATAATAATTTGGTTACATAAGGGTCGTAAAATTCTTTTGACCAACGCTTTATAAACCCAAGAACACTCATAGCTTTGTTAACAGTCAACATAATGTGACAGTCAAATTTAAGCTTCGGGTCCAGAAGAACACCTAAATCATTTACTAAATATATACGGTTACTAAATATATACTTGAAAATTATCAATGTCTGATTGTAAGCGGAAACCAGCCTCTATATTGTTGTATGTCAAACAAGGCTTAACATCATCAGCATACATTAGTACACGAGAATTTGTTATGATAGAGGGAAGATCGTTAATAAGCAAAGTAAACAGCAAAGGGCCCAAATGACTACCCTGGGGCACTACAGATGTCACGTGGATCATTTTAGAAGCAGCGTTCTTAAGTATAACCCTCTGAGTCGTCCCATTCAAATAACTTGAAGTCCAAGTTAAAAGAAACCCAAGCAAGTCTAGTTTAAATAAAAGAAGAGAGTGGTTAACAGAGTCAAAGGCTTTACTAAAATCTGTATATATATTACGACGGTCTGCATTTTATTGTTAAATCCATTTAGTACAATGGATGACAATTCAAGTAGGTTGGTGGTAGTCGATCTTCGCTTAACGAAACCATGCTGACACATTGATATTAGCGAGGAACATAAATGTTGCAAATGAGAAGTGATAATACGTTCAAAGGCTTTTGGAATTGCCGACAATTTAGAAATACCTCTATAATTCTGGGCATCCGCCTTCGCACCCTTTTTGTGAAGTGGAATAATAAAAGAGTCCTTCCAGATAGTTGGAAAAACTGATGATGAAATAGACAAATGAAAAAGTTTAAGAATAGGTTTGCAAATGATTTGTGCACAAAACTTAAGCACACACCCATCAGGACCGGGAGAATAAGTAGGCGTTGTTGTTGTTAAATCTCTTAAGAGAGAACTGTCGGTAATTATAGGGGAAAAAATACAATTTGCCCTATTTAAGGGATTAGGGTAGTTTGATTTTGACCATGAAGAGGAGCTATAAGTGGTTTGGAAAAAGTCGGCAAATAAATCAGCAATTTTAGAATCTGGCGATGCCTCTATTGAGTTGAAACGAACTGATGAAGGCAAAGCCGATGTCTTGCGCTTGGCGTTAACAAAGTTATAAAACTGCTTCGGATCATTTGAAAATTCAAATTTACAACGAGTTAAATACATAGAATAGCAATGACTGTTAAGAACTTTAAAATCAGATCGAGCCACCACATATTTCGAAAAATCGGAAGGGTCAACCAATTTTTTATACTTTTTGTAAGTGTTTGTTTTAAGATTTTTAGGTCTTTGAAGCGCATTTGTAAACCAGTGGGGCCTGTTCGGCTTTGGAGGAAGCCTATTAGAAACGCATTCATTAAAAAAAGGGTTTAGAACGCTATAGAAAAGTTTAGTGGCACTTTCGATGTCCATACAGTTATAAAGATCTGTGTTTTATATTGCGAAATCAATAAGTGAAGTTTATTATAGTCACATTTACGAAAGCATCTCATTTTAGTTGGAGAAACTAAAGGACAGAGGGTATCAAGGTAGGGGAGGCAAATTGTCAATTCCATTGTTGGATGGTATCGGTCTTCTGGTACCACAAGAGCGTCAATTCTAGATACCGTGACTTCAGACGGCTCTGAAACAAACACAAGATCTAACTGTCTATTTAATGAATTTCCTATAAAGCTAACTTGCTGTAACGATAATTCAGAAAGGCCATACACAAAAACATGGGCGGATAAGGGAATAGCGACAAGTGAGTCAGTAGAAGGGGACCAGGAAATATCAGGGAGATTAAAGTCACCCAAAACAATCAAAAGGTCTCTGTTGGAAAGAGAGGATAGAATAGTTTTAATATCAGATAGATGTTGCTCATAAATTATAAAGTCAGAGACAGGTGGAAGGAGTCAGCATAAAGCTTGGGTAGCTTCATGTTAAAGCCCTTAACATTTTGGTAAGCCAAAAATAAACTTTTCAGTTTTTTGGCACCATGGGACCCCTGTTATTTGTTCTCGGTTTATTTGGAACAAATTCTTTTATAACCAAATCATCATTAAGCCAAAAGTTTTCAGAAAGAAGTTCTTTAAACACATCAGGTGGAGCAAATATTTTAAAAGATGATATCCTACGAGCGTGACAAAAACGAAATTGTTCAACAGCAATGTCCTCGGGTGGGAATTTTTCACGAATAAATTCCAAAACATCCTCGGATGTTGTATCTGGGGTAAATCTAGATACGAATAGTTGCTTCCTATGTGGAACAACCGACAGTCTCTTTCGACCCTCAGCAGGAATCTGAACCTCGCTCGTCTGGGACCCAGATGCGGTTCCTACTGTATCTTTAGGTACTGTCAGCACCGAATTCTGTGCCTCAGGTTGGCTTCCAGAAACAGGGTCACCTTCGGAACTGGCTGTTTCCATAGGCACAGTTGGCTCGCTTACCCCTGTGCTGACAGGAACTGCTGCAGCTATCGTGTGCTGCATTTTGTTCTGAGCTTGCTGTTCTTATAATTCAATCTTATTATTAAATTGTTCACAAACCGAATTGAACCCGTCATTGAGCTGTTTAAAAACTCGTGAAAGGTTTAAAGGCCGTCTCGAGTCTGCCTCATATGATCTCGACTGTCATTTCCTTGCAGGACTCACATGCTCACATGAGACCGGTATGCATTTCAATGAAGTCTTTAACTCTGCCAGTAAATACTGCACATTTGACGTGCATGACCGATTCGCAGAGCCAGCAGATAACAAAAGAATCTTTAGTTGACATCGGAAGAGAACAACTTTTCTTGGTACAGATAAGAGCCATTATAAAGGAAAAAAAGGTTATTGAAAGAAATAGGAATACAATGTTGAATACCTCTAGTAAATTTGGCACTGGGATCAAATTCCAAAACCGCAAAGACACAAAACAACGAAAAGTATAAGAGCGCGAGATCGCGAATTTAATTATAAGCAAGAGAGCGCGAGAGAAAAATCTCTATCGACTCAGCGTGGCTTGTGGGGCACCAACAACTATACGCACGAACAGTTACAAATGTAAACCAAGCAAGCAAACAAGAGAGAGAGAGATATTAGGAGTACAGCAAGCTCGCAGAGAGTGAGAGCGCGAGAGTGGGAAAGAGATTACTCGAGATTTAGCAAGTTCAGTGCGTGTAATTTACACGATTAAACAAATCCAATGTTAAAATAACAATAACCGTGTACCCGTTTATTGGAAGATTTATTTAAAAACACTAACACAGTTGTAAGGCTAAGCTTTGTTTATAAACAAACGCAAGACACTCGCAAAAATCACTGAAAAACACAAAAAACTTAGAGCACAAAAGTAAAAACAACCGTTCACAAGCGACGCTAAATCGAATTATGTATATTATTTTTATTATTTTTATATCCTGGCGATGAGATCTCGACGTTCTGGATCTTTTGGATGGTATATAAATATTAAATTAGACATATATATATTATGGGGATTTAGTGCACTTAATCATAATCTTTAGGAATCGCGTAGGTAACCACTTTTTTTGCAGCATAGAACAAAAAAAATAAAAAAACTATAAGAATTTGGGTGGAATGAAGGACGCGGCAATCGGACATTCAAGTGAACTCCATAGCGGTGACTTCTCAATGAGCCTCCGGTTACACATGCACGTTCGTTTTTTGGCTGTCGTTTAGGTTAGGTTAGGTTAGGATGGCAGCCAGACAACAGCCTGGCACACTAAGACCTCTGTTGTGGTATCGTATGATCTCATTTCCTTAGGGTCCCCATCTTGGTGTGTCAACCTTTAAATTTGTTGATCAGCACGTCCCCCGCCCGGAGGATTTGGGGCTTTAAGCCTGCCGGCATGTGCGCCAACAAGCCAGTGGCCTGTGAGAACTCGAATTAGCATGCCACACTCTGTGCGGCTGAATTTGAGTAGTTCTGATGTTTTTTTAATATTTATTTTAGGCCATGTCTGGTAAGACATACGGCACTGTGGTGTGTTTTGCCAAGGAGTATTCGCTATGTTGTTGTATTGTTTTTTAATATTTAACTTGCAAGTTC
Organism: Drosophila pseudotakahashii; assembly: GCA_035046095.1. Classification (NCBI taxonomy): domain Eukaryota; kingdom Metazoa; phylum Arthropoda; class Insecta; order Diptera; family Drosophilidae; genus Drosophila; species Drosophila pseudotakahashii. Next base: position 1,006,232 of record JAWNOE010000094.1, read on the forward strand.
CCATAGGCATGCCGACACTCTCCTTTTCTGGAAGGAGAGGTATGGTGGTGCCTTGCCTGGCTAGCTCGTTATGCAGTTAACCAACGTGTCCGTCTATTTTGGAGCCGTCTGTATATAAACAGATTGCGGGGTAGTCCGAATGACTCCACTGATGCACAAAGCAACCATGCGCTGTACTTTGTTAAGGGGAATCAAGATGCGTTGTTTGTGTAGAGCGGCTCATCTCAGAGTCACTGTGTATTGTGAGGAGTTGAATAACTCCCCACAAATATCAGCTGCAGGAATAACGGATGGCCGGCCGCTTACCAGTTACGCTGCGAATTAGCGTAGTAGCGGCGCGGCGAAGAGAGTTCGGAGAACTAGGATAGGAGAAAGAACTCTGATGAAGAGAGTTTGGAGAGTGAGAGTTTGGAGACTAATAGCCTCTTACCATAGAGTCCATCCGTGTGAAACGGTTGGGATTTTTGACAAATGTGAAACTCAGAAACTCAGGGTTGAAGCAGTTTTGATATAATCCTTTATTAATCTCCTTTGTTGTAGGAGTTTGATGCGTCGTCCACTCCTTTTTTTATTCTTGGTGATTTTTTTTGCGTTGCGTGCCCTGTTGGCACACACCTCTAGAACTTCTTGCAGGCTCGTTGCGTCCCTTTGCTCGACAGGAGCAGCATTGTCCAGCGTAACGTCACTCATACGTCACCCAGTCAGACTGCTGCCGTAAACTGCTGCAGGTTTCCGCCCTTTGGACTCGGGCGTTGCATGCGCTGGTCCTCGCAGAGGCAGTGAAACTTTTTGTTTCTAGATTTTTCGTTTTCCATAAGTATTTAATTTCTAATTTCTTCCGTAAGCTGCTGCAGATGTCCGGTGCCCTTTGGACTCGGACTGCACGGGCAGTGAAACTTTTTTTTTTTTTTTAAATTAGGCGTTTCCACAAGTGTTTGATTTCATAATTTTTTGTAATTTTTGTTTTGTTGTTTTTTGTTTACCACATTTTTTTTGTATATTGGTTTCGCGGTCCCTCTTCAATTTCTGTTTATTTATTTATTTTAGTTTTATCCCAGTGCTACAGGCTAGGTGAAGCCTTTTAAATATGGCACCAGTCACTTTGGGTAACGTTTAACATTAATCAATTTTGTCTTACTAACTAACATTAAAAATCTGAAAAGTAAACAAACATAAGAAATTTAAGCTAAAATTAAAGTTAAAGTTAGTGTGTGCCCCGAAAGTGAGTAAATAATTTGGTTTTGAATTGGGTTTCATTTTTAATGTTTTTTAAATTGTTTGGAAGATCATTCCAGTAGCGAACAGTTTGGATAAAGAAGTGTTTTTTCTGCTGATCCTAGTTTTAAACGTTTGCAAATAATATTATTTTTTTTGGCGGAGCCTAATATTTGCAAGAGTTCAGTTAGGTACTGTGGGTCCTTCCTGGATATCAGCTTATGTAGAAATAAAAGGGTTCTAAACTTAATCTAGGAATCATAACTTAGCCCGAAAATCTATGAGGAGTAAACTGTTACATGCGCTGTGCGATCCTTGTTAGAAATATATCGCGCTATTGAGTTAAACGCAACTCTTAGCTTGCGCAAACTTGCTGCGTCATAGGATGCAAAAATTTCAAGTCCTTAAAATAGAGTTGGTATTATACAAGCTTTAGCTACTAACATTCTGATGCTCTGAGGTATAAGATTCCGTGTTAAAGAAAGCTGCCACAGCATAGCATAAGTTTTCTTAGTGGCCTTAGTAATGTGGTCATCCCATGTCAACGTGGAGTTAAATTCTATGCCGAGATTTGTGGCCCTTTCAACATAATTAATACCTACATTGTTAACATTGACTTTTGGAAGCAAAACTGAGTTTATAGGTCATTTGTAGATTAAAAGGCATTTTATTTTACTAGGATTTAAATACAGCCCGTTCGCCTCCGCCCAATTACTTATTTTTTGGATTTCAAAGTTGCTAATTCTAATACATTCATTAATTTGGCCTAAGGGACGACTTACATAAAGCTGGACTTCATCCGCATAAAGGTGTACATCACAGTCAGACAAACATTTAGGAAGATCATTTACGTATAAGGAGAAGAGCAATGGGCCTAAGACTGACCCTTGTGGGACCCCCTGTGCGAGGGGCAAGAGATCAGATCTGAGATTTCCCGAGACAACTGCCTGAAACGGGAAACGTAGAAGTGGTGAATATAGTGGTGAATATAGTATTAAAGATGTGGGAGATGTGATGAATTAACTTTGGTATCAATATTTTCACGAATTTGGGGCTTATGTTGTCCAGACCTTCAGCATTGGATTTTACACTTAGTAAACATTCAAGAACATCACTTGAACGGACACACATAAAGCTAAAGATATTATCACAGATGGTTGTCGAGTTCAGGTACATATTTTGAGGAGGACTAGAAAAATTGACTCGAGCAAACTTTTCATTGAGAGCATCCACATCTAGGTCTGACTTATCAGCCTGAGTTTGTTTGCCTATCCCCATACCTCTAAGCTCCTTCCAGGCCTGACCAGACGTGTATGCATTTCCAAATTTATGATTATAACCTTCGTTTGGAAACTGCTATCTTTCTCGTGACATCAGTTCAGTTCCAGCGCTTATAGGCTACATCCCGCAATCGAATTAGTCCCTTTATTTCTAAGGTAAACCAAGGCTGTTCAGCTGGCTTAAGAATTTTAGTTCTAACTGGGACACACTTCTCAAATAGTTATCCAACATTAGAGATTAAAGAGTTTTAAAGTAATAAGTAATATTGGTCTTCAGCAGAAGTCAAGTAGTATAATAATTTGGTTACATAAGGGTCGTAAAATTCTTTTGACCAACGCTTTATAAACCCAAGAACACTCATAGCTTTGTTAACAGTCAACATAATGTGACAGTCAAATTTAAGCTTCGGGTCCAGAAGAACACCTAAATCATTTACTAAATATATACGGTCAAGTGGCAAGTTGTGAAGCAAATAACTTATAAACGTAGGAGTACCTCTATGGAAGGACATTACGTTACATTTCAGGCAGTTCAAATTAAAGAGGTTATACTCACACCATACTTGAAAATTATCAATGTCTGATTGTAAGCGGAAACCAGCCTCTATATTGTTGTATGTCAAACAAGGCTTAACATCATCAGCATACATTAGTACACGAGAATTTGTTATGATAGAGGGAAGATCGTTAATAAGCAAAGTAAACAGCAAAGGGCCCAAATGACTACCCTGGGGCACTACAGATGTCACGTGGATCATTTTAGAAGCAGCGTTCTTAAGTATAACCCTCTGAGTCGTCCCATTCAAATAACTTGAAGTCCAAGTTAAAAGAAACCCAAGCAAGTCTAGTTTAAATAAAAGAAGAGAGTGGTTAACAGAGTCAAAGGCTTTACTAAAATCTGTATATATATTACGACGGTCTGCATTTTATTGTTAAATCCATTTAGTACAATGGATGACAATTCAAGTAGGTTGGTGGTAGTCGATCTTCGCTTAACGAAACCATGCTGACACATTGATATTAGCGAGGAACATAAATGTTGCAAATGAGAAGTGATAATACGTTCAAAAGCTTTTGGAATTGCCGACAATTTAGAAATACCTCTATAATTCTGGGCATCCGCCTTCGCACCCTTTTTGTGAAGTGGAATAATAAAAGAGTCCTTCCAGATAGTTGGAAAAACTGATGATGAAATAGACAAATGAAAAAGTTTAAGAATAGGTTTGCAAATGATTTGTGCACAAAACTTAAGCACACACCCATCAGGACCGGGAGAATAAGTAGGCGTTGTTGTTGTTAAATCTCTTAAGAGAGAACTGTCGGTAATTATAGGGGAAAAAATACAATTTGCCCTATTTAAGGGATTAGGGTAGTTTGATTTTGACCATGAAGAGGAGCTATAAGTGGTTTGGAAAAAGTCGGCAAATAAATCAGCAATTTTAGAATCTGGCGATGCCTCTATTGAGTTGAAACGAACTGATGAAGGCAAAGCCGATGTCTTGCGCTTGGCGTTAACAAAGTTATAAAACTGCTTCGGATCATTTGAAAATTCAAATTTACAACGAGTTAAATACATAGAATAGCAATGACTGTTAAGAACTTTAAAATCAGATCGAGCCACCACATATTTCGAAAAATCGGAAGGGTCAACCAATTTTTTATACTTTTTGTAAGTGTTTGTTTTAAGATTTTTAGGTCTTTGAAGCGCATTTGTAAACCAGTGGGGCCTGTTCGGCTTTGGAGGAAGCCTATTAGAAACGCATTCATTAAAAAAAGGGTTTAGAACGCTATAGAAAAGTTTAGTGGCACTTTCGATGTCCATACAGTTATAAAGATCTGTGTTTTATATTGCGAAATCAATAAGTGAAGTTTATTATAGTCACATTTACGAAAGCATCTCATTTTAGTTGGAGAAACTAAAGGACAGAGGGTATCAAGGTAGGGGAGGCAAATTGTCAATTCCATTGTTGGATGGTATCGGTCTTCTGGTACCACAAGAGCGTCAATTCTAGATACCGTGACTTCAGACGGCTCTGAAACAAACACAAGATCTAACTGTCTATTTAATGAATTTCCTATAAAGCTAACTTGCTGTAACGATAATTCAGAAAGGCCATACACAAAAACATGGGCGGATAAGGGAATAGCGACAAGTGAGTCAGTAGAAGGGGACCAGGAAATATCAGGGAGATTAAAGTCACCTAAAACAATCAAAAGGTCTCTGTTGGAAAGAGAGGATAGAATAGTTTTAATAGCAGATAGATGTTGCTCATAAATTATAAAGTCAGAGACAGGTGGAAGGAGTCAGCATAAAGCTTGGGTAGCTTCATGTTAAATCCCTTAACATTTTGGTAAGCCAAAAATAAACTTTTCAGTTTTTTGGCACCATGGGACCCCTGTTATTTGTTCTCGGTTTATTTGGAACAAATTCTTTTATAACCAAATTGTTCGCGCCAAAGCGGCGCCCCAAGTCCCGGCCCATTTTCCCTTCAAGCGCCCCTGGAGCCTTGACAGTCGAGACAGCAGTTCTTCCAGATCGCTCGCATCTCGCTCTCTCGCACTGTTAAGTGTCTCCACTCCGCTCTCCAAGCGGCTCTTGGAGCTTCCACTCTGTAGTTTTAAGTTAGTTCTAATTTTCAAGTGTAACCGAAAGGTCGACCAGTGAAGTTTTTCTGAAATAAACCGTGAATTTTTATAACGTTTAAAAACCCATTGCGGCCGTCTATTTCCTGCCTTACGATCAGCCAAACCGAAGTTGGAAGACCCGCCCCACTCCATTACATGATCCATCGACCGGATAAACCAGGAGAAGAGTTTTGAAAGTACCAGCGTCCAACCGGCGGAGTTTCCAAGTTCCAAGTTCAAGATAAGTACGAATATTCCATTATTCCATTGCCGACCAGTCAGATATTTCCCAAGAACCCAATTTTCTTATATCTGTCTGATCGGCCATTTCCATTTGTGCATACGATCGCCATATTCCGGCTTCTTTTTCGTATTGCTATTTCCATCTTCATACGACCGCCATTTTCCGGCTTTGTTTTTCATATTTCCCACTTTCCATACATATTCGGGTTCATACGGACATACAATCCAGATGCACACTTTTTAATGTACGTACATACATATGCCTGACCAGCGCAACATATGTACGTAAGCTAACATACACGTACCTCCGCGTTACACCCTGCGAACATTTCTACAGCGACATTTACCATACAGTCCACACTATCTCCAATTTACAAAATATTTAAAATTACAATTTTAAAACACATCCATACACATCCAACACGCCCATACATACACATATATCTACGTTATCTCCAATTTACAAAATATTTAAAATTACAATTTTAAAACACATCCATACGCCCATACATACACATATATCCACATTATCTCCAATTTACAAAATATTTAAAATTACAATTTTAACACACATCCATACGCCCATACATACACACATATACATAATCCTAATGCATGCTTATTAATGTACGTACATATCGACATATCCATTTCCACGTATGTACATAAGGGAAAAGTCACGTAACGTAACGTAAGGCAACGTAAGCACGATACACACGTACGTTCCTTCTCGGTACACCCTACAAACATTTCCAAATCAACATTTAAAATACAGCCCACATCATTAATATTTTCCGAAGATAAAATATACAATATATATACACAAATTAAAAACATATAATACACATATTAATATATGCACATTTATATATATTTTCCACCCAACACCATTAATTATATTATACACAATACCAAAATAACTTGTTTCCGCTGAACACAATTTATTATATATTGCATAAAATTACAAAAAAAAAATAACCTGTTTCCACCGAACCCACCAGCACAATACGCCTGTCCAGAATTTGCATGGTATTTATTTCAGCAGCGCTAATTCGCACACACCGGCGGCTCACATCCATTAAAATAAAAATAAATAAATATTTTTTTTGTGCCCAAGCCGTGACGGTGCGCGATATATATATTTTCCCATTCCTACCGCTCATTTTCGCAGCACAGCAACCGACTGCAAATATCTTGCAGAATATTATTTTTTCCACAGCAGCGATATTTTCCTCGCACGTTAAAATAGTTGTTGCGAAAACCTTGAAATTTTTATTGGTGTTCCGTTTCCACATATTCCAAAGTAGACCACGGAGCGGCAACGCTAGGAAACAAAAGCGGACCGCTTGCAATCCATACCGAGGAAACTAAGAAGCCACTGCGATATATTACCATTTTTGTTTTTTTTTTTAAAAACAAAATTGAACTAATTCCGTAATATTTTTTGTCGCGTCGATCCACTATTGTTGACATTCAGCTATTAGGATTTTTGAAATTTTGGGGCCGTATTTTCCGGAAGTTATCCATTTTTGTCGTTCCTTTTCTTTGCCAATCAATCCCGGTGATCCGCAACAGCGTGACCACATTCCAGGACGGACCTTTCTGGAATGCCAGGAGACAAAACTAAGTTGTCAGTTCCGTCTGCAAATAAAACGCGATCGCTATCCGCATCACCACGCGCGCGCACCTCAAGCCCAGTAGCCCCAAAACCAATATCAAAGGCAAAGAGCGAAACTTCAGTAGCCAGCCAAGCAGGCGACAAGAAGTTGTCTGTTCCTACAATCCATCCGAAACGATTGTCTCTAAGTCCGCTCACGCCTAAAGTTAGGTCGCAAATCCAGACCAAGTCCGTAAAGTCGCTAGCAACTCGTTCTCAGGCAAAAATGAGTAACGAAATTGCAGTTGCAGCCCTCGCGCGGTTTATCACGGTGTCCGACCGTATGAGCCATTTCAGAGCGACTATAGAAACTCCAGGAGCTGCCGCTCCGTCCGTCCACACCTGCAAAGTCCGAAAAGAACAAGTCCGTTCACTCTGGGACAAAGCCGAGAAGGAGTTTGAAGCTTGTCTAGACACGATTTCCAGCCTTACGACTGACGAGGCGTCGGATATTTTGGCGACTCTACACCGAAAATATGAATATTGCTATTCGGTGTACGAGGAGCTATCGGTTCAGCTCAGCGAGTTAATTGACCGAGCCAGTTCACAGCAGCCGTTGTCGAGCACCGACAATCAGTCCGCGTACATTCCGTCTGGGTGCCGGTTGCCTCCATGTGATACAGAAGTATTTGAGGGAGACTATCTCAAATGGCCAACATTCAGGGACCTTTTCACTGCCGTCTACGTCAACAACACACGGTTGACGCCGGTCGAGAAGTTATTCCATCTCAACGCGAAAACGAGCGGTGAGGCAAAGGCAATTGTTGCCAAGTCCCCGCTCACTAATGATGGTTTCGCTTCCGCTTGGGAGGCGCTTCGAGACCGTTTCGAAAACAAAAGACTTTTAGTGAACAGTCAGCTCAAGCTCCTATTTAACTTAAGTTCCGTTAATGCCGAAACTGGCCACTCCATAAAAGAGCTTCAGAGCACCATCCAAGGGTGCCTGACAGCATTAGCCCACTCCAAAATATCAACCGAAAATTGGGATTGCTTGCTGGTCTACCTGTGCGCCAGTAAGTTGCCCAGATTGACCCTTTCCTTGTGGGAACAATCCCTTACATCAAAGTCTGATGTTCCTACATGGGATGAGATGAACGCGTTCCTTAGCGATAGGTATAGAACCTTAGAAGCCATTGAGGACATGAAGCAGAGTCTTGGTGGTCCATCAACTTCCAAAAATTCCCAAGTTACGAAGAAGCTTAACTCCTTTGAAGCCAAAGTGAGTGTCAAACCAAAGAGTTGCGATTTGTGCTCTAAGGAGACTCACCCAGTGCGGTTGTGCCCTCGCTTCATTCAGATGGCAGTCGAGGCGCGGGAAAACTACATAAAAAAGAAGCAGTTATGCTTGAATTGCTTCGCGAGAGGCCATCAGCTCCGGGATTGTTCCAGTACGCACAGCTGCTTTGTATGCCGAGGGAGACATCACACGCTTTTGCATCGAGGCAACCCATTTTCCAACAATCCAAGTTCCTCTGGACATGCGAGACCTAGATCCGATCCTCCGTCGGGAGGCTCAGACATTCCCGATGAACACTCAAATGTACAAGTCTGTTTTGCCTCGGGCTCAAAGGCAGTTCTGTTGGGCACGGCAATGATTGATATTTGCCACCTCGGCACCCACTTCCGAGCACGCGCTTTGATCGACTCGGGATCTGAAGCGACGTTCATAACGGAGCGTCTTTTCAAGTTGGTCAATCTGCCGTTTCGCCCCATTCAAGCTCAAGTGTCTGGTTTAAATCAGACCGTTTCTGCCCAGTCAACAAGGCTTTGCCATTTCGCCATTCGTTCTCCTACTAAGCCGGGCCTGCAGTTAGACACCGCAGCGTATGTTCTGCCAGAACTAGCAGGCAGATTACCCTCACAGTCCATTCCACAAGATATCCTGAGAGATTTGCCAAACCTTCAATGGGCAGATCCCACATTTCTCCAGAGTTCCCAGATAGACGTTCTTATCGGAGCTGATATTCTTCCATCCGTGCTGCTGAGTGGCACAAAGACCAACATCTGCGGATCTCTTTTTGGGCAAGAGACCATCTTCGGGTGGGTGCTCACTGGTCCAGTGTCCATGTCCACGAGCAACCGAGTCTCAGCCTTTACGACTCAAATTACAAAAAAAAGTGAGGCGTCCTTTGACAAACTTCTTACGAAGTTTTGGGAGGTGGAAGATCTACCATCAAAAATGGTAAAAGAGTCCGATTCCGTCTGCGAAAGGAATTTTCTACGAACCACAACTAGAGACGCGAGCGGGAAGTACGTAGTGACGTTACCGTTCTGCGACCCCGATCATTGTGGATCAGAGTTGGGTTACTCAAGGTCTATAGCACTTGCTCAGTTTCTGAGAAACGAGAATCGTTTACGAAGGGACACTCCATTAAATGAGCAGTACAACTCCGTGATTCAAGAGTATTTGGATTTAGGCCATATGAGAGAGGTTTCGCCCACTCACAATTCTCCAAACTACTACCTCCCACACCATGCGGTTATAAAACCCGAAAGCACGACCACGAAACTCCGGGTGGTATTCAACGCTTCCAGCCCGTCAGCAAATGGGACTAGCTTGAACGATGTGCTTCATGCCGGTCCAGTCCTCCAATCTGACTTAACAATTCAGATTTTAAAGTGGCGCTATTTTAAGTATGTTTTTAGTGCAGACATCACGAAAATGTATAGGCAGATCTGGGTCGATCCAAAGCATACGCCCTTTCAAAGGATTCTTTTCCGAAACAAGGAAGGTGACATTCGAGATTACGAGCTGAAAACCGTAACATTCGGTGTCAATTGCGCGCCCTATCTCGCCATCCGAGTGCTGAAACAGCTGGCTGATGACGTCGATCAGCAGTTTCCAAAAGCCAGTCATATAATCCGCAACTTCATGTATGTTGATGACGTTTTAGCAGGGTCGAATTCTCAACAAGAAGCTCAACTTGCCATCCAGGAGTTAGTAACCGCTTTGAATTCGGCCGGTTTTCCGCTTAGAAAGTGGACTTCCAACCACAAGGGGGTTTTAAAGGACATTCCAAATGAGCATCTTCTCCATTCTGAGTTCCTAAATATTGATGCCGAAAGCACAGCCAAAACCCTCGGCATTCGTTGGAGAGCAACCACCGACGAGTTCTACTTCGTGCCCCCAGAAATATCCGTCAAGTCCTCCTATACTAAAAGAGAAGTTCTCTCCCAGATAGCAAAGCTATTCGATCCCGCTGGATGGCTTGCACCGTTCATCGTCCGGGCCAAAATTTTTATGCAGGAGATCTGGCTGCAAGAGTTAGGCTGGGATGACAACCTTCCCGACGAAATGAGCCATAGATGGCAAGTGTTCCTGCAAAGTTATTCCGATCTCGATCAAATCCGTATTCCGAGATGGGTCGGTTACCAGCCCCAGGTAAAAATCGAGCTTCACGGGTTCTGTGACGCTTCCCAAAAAGCCTATGGGGCGGCGCTGTACGTCAGGGTTGAAGTCGGTCAGCAGATATTGACTAATCTGCTAACGGCAAAGACCCGGGTTGCCCCTGTGAAAACTGTATCTCTCCCCCGACTCGAGCTATGTGGTGCCCTATTGCTGGCAGATATGGCATCTACCATCCTTCCAAATATGCTGTCAGAAAGCTCTGAGATTTTCTGCTGGACAGATTCTACCATTGTCCTGGCATGGTTAAAGAAACCAGCCTGCTCCTGGACCACATTCGTAGCCAACCGCGTAACCAAAATAGCTCAAGCTACAAAGATTGAGAATTGGTCACATGTGCGGTCAGAACACAATCCTGCCGACCTAGCTAGTCGCGGCGTGTCCCTGCAAGAGCTGGGCGATAGCAACCTCTGGTGGCATGGGCCCCAGTGGTTACAATTGCCCAAACTTCAATGGCCAGAAACTTCGGATCCACACCCAGTCACGGAATTAGAGCAGCGCGCGGTGAAGGTTCATTTCGTAAAGCTCCCCGCTGATGATTTCCTTGCCGTTTTTCCAGACTAGACAAGGCTTTACGAGTCCTAGCTTACGTCCAAAGGTTCCTAAATCGCTGTCGTAAGGCTCCGGTAAGTCCGGATAAGCAGCTCAGTAATCGGGAGATCCGGGAGGCTGAAAGGACCTACATAATACTTGCCCAGCGTGAAGAGTACGCGCTCGAGCTTCGATTGTTACGAAGCAAAAGATCCATACCCGCATCAAGCCCAATTGCTAATTTGTTTCCATTTATAGACCAACAGGGACTCTTAAGAGCATGTGGTCGCTTAACTGCCTCCAAGGTCCTGCAGTATGACGAGCGCCATCCTGTATTACTCCCGTACAGCTGTCGGTTATCTCGTCTTCTTGTCCAATTCACGCACCAGATTACGCTTCATGGCGGCAACCAATTGATAGTGCGCCTGATGCGATCCAAATATTGGATTCCTAAAGTCAAGAATCTGGTAAAGGGCGTGGTGAATTCATGCAAGGTGTGCACCATTTATAAGAAAAGACTGCAAACCCAATTGATGGGCGATTTTCCGACTGATCGGGCCTCTTTTTCCAGGCCATTCACTTACACCGGCGTCGATTACGCCGGCCCCTTTGAGGTAAAAAACTATACAGGGAGAGCTTGTCTCATCACTAAGGGATATGTTTGTGTGTTTGTGTGTTTTTCTACAAAGGCCATCCATTTGGAACCCACCTCCGACCTTACAACTGAGAAGTTTCTAGCAGCGTTTGCGCGTTTTGTAGCTAGAAGAGGTTGTCCTCAGCGGGTCCATTCCGACAACGGCAAAACCTTTGTTGGCGCCTCAAGTCTTATTTCCCGTGACTTTACGCAAGCACTAAAGGAGTCAGTGACCAATGCGTATAGCCATCAGGGACTCGTGTGGCGTTTCATACCCCCAGGAGCTCCTCATATGGGAGGCCTGTGGGAGGCAGGAGTGAAGAGTTTTAAAACGCTGTTTTACAAATCCACGTCCGCTCGCAAGTATACATTCGAAGAGCTTTCCACGCTTCTGGCAAAGATTGAAGCCTGCCTTAATTCCAGACCACTCTCTCCAATGTCAGAGGACCCGACAGACTTGCTGGCACTGACGCCAGGCCATTTTCTGATCGGGGGACCGTTGCTTTCCACGGCGGAGCCTGAAATTAAAGGCGAAGCCCAGTCAATTATAAATCGATGGCAACATCTCAAGGCCCAGCATCAACAATTTAGTTCGCGATGGAAAGAAGAGTATCTAAAGGAACTCCACAAGCGCAACAAGTGGTTGAGTCCATCCAGAAATCTGCAAGTCGACGATATGGTAGTCATCAAGGACGATAATTTGCCATCAAATGACTGGCGGCTCGGCAGGATCGTAGCTGCTATCCCAGGAGCTGATACCAGAGTACGCGTCGTAGATATTCTTACTTCTCGTGGAACCATCCAACGTCCGATCCACAAACTAGTACTTCTTCCTATGGAGGACAAGGCAATCTCCGCACTTCCGCAATAATAACTTCTGTCCTCATTCTAGTACTTCTTCCTATGGAGGCCAAGGCAACCTCCACTTTCCAAAAATAGTGCCTTCTGTCCTTATTTTTCAAAATCCGTTCACAAATTGATACTAAATTTGCTTATCATTTTTTATTAAAGCATCAAAACCATGGCTCCACGTCCTCGCAGCGCCCAAACCTTGGACGACAGACGTTCACGAGGTACTCGATCCTACCGCTGCCGAGTCTGTCGGGGAATCCATCCTCTACGGAAGTGCACCCGCTTCCTTAGGCTCAGCACGGAGAAGCGGCTCCGTGCCGTCCTCATAAATAAATATTGTGCGAATTGCCTGGCCCATCAACACTCAGGGGGGCAATGTCGCAGTGGCGACACGTGCAAAAAGTGCGGGCAGAACCATCACACGCTGCTGCACCTGCACGAGATGTCCGGGACTACTCGGCAACCGCCCATCCAGCAACGTCGTCAATCGCCATCCCCGCCACGTCGCCAATCGCCGTCCTCGCAACATCGCGGATCGACCACTCGGCTGTCAAGGGCAGTCTCGCGGTCTCCATCGCCAGCGGCACGGGAAGCACGGACACCGGTCCGACGTCCAGCGTCAGCGGCAACTCCATCGGTGGCGGCTCTCCTGCAGCATCAGAGCCTCCACATTCTTCCGACGGCCATCGTGTTGCTGGAGTCTGGGGCCACCACCTTCGAGACGGCTGCGTTAATCGACCCTTGCACGCCCGTCAGCACCATCGACAGCTCCCTGGCAACTGCGTTCAAGTTGCCCACGACGACAGTGAGAGGCGAAGAAGTTTGCTCGACGACAATCCGGTCGAGGACGGGCGATTTCCAGATCGACGTGCTGCTGAAGATCAGTCAGAGTCTACGAATCCGCACCCCTATCCGCGCGCTAAGCGATTCTATGCGAGCCCAATTTGATGACATCCGTCTGGCCGATGAGCAGTTCCATCGCCCAGCGACAGTCTCGCTGGTGTTGGGCTCGGACGTATACCCCGACGTAATCAGGCCCGGGTTCCTAAATATACGAGATGGGCTGCCCGTCGCACAGGGCACGGTCTTTGGATGGGTCGTGTCTGGAGCATGCAGACACGCCTAAGGATTAATCCTTTGCTACGTTCGCCCTCGCAAGGGGGGGGAGAATGTTCGCGCCAAAGCGGCGCCCCAAGTCCCGGCCCATTTTCCCTTCAAGCGCCCCTGGAGCCTTGACAGTCGAGACAGCAGTTCTTCCAGATCGCTCGCATCTCGCTCTCTCGCACTGTTAAGTGTCTCCACTCCGCTCTCCAAGCGGCTCTTGGAGCTTCCACTCTGTAGTTTTAAGTTAGTTCTAATTTTCAAGTGTAACCGAAAGGTCGACCAGTGAAGTTTTTCTGAAATAAACCGTGAATTTTTATAACGTTTAAAAACCCATTGCGGCCGTCTATTTCCTGCCTTACGATCAGCCAAACCGAAGTTGGAAGACCCGCCCCACTCCATTACACAAATCATCATTAAGCCAAAAGTTTTCAGAAAGAAGTTCTTTAAACACATCAGGTGGAGCAAATATTTTAAAAGATGATATCCTACGAGCGTGACAAAAACGAAATTGTTCAACAGCAATGTCCTCGGGTGGGAATTTTTCACGAATAAATTCCAAAACATCCTCGGATGTTGTATCTGGGGTAAATCTAGATACGAATAGTTGCTTCCTATGTGGAACAACCGACAGTCTCTTTCGACCCTCAGCAGGAATCTGAACCTCGCTCGTCTGGGACCCAGATGCGGTTCCTACTGTATCTTTAGGTACTGTCAGCACCGAATTCTGTGCCTCAGGTTGGCTTCCAGAAACAGGGTCACCTTCGGAACTGGCTGTTTCCATAGGCACAGTTGGCTCGCTTACCCCTGTGCTGACAGGAACTGCTGCAGCTATCGTGTGCTGCATTTTGTTCTGAGCTTGCTGTTCTTATAATTCAATCTTATTATTAAATTGTTCACAAACCGAATTGAACCCGTCATTGAGCTGTTTAAAAACTCGTGAAAGGTTTAAAGGCCATCTCGAGTCTGCCTCATATGATCTCGACTGTCATTTCCTTGCAGGACTCACATGCTCACATGAGACCGGTATGCATTTCAATGAAGTCTTTAACTCTGCCAGTAAATACTGCACATTTGACGTGCATGACCGATTCGCAGAGCCAGCAGATAACAAAAGAATCTTTAGTTGACATCGGAAGAGAACAACTTTTCTTGGTACAGATAAGAGCCATTATAAAGGAAAAAAAGGTTATTCAAAGAAATAGGAATACAATGTTGAATACCTCTAGTAAATTTGGCACTGGGATCAAATTCCAAAACCGCAAAGACACAAAACAACGAAAAGTATAAGAGCGCGAGATCGCGAATTTAATTATAAGCAAGAGAGCGCGAGAGAAAAATCTCTATCGACTCAGCGTGGCTTGTGGGGCACCAACAACTATACGCACGAACAGTTACAAATGTAAACCAAGCAAGCAAACAAGAGAGAGAGAGATATTAGGAGTACAGCAAGCTCGCAGAGAGTGAGAGCGCGAGAGTGGGAAAGAGATTACTCGAGATTTAGCAAGTTCAGTGCGTGTAATTTACACGATTAAACAAATCCAATAGAAATGTTAAAATAACAATAACCGTGTACCCGTTTATTGGAAGATTTATTTAAAAACACTAACACAGTTGTAAGGCTAAGCTTTGTTTATAAACAAACGCAAGACACTCGCAAAAATCACTGAAAAACACAAAAAACTTAGAGCACAAAAGTAAAAACAACCGTTCACAAGCGACGCTAAATCGAATTATGTATATTATTTTTATTATTTTTATATCCTGGCGATGAGATCTCGACGTTCTGGATCTTTTGGATGGTATATAAATATTAAATTAGACATCTATATATTATATGGGGACTTAGTGCACTTAATCATAATCTTTAGGAATCGCGTAGGTAACCACTTTTTTTGCAGCATAGAACAAAAAAAATAAAAAAACTATAAGAATTTGGGTGGAATGAAGGACGCGGCAATCGGACATTCAAGTGAACTCCATAGCGGTGACTTCTCAATGAGCCTCCGGTTACACATGCACGTTCGTTTTTTGGCTGTCGTTTAGGTTAGGTTAGGTTAGGATGGCAGCCAGACAACAGCCTGGCACACTAAGACCTCTGTTGTGGTATCGTATGATCTCATTTCCTTAGGGTCCCCATCTTGGTGTGTCAACCTTTAAATTTGTTGATCAGCACGTCCCCCGCCCGGAGGATTTGGGGCTTTAAGCCTGCCGGCATGTGCGCCAACAAGCCAGTGGCCTGTGAGAACTCGAATTAGCATGCCACACTCTGTGCGGCTGAATTTGAGTAGTTCTGATGTTTTTTTAATATTTATTTTAGGCCATGTCTGGTAAGACATACGGCACTGTGGTGTGTTTTGCCAAGGAGTATTAGCTATGTTGTTGTATTGTTTTTTAATATTTAACTTGCAAGTTCTCATAGGCATGCCGACACTCTCCTTTTCTGGAAGGAGAGGTATGGTGGTGCCTTGCCTGGCTAGCTCGTTATGCAATTAACCAACGTGTCCGTCTATTTTGGAGCCGTCTGTATATAAACAGATTGCGGGGTAGTCCGAATGACTCCACTGATGCACAAAGCAACCATGCGCTGTACTTTGTTAAGGGGAATCAAGATGCGTTGTTTGTGTAGAGCGGCTCACCACAGAGTCACTGTGTATTGTGAGGAGTTGAATAACTCCCCACAAATATCAGCAGCAGGAATAACGGATGGCCGGCCGCTTACCAGTTACGCTGCGAATTAGCGTAGTAGCGGCGCGGCGAAGAGAGTTCGGAGAACTAGGATAGGAGAAAGAACTCTGATGAAGAGAGTTTGGAGAGTGAGAGTTTGGAGACTAATAGCCTCTTACCATAGAGTCCATCCGTGTGAAACGGTTGGGATTTTTGACAAATGTGAAACTCAGATGCTCATCTTAACATTAACGAAGGGGGACTTCAACTTGGAAAAACTGTCGCAAAATGGCGTTCTCCTAATCTTATTGTACAATAATACAATAAATAGCATAAGATAATAGTTAAAATTCATATCTGTACTTTTATGACATATGCTATAACGAGTATGCATAGATATTGCTGACTGGGGGAGAGCCTGTCCTCCCGTACCCCACCCATCGATCTCACTACGCCTGTGTCTAGCCAATATTAATATGGCAAATTTGTAAACAAAGCCAAATGAGTGCTGTTTTGGTAAGTTATTGCAACTTTGGAACTTAATAGGAGTACATAGTACACTTTTAATTAATATTTGTTATTATTTACGAAGTGCAGAACATATTCTGAGACTTAGCTGTAAACATTGATGTTTTCGTTTACAGAACAGCTTATATTTTGGCCCACACATAGCAACCTGTTGGCAAATGCTTTTCCGCTCATAACAAACTACAACTAATTCTACGATAGGCAAAAAACAATGAGCTCAAGAATTATATAATTTTTTCCCGCCATCGATTTGATTTGTTCTCGCAGTTATCGTTCCATTTTTCACAGTCAAGAGGAAGAATTCAGAGTTGTACCGAAAAAACATCGCCTAACTATCGCATGAATGAGCCCGTCAAAATTGGATGGCGGACTAGCTGGGAAATTTTCGGAACGGCAAAACCTTACGGACCATCCGTTCAACGGATGGTGGATGGAGCTCTGTGGGAAGACCCTATAAAAGAACGGAGAATGAGAGAGTGAAGCGGGACGGCAGCAACAAATGGAACTGCAGTTTGAAGCCGGGCAAGAAGGACAACGGGCTCAAACAGGAGCCAAGGACTTTGGACCTGGAGTAGAGAGATTCAGCGGCCAGAGCGCAAGAGGGAAATAACGGTTCCCGGAGGCCCTATATAATGCCGCCGCAACTGGATCAGTCGATCACGAGGAGTCAATCCGTCAAGATCAGTCAAGATATCAAAGTGAACAAGTCAGTCAACCAGTGCCAAGTAATCTACAAGTAAAACACAAGTCAAGTCGTCGGAAGCAGCGCCGTGGGAGCCTACAAGGAGCAAGATCGCTACGTCGAGACGTTTGGGATTGGAGCATCAGGAATCTCCGAATTAAGACACAGGTAGCTGAGGTCCAAAGGGCATCGCACGGCTAAGTCAAGACAAACTGTTCCTACTCCTGTTACGACTAAATCCTCGCATTACGCCTGGCGTGTCTCTGTGAGACGAGCAGGGAAGTCCTGCGACAAGTGATCGTGAACTCGGGGCGAACCATCTAAGCCCAGGGTGCCTTGTTTCAAGCACTACTTTGGCGGGTCCCGGCGTCAGCCCAGTCCGTCAAGTGGAAATCGACTAGCCATTTCAAGGCGCTGTCCTAGAGAAAATAGGTCGGTTGTCATTTCAAGGCGCTGTCCTAGAGAGAATAACCCGGTTGACATTTTAAGGCGCTGTCCTAGAAAGAATAGGCCGGTTGTCATTCCAGTTAAGTGAACTAAGAAGGAAAAACATAAGTCCATGACACTTTCTACGATGGCAGAGGGTTGGTAAGTCGAGCAGGCGCAACCTCGCAAGAGCAGGCGCAACCTCGCGCAACCTCATTCAAAGGCGTTATTTCCAATAGAATAAGAATACAGAGATGGATTACAACGATAAAAGGTCATAAAGTTACATTTAGAATAGTTTAAATTTAACATGTTAATCATGCACCACGTATACAAACAGTCAAGATCTAATTGAAGGATCTAATTGAGCTAGATAAACACATGGACAAACATAGGTTAACATCATCTGCATACATTAAAACGGTAGATGATTTTATAACATTAGGTAGATCATTAATCATTAAGCCAAAGAGTAAACGACCCAGGTGGCTACCCATCTAATCTAATCTAAATTAGAAGTAACATTAATTATTTTGGAAATTCTATTGTTAAAACAGACCATTTGAGTTCTATTAGAAAGGTAGGAAAGTATCCACTCAAGTAGATTAGAAGAAAAACCTAAAAGGGATAATTTATAAATAAGAAGCCTGCGGTTCACTGAATCAAAAGCTTTAGAAAAAATCTGTATAGATCACATCAGTCTGATGATGTGTCAGAAAACCTCTAGTAAATAAAGTCGTAAATTCCAGTAGGTTAGTAGAAGTAGAACGATATCTAGTGAAGCCATGTTGACAAGGTGAAATAATAAATCGGCAATGATGCTGCAACTGGCAGGTTATAATTTTTTCAAAAAGTTTAGGAATTGAACTAAGCTTAGCAATACCACGATAATTTGAGATATCAGACTTGTTCCCTTTCTTAAACAATGGCACAATGAAGGATTCCTTCCATATGGATGGAAATCTTCCTTGACTTATGGACAAATTAAATATCATTGTTAAGGGAAGAGCAAGATAGGATGAGCAGTTGCTGAGTATACAACTACGTATTCTATCAGGACCCGGTGAAAATGAGAGCTTGAGAGTATTAAGACTCTGTAGAACATCAGAAACATTAATGACTGGTTTAAAGATAGAATTCAAATGAGGTAGAGGGTATGGATAATCTAAATTAGTAACACTATTGCATTCTGTATATGTCGATTGAAAAAAATCAGCGAATAAGTTGGAAATATCATTGTCATCAGATGCTACATTATTATTGAGAAAAAGAGAAGGAGGGAAGCAGTTAGATTTCCGTTTAGAATTGCCTTTTTGGAGTTCCAGATGATGTATATCTTCCGGATGATGTACGCGATTATTAACAAGACTGTTAGAGCAAAGGCAGCGTAGGCAGCTATTTGATGATGCTGCACCTGACTCAGTTGATGAGGCCGGACTTGGTGGTCAATTGTCTTTAAGTCTTCTTGAAGGTTATCCAACTTTTTGTAGATGTAGTCGGTTGGTTTGGTCGCAACAATTGTATTTTCCGTGGATGTTGGTTTTATATAATGGCTTATATTTCCAAAGCGACTAAAAGTGGAATGTAACTCACTTGTAATCGTCCCTACCGTCCTTATGCTGATATTGGCATTTTGCAGAATGATTGCAGATCCATTGCGTAACGTTTTGCATAGATCCTTTTGTTTGGCTGTGAGGTTTTTATCCAAACCATATCGGACTTAGATTCAACAACTTCGCAACGTGGGGAGGTTTGATTGTTAAACAGTTCAAATACACACCGATCTTCTGCGTTGAATACTGTTTGATGAGTAAAACAGAGGTGAACATTGGCGGGTACAGTTAAGCATCCATGAAATTCTTCCTCAGTCAAACTCATGAATTGATCCCTGTGGGCATTGACAACGATGATGCTTGACCATAGTTTGAATGAAGTCCATTCTCTGGAGTCCCATGTTGGGATGGAGATAATGCTGTACACTTCTTGTGATGTTGTCGACACCAATGGTAACGTTATCCGAACTATGACATGAGTGTCTGTTGTCGTACCTTCTGCTCGCATGATTCTGTTAAGTTAAATCGCATTTTCTGTTGATACTGGAAGCATTTGATCTGGTGCTAAATGGTCTCTAATTTGGTCGAGTTGCTCTGTCAGTGGTTTCGGAGACACCAATGCGGGAATTATTGTCCGATGGCGGATGTCTGTTAGCACTTTTGTTATGTCTGTTTGAATTCGTTGCTGACTGGTGGTTAATAACGTCAAATGGGCTGTCAACACCATGTAAGCTTGCGCAAGGTGTGCCCCCTGATACCTTCTATTCTCCTGCTTGATCGCGGCAATATGGCGCTCTAGGGTTTTCAGTCGAACATCCGTGGCTGACTTATCCCTTTTTACTAGGTTAATGGTTGAATCCAAAATTGAAGTTTGGTTTTTTAGCAATTCCATTAAAAACCCTTCGTTCTTTTCCACCTTGTTTATTGTTTTGGCCATATTTTCAGCATAATTTAATTTGGACGTTGATGCACTATGGTCAGTACAAACAAGTGGCCCTTACGACACCAAGCAAAGCTTGTTACGCGCGGAGCCCTAAACCGTTTTGGGCAAATAAGCGAAATCGCGGACATGGAAAAATACGATATAACAATAGACAGTTTAAGAATACATGCTCACAAAGAATTTACAAATTATTTGACGACAGAAAATACATAAGTTTATTATAATTAGTAGCATTAGGGGTATCAAACAGTAAGACGTGGCACAGTGATCTATAATCGTTATACAGAACACGAAAAGGATCATGCAGGGCATAATTAGATCTACATATTGGTAGGGACAACGGACGAAAACGGCGATCTGTTCTACAGGGTACATTCCAGTTAAGTGAACTAAGAAGGAAAGGGTAGTCGACATCACCATTAATACGTTTGTGTAAAAACATAACTCCATGTCACTTTCTACAATGGCAGAGGGTTGGTAAGTCGAGCAGGCGCAACCTCGCAAGATAAGAGGGCAATCGACTACCTGCGTCCCAGTTGAATCCTCTCAGAGCAAATAGAAGGAATTGTTTTTGGACATACTCTAACATATTTTGGTAACAGCTAATTTGAGGAGACCATATACAAGAGCAATATTCCATAGACGGACGAACAAGAGAAACGTACAAAAGCCTTGTTGTGTAAGGATCATCGAACTCCCTTGACCAACGTTTCATAAATGCAAGAAGACTTCTGGCTTTATTAGATATAGTAGATATATGGTCTTTAAAACTAAGTTTATGATCAAATAAAATAGAATAAGAATACAGAGATGGATTACAACGATAAAAGGTCATAAAGTTACATTTAGAATAGTTTAAATTTAACATGTTAATCATGCACCACGTATACAAACAGTCAAGATCTAATTGTAGGTCATTATATGAGCTAGGTAAACACATGGACAAACATAGGTTAACATCATCTGCATACATTAAAACGGTAGATGATTTTATAACATTAGGTAGATCATTAATCATTAAGCCAAAGAGTAAACGACCCAGGTGGCTACCCTGTGGCACTCCAGAAGTAACATTAATTATTTTGGAAATTCTAGTGTTAAAACAGACCATTTGAGTTCTATTAGAAAGGTAGGAAAGTATCCACTCAAGTAGATTAGGAGGAAAACCTGAAAGGGATAATTTATAAATAAGAAGCCTGTGGTTCACTGAATCAAAAGCTTTAGAAAAATCTGTATAGATCACATCAGTCTGATGATGTGTCAGAAATCCTCTAGTAAATAAAGTCGTAAATTCCAGTAGGTTAGTAGAAGTAGAACGATATCTAGTGAAGCCATGTTGACAAGGTGAAATAATAGATCGGCAATGATGCTGCAACTGGCAGGTTATAATTTTTTCAAAAAGTTTAGGAATTGAACTAAGCTTAGCAATACCACGATAATTTGAGATATCAGACTTGTTCCCTTTTTTAAACAATGGCACAATGAAGGATTCCTTCCATATGGATGGAAGTCTTCCTTGACTTATGGACCAATTAACTATCATTGTTAAGGGAAGAGCAAGATAGGATGAGCAGTTGCTGAGTATACAACTACGTATTCTATCAGGACCCGGTGAAAATGAGAGCTTGAGAGTATCAAGACTCTGTAGAACATCAGAAACATTAATGACTGGTTTAAAGATAGAATACAAATGAGGTAGAGGGTATGGATAATCTAAATTAGTAACACTATTGCATTCTGTATATGTCGATTGAAAAAAATCAGCGAATAAGTTGGAAATATCATTGTCATCAGATGCTACATTATTATTGAGAAAAAGAGAAGGAGGAAAGCAGTTAGATTTCCGTTTAGAATTGACAAAAGAAACTAAAGTTAAGGATTGCTTTTGAAATCACACTTACAACGAAACAGGTTATTTTTTATAACAGTCAAAATTGTACTGAATAAATTCCGCCTTAGCCGAACTATATTTGGCAAAGTCTGTCTGAAAGCCGGATATTTAAAACCGTTTAAACAGTCTAGTTTTTTTATGCTTTAGATAAGATAGTTGCCGGGTAAACCATGGAGAGCTGTAAGAATTCTTCATGGAGTGTAGCGCTTGCTCGGAGCATGAGATACTTTTAGTGGCTCCATCTGTGGCTCAAGGTTAGCGTAGAAGTGGCGCCACATAGGGCATGCCTAACAGGGGGTGGTGGGAGTTCATCCGTTCAACAGTGGCAAGTGTCAATTGTCAGAACAATTCACCTTAGCTTCAAGTCGGGGTTACGAATAGATTGGAGGCGCTACATGCTGTCTTTCCATATCCGGCAGCAGCAGAAGCAACACCTAGTTTTCCTACAAGTGTCTGACAAATCGTTGAGAAAAAGTATCGCGAAGTGCCGAGGGAAAGGATTGTCTTTTCTTCTAGTTCAAGCCAGAGTCTGGTGAGTTTAGTGATCAGGGGATTTTATATGGTTATTTAGACGCGAATTTTGTTCAGGCAAACGGCTGAGAGCAGCGTACGCAGAGAACATCGGAAAGACGGAAGAAAAACGGAAGCTGACACCCCAACCATCGCAACCGACATCCGGAAAAGCAGCGACACCCCGGAGAATCATTCCCAGGGGTCAGGGATGGCAGAGGACAGAGCCGGCGACATCTTATATAACCTAAACCCTACTCCTAAGTCTTCATACTTATATCTAAACGTAAAATTAGTTTGAAGTAGCCTAGTAATTGTCGTCAGAACCGTTCCCCAATTCCCTTTCCCGATCAACCCGAATAAGCCTTCCAAATCGACCAGCTGAGAGGAATATAATTCCAGTGGCGACCAGAGCCTAGTTCCAAGAGAGCCAAGGGTTTCGATCATATTTGGCATATTTGGCAGTCTGCTGTACGCGCTAAATCTCGGCGGCCGTTTTCGTCGCGCTCCTCTACGAAGGAGAGGAGGGAACAATGGAGCAATCAGTGAACAATGTCGCGGCGTGAAAAGTTGTTGTAACATTTAAATGCATGCGAAATAAGCGGGTGTAACATATTAACCCCATAAAGCCCTGTTTTTTTCTGGGTCGGCCAGGAGCATTCCCCATCTTCTTTTCCATTTCTACTTGCTTTTCCCCCTGAAATAGCAACACCCACACCACGAGAAAGCGCTTTCGTCGTTGGATTTGGAGCATGCGGTGAGTCAAAATTTCGATATCATTTAAAATAAATTGAAAAGAAAAAGGAAAAAATGCAATAGCAAAGAGATGAAGGTTAAAGACTAACGGAAAAAGGGAGCAGAAAAGGGAGAGCAGTAAATGTATGATGACACCAAAACCATCGAACCTGGAAATGTTCGACGGTCGATCGCACATGTTCGCACTATTTTTAATTCGGGCACTTATTTAGAAGAGAAAAACAAGGCATGACTCTCCAGTTATAGTTATTGGAAATAACCAAAACCAGATGACCTGTGTTGAAAGCATTTAAAATCCTATTGAAGCTTTTTGTTAAACCAGATACCGCTCAAACGAAAATTTAGTTCGAATTTCTTTTTGCATGAATTTATTTATTAAATTTTTATTTTTTATCTTTTATCATTGATTCATATTATTAATGCCCTTGCTTATGAATGAATTCCAATACCCTGTTTACAATTTTAAGAACCATATTTCGTGCGTAATAAATATTTTTATAATGTTTTGAAAAATCCCGAGTTGGTGGCAGCTAGGTTAATCAGCATGTAGAATATCATTTAAAAAAAAGGGGTCGCTCCGGCAATGGCCACTATGGAATTGAGCGACCGAAGGAAGGGTGGGCAGACAGGGGTCCTCCGAAAACATCGATGGAGGCCCAAAAGGAAGGAATTCAGTAGCCAATCGAAATCTCTATTCTACCAGCAAGTCTTGTGTTTGTGTGTCTCTTTTCTCTCAGCATATCAGTATAGCACGCGAATTATCTAATTGTCATTTAAGGGGGCACCGATGAATACGAGCAAGATCATCACCCCAATAGCTGACGAGCCGAGCCGGACAACCTTTTTTTTTGCGTGCGCTTGCATTTCATCTACCACATCTCGCCCAGAATTTTGTTCCAGTGTAGCTACCCGTTACATTTATGAATAATTAAGTTAAATAATAATGATAATTTGATTGGCGCCCAACGTGGGGCCACATATATTTTATGTGACTTACACGCACATACATTCGACTTTGCTGAGATCTTTAATAACCAAGGGGTGGGTGGAAAAGATAAGTTGTGTTGACAGTTATTCTTTTAGCCAAAGTTGCTCCAGTTGTTAAGATATTAGTTTCGACTTATAAGTTGTTCAGAAGCTTAGGATAACGGAATCAAAGAAAAAGATAAAGATCAAGGCATGATTCCGGCCACTGCAGACACTTTATAAGCCGAAGCAATTCCTTTTGTGTATTCTGTACACAGTGTGGCTCGAGTTGGTGCTGATCAGACGCATAGGATAAGCAAGTGCGCTTGTTCACAACATTCAAGACGCTTGACCACGGATGATAGCTGATGATAGTTGAACATATGCATTTATCATACATTCGCATAGGAAAAACTGAGTTAATATTTTTTCTAGCAAGAAATCCTCAGGCCACGGATGATGATAGAAGGCATGTGCCCGACATTATTACAGAGTGCAATTGTCAGCGTGGAAAAGAGAAGGCGAACATGTTCGCTTCTATTTATCCACGGCGGACACTTGTTGTTCTTGTCGTCGCGGACAAGAGATAAGCAAAACTCTGAAGACTTTTTCTATTTCTCTTTTGTGCTGATTGAAACCTTTTGTTTGTATTTAAAGTGATTTATTTTGCATGTAGTTAGCTATGCTTGCAGGCCACAAAATTTTATGCGATCTTGTTGAAGATTTTCTTTTGTCGATATTTGAACTATTCAAAGTTACAATTTTTTATTATAATTATTATTACATAATTATTATAATTTTTAATTACTATTAATATTTTATATTGTATTGAACCATCTCATTATTTTTCTTAAAACGCCGCGTTGGTTAATCGAATTAGGGGAATTTTTGCTGTCCACATGCGAAGTTGTTTCGATACAAGGGAGCACAACAATAGAACAGCGGATCGACATTGCTCGTCACTAGGCCTCATAAATCCTAATTCCCAATCACTTACTTACGCTTTACAATTTAGTTTAAATTATTATTAGTTCATTTATATTTTTAGTGAAAACCTCGCAGTAAGGATTCACATAATATTTGTTAGCCATTATTTTTGCCGTTTTCATTCATAATGATTGACCCAGAAGAAGTCGTAAATCCAGCTCCTTCGCCCAAGTGCGATATCAGTGCAAAACCTTTGTCTGAGGCTCCGCAAATTAGGACTAAGTGTGGACATGAATTCCACAAAGCATGCATGGAAAACCATGGTAAAACTCACAGCACTTGCCCGACTTGTAAGTCGATATGTTTTGAGAAGGGGTCAGGGGAAGGGTCAAACCCCACCTGTGGGTCAAGTTGGTTCAGATACGTCAGGAATTACAATGCAAAATATAGGGAAAATTGTCGAGCGACAGGTCAAAAGCATGGAGAATAATTTGTTAGCAGAGCAGAATGTCTCCGGAGATCAGCTTCAGGAGATGCAAGCAACAAGACCCAATTCCCAATTCCTTTGTATCGAAAAAACTCAATAAGGCCCAGAGAAATTATTCGGTTACAGAGCAAGAGTGCTTGGCCGCCATAATTTGTATAAAAAGATTTCGCGCTTATGTTAAGGGCCACGAATTCACGGTAATCACAGACCATGCGTCGCTTAAGTGGTTGATGTCGCAAACAGATTTGCACTCTAGATTGGCAAGGTGGGCTTTGAAACTACAGAGCTTTAATTTTAAAATCGAACATCGTAGTGGCAAGCTAAATGTTGTCCCTGATGCCCTATCGAGGGTTAATGAAGAGGAGATTGCTGCAATTGATGCAAGCCACGGATTGCTTGTCGACTTAGAATCGTCCCAGTTTAAAGATCCAGAATATGTAGGTTTGATTGAGAAGGTTGAGTCTAATGTTAGCAGTCTTCCTGATCTCAAAGTAGCAGATGGTTTCGTGCTTCGAAGAACTGAACATTCGTCTGGCGAGCCAATTCATGACAATTTTTGCTGGAAGTTATGGATTCCTTCGGGTTTGGTACCGGCAGTGCTCAGAAAGGCTCATGATGATCCGTTAGCGTCGCATGGAGGCGTTCACAAAACTTTGGAGAGGCTAAGGCGATATTATTATATGTGTAAAATGAACAAGGCTCCAAACCAAGCGTTGCGACCTCCAATGGGAAAGGCTCCGGAATCAGCGAGGGCTTTTCAGAAATTGTATATAGATTTCCTAGGACCGTACCCAAGATCAAGAAGTGGGAACATTGGAATCTTCATTGTGTTAGATCATTACAGCAAATTCGTGTTTTTAAGGGCAGTAAAGAAGCTAACGGCAGATGTGGTTGTGAAATACATGCAGCAGGTGCTCTTTCATGTTTTTGGTGTTCCCGAATCGATTATGTCTGATAATGGATCGCAATTTAAGGCAGAAGCTTTCCAGAAGCTCTTGAGAGAGTACAAGCTAGCTCACACTTTGACTGCTGTTTACTAGCCTCAGTCCAATGCCTCTGAGCGGGTAAATCGTTCAGTGATAGCGGCTATCCGATCCTATGTGCGTAGTGACCAGAAGGATTGGGACGAGCAGTTAAGCAGCATTTGCTGTGCCCACAGATCAGCTGTTCATTCGAGCCTAGGGACGTCACCGTACATGCTGTTTCATGCTGTTTGGGCAGCACTTCATTTCGTCGGGTGCCACATACAAGCTGTTGAGAGCTCTCAGTTTACTGGAGGATAGGACTTTAGCATTTTCCAAGGAGGATTCGCTTGAGCTTATCCGTAGCAAAGCTCTGGAAGTAATGAAAAATCAGTTCGAGAAAAACGAAAGGAAATATAATTTAAGATCCAGGGAAGTGTATTACCACGAAGGACAAGAAGTTTATCGCAGGAACTTCAAGCAGAGTAATTTCGCTGCTGGGTATAACGCGAAGTTGGGAACGGCCTTTGTAAAGTCGCGAGTGAGGAAAAGGATTGGGCAAGCTTGTTATGATCTCGAGGATCTGCAAGGGCGATATGTGGGGCGCTTTCACGCAAAGGACATAAAGCAGTAGGTCCAGTCTTGCAAGCTTGGTTGGTATCATCCTTGGAGTGTCGACCCCCAAGTCTGATCTTGAGGGGGGAGTATTTTGTAGCGCTTGCTCGGAGCATGAGATACTTTTAGTGGCTCCATCTGTGGCTCAAGGTTAGCGTAGAAGTGGCGCCACCTAGGGCATGCCTATCAGGGGGTGGTGGGAGTTCATCCGTTCAACAGTGGCAAGTGTCAATTGTCAGAACAATTCACCTTAGCTTCAAGTCGGGGTTACGAATAGATTGGAGGCGCTACATGCTGTCTTTCCATATCCGGCAGCAGCAGAAGCAACACCTAGTTTTCCTACAAGTATCTGACAAATCGTTGAGAAAAAGTATCGCGAAGTGCCGAGGGAAAGGATTGTCTTTTCTTCTAGTTTAAGCCAGAGTCTGGTGAGTTTAGTGATCAGGGGATTTTATATGGTTATTTAGACGCGAATTTTGTTCAGGCAAACGGCTGAGAGCAGCGTACGCAGAGAACATCGGAAAGACGGAAGAAAAACGGAAGCTGACACCCCAACCATCGCAACCGACATCCGGAAAAGCAGCGACACCCCGGAGAATCATTCCCAGGGGTCAGGGATGGCAGAGGACAGAGCCGGCGACATCTTATATAACCTAAACCCTACTTCTAAGTCTTCATACTTATATCTAAACGTAAAATTAGTTTGAAGTAGCCTAGTAATTGTCATCAGAACCGTTCCCCAATTCCCTTTCCCGATCAACCCGAATAAGCCTTCCAAATCGACCAGCTGAGAGGAATATAATTCCAGTGGCGACCAGAGCCTAGTTCCAAGAGAGCCAAGGGTTTCGATCGAGCATATTTGGCAGTCTGCTGTACGCGCTAAATCTCGGCGGCCGTTTTCGTCGCGCTCCTCTACGAAGGAGAGGAGGGAACAATAGAGCAATCAGTGAACAATGTCGCGGCGTGAAAAGTTGTTAAAAAAGCCTAGTCTGTAGCGATCCTGGCTTACCGCCATTCCCCGCAGTCCAATGAAATGAAGCGGCAGAATAGTGTTAAGTAGAGTAAGTGGCGAGAGCGAGAGTGGTTTTTTTAGTTTTTTTTTGCTGTGAAAAAAGGGTTAAAGTGCCTAAACAGTGGTCATCGCGGAGGAATAAGCGAGAAAATAACATTTAAATGCATGCGAAATAAGCGGGTGTAACATATTAACCCCATAAAGCCCTGTTTTTTTCTGTGTCGGCCAGGAGCATTCCCCATCTTCTTTTCCATTTCTACTTGCTTTTCCCCCTAAAATAGCAACACCCACACCACGAGAAAGCGCTTTCGTCGTTGGATTTGGAGCATGCGGTGAGTAAAAAATTTCGATATCATTTAAAATAAATTGAAAAGAAAAAGGAAAAAATGCAATAGCAAAGAGATGAAGGTTAGAGACTAACGGAAAAAGGGAGCAGAAAAGGGAGAGCAGTAAATGTATGATGACACCAAAACCATCGAACCTGGAAATGTTCGACGGTCGATCGCTCATCGAAAACATCGATGGAGGCCCAAAAGGAAGGAATTCAGTAGCCAATCGAAATCTCTATTCTACCAGCAAGTCTTGTGTTTGTGTGTCTCTTTTCTCTCAGCATATCAGTATAGCTCGCGAATTATCTAATTGTCATTTAAGGGGGCACCGATGAATACGAGCAAGATCATCACCCCAATAGCTGACGAGCCGAGCCGGACAACCTTTTTTTTTTTGCGTGCGCTCGCATTTCATCTACCACATCTCGCCCAGAATTTTGTTCCACTGTAGCTACCCGTTACAGGAGGCGAGAGGGAAATGTACATCAAATAGACGGTAAGGGACTTCATAAAAGTACCCAACCGCATCATCAACAGGAAGGTCAACTAGATATGACCAGCTTACTGTAGATAAAGATTCCACAAGTTAAGCGTAATCAGTCCTTCTAAAACATAAACTGCGCTGTTCATTTATAACAGTCCTAGGGGTATTAAAAAATCCATTAATACAGAGCTGAAAAGTAGGATTATAATAATCTTCAGGTAAAGATAGTGGAGGAAAACGACTAACTTCAGCATCGCCACTATCAAAAACAAAGAATATGTCTAGAAGACGGCCAATATGATTGGGAATCCTGTTAACTTGCTGCAAAGATAGTTCAACTAGACCATCAACAAAGTCATGTTGCATCCTAGGAATTATTGCCAATGAGTCATTACTCTCCAGCCAAGAAATATTGGGAAGATTAAAGTCACCGAGAACAATAAGTTGGTCAGTTTCAGCAAGCAACAAGGAGATAGACTGTATGGCGGACAGGTGCAATAGATACACGTTAAGTTCCGAGCAAGGGGGTATATAAGAGCAAGTTAGAAAAATACTAGTTTTTGGGAAAGATATTTTTACGGAAATAAATTCAATACAAGATGATTCAGAAATATCAACAAGCTCAGAAGTTAAATTGGATTTGACTCCAATTAGAACGCCTCCACCTCTACGGGTCAGACGATCCTTCCGATAAACAAAAAAGTTATTAGACAAAATCTCACTATCGTGTACGGATTGGTTAAGCCAGGTCTCAGTGAATACTATAACATTGGCTTCAAAAATTTAGCTGTTTTTATAAAGCATAGAAAGCTTACTAAGGAGCCCCCGAAAATTCTGATAGGAAATTAGGAAATTTAGTTTTTTGAATTTAAAGCAGAGCTTGGTGTTAACGAGGTAGTCATGGAAAGGGAGCTATTTTTTATACCCGTTACTCGTAGAGTAAAAGGGTATATTGTATTCGTGCAAAAGTATGTAACAGGGAGAAGGAAGCTTTTCCGACCCTATATAGTATATATATTCTTGATCAGGATCACTAGTCGAGTCGGACTAGCCATGTCCGTCTGTCCGTCTGTCCGTCCGTATGAACGCTGAGATCTCGGAAACTATAAAAGCTAGAGGATTGGCATTTTGCATGCATATTCTTGGAGTTCCCACGCAGCGCAAGTTTATTTCAATATGGTGCCACGCCCCCTCTAACGCCCTCAATCGCCCTAAACCATTTTTTGAAAGGTGTCTTGCGCCGACACCTTTAAAGATTTTGGAAAAGTAAAAATGCCGTTTTATTGTGATTATCAATACCTATCGAAATGTAGAAAAAATTTTTCAAATCGGACCATTCGTTAAAAAGTTATGCCCGATCAAAGATTTTATATATCTATCTCCCTCGCACTCCTTTAGCTGAGTAACGGGTATCTGATAGCCGGGGCACCCGACTATAGCGTTCTCTCTTGTTTTTTTATATACTCATAAACAATTCTATTAGCAGGCCAGAAATTGGGGTCAAGATGTTTGGGGAACAGTCCATCTTAAATGAAGAGTAATCTCTTATCTGTTTAAAATTAAATTTGGTGATGTCAGAAGGGAGGAAGGGAGAGGTTTGTGACAATATGATGCATCACGTCATTTACTGTTAGTACTGCATTCAACCTTGACACAAAAATCGATTTCCTAGGTACCATAACAGTGAATGGTACCGGAGAAGAGAGAGCTGGGCTATGGCTATTTTTCCTAGGGATCATGCTAGAAAATGGGACAGGAGGAGGTGCAAGAGTATTAGCTAGAGGGAGAACGAGGTGCGGCAGAGCCCCCGAAGTGGCAACAGCCGGCGACCGGTTAGTAGGCCCTAACGACTCAGGCGAAACTACGGTCAGCGAATCTGGCCGAGATTGCACCCTGGCATCGGTCGTTGATGACTCGTTTCCAATGGGATCGTCCTTATCGCGCGACACATATCTTGCAGTGGGGCTGGGAAGAGAGAGGTTGCTCGAGAGATCTGGAACATGTAAATGATACTTGTTTTAATGATACTTGTTTTAGAAGGATCCGACCTTTAAAATTGGAGTCGAAAACATTAAATCGACTTAATAAGTCCGTAAAACCAGCACGTAAAGCTTGGAACTCCAGCTCCGTTTGCCTCATAAATGCACCAGGTTGGCATTAGACCTAGTACGATCAGCAATTTGGGCCGCACTATGCCCAAAGTCTGCACATTTGGTGTGCGCAATGTTTTCGCATAGCCAGCAACTAACAGTCGGCTGCCGAGAAGTGATTTTGCCAATAAATTGGCAACCAACAACACAGCAGGCAGACATTGTTTACAAATTGAAGTAAGATAAATGTAGAATGTAGAAAAATGTAAACAAAAAGCTTTAGATGAGTGCCAGCAAACAGCTGTGTGGCTAAGAAACCCAGAAGAAAGAAAAGAGCGCGAAAAGACCAATTCAGCAAAAACCCGTTAACTCATAAATGACTGAAGTTGGGAGATGTAGCAGAGCAAAACGGTGCGAGAGAGCGCCAAAACAACAAAGTAAATAAGAAACAATAAACAATGCACAATGCACTCGCGTTGTTAATTTTTTTTCAATATCTTAATAAAGAATGATGGTTTAACACAAATCAATAATTTGCATTCAAACGGCGGGCTCAACCGAGTTGAGAATGAAAACTTTAGGAATATAAAAATCACAAATTTCGACACTAAGCGAATAAATGGGGGAGCGAATGTAAAACACGTCCGTATACAACAGAGAGAGCAGCGTTTGTGATGCGTTTACCTAGACTGTCAACGCGATCCGAGCAAGACCCTAGTGGGACCGTCCGGGACAGAGCCAGGGACAGGCGGTTGTGTGTCTATAGGCATTGTCCTGTAGAACGCAGCACCTGTTCATTCTAGTCTGAGAACGGTAGCGCTTCCCTAAGCCCACACGGCCGATCTCCTTGTGAGTCCGAGGCGCTACGAGTAATCATCGAGCTACACGGAGCTACAGGGAGCTGCAGGACCAGAGCACGGAGTCAACGAGGCAAGCAAACCACCGAGGGACGCAACAAAGTGCAGAAACGAGCAAACGACACCGAGGCCCACGAGCGGCGATACCAAGGCCAATCGAGCCATCAAACCCGCTGTAATCACACCCGCAATAAACCCAATTCGAACCCGTGGGACAAACACACAACTTCTCTGAGCTAGCCGCACGAATCTCGTAGCGAGCAGACATACAAAATCAGTTCGCCCAAAACGTGATTGTCCCAGCAGTGAAAGCAACAAAAAGCAGAGTGGGGAAGAGTTGGATTCACCGTCTAAAAAAGGAGGACTTTGCCCATGTCTCACAGACAGTTAAACATTGCTCTGGTAGCAGATTGGAAGACATCAGAAAGGCATTGTCTGAATATTATTTACAGACTGAAAACGACCCCAAACTCGTCGATATCTGGGCCGAACTGGAAGCAAAATAAGGCGACAGATCAGGAACCAGTATTAATATAACAAACGCCGAGGGAAAAGACCTAGTGGCAAGTTTGAGTGTCGACAACATGCAGAAGGAGGCACAAAAGTGAGAACCAAGCCAGGAAAGGAAAACGACAGCACCAATACCGACCTCTACCCCCAGTAACCATTCGAGTTTTTGGAGCAAGTGGAGTGGTCCGCCAACACATACGGCCTGGACCTAGACATGATTTTCCGAGCGATGCCGGAATTACTCACCGGAAAAGCGTTAAAATGGTTCATTTTGAACAATAAACAGTGGAGAACCTGGCCGGATTTTATAGAAAGTTTCCACACTTATTTTCTGCCGAGAGACTTTTTCACAAAGCTGGCGGATCAAGTCAAGCTGAAGAAACAACAACAATAACGTCCAATGGAGACCACCACAGCAAGGCCAACGGCAGC
This sequence comes from Drosophila pseudotakahashii, assembly GCA_035046095.1. Classification (NCBI taxonomy): domain Eukaryota; kingdom Metazoa; phylum Arthropoda; class Insecta; order Diptera; family Drosophilidae; genus Drosophila; species Drosophila pseudotakahashii. Next base: position 1,039,403 of record JAWNOE010000094.1, read on the forward strand.
AGGCAACCGGCACACCCTATGAACGCCAGTAGACACCACAACAGGAGGCAGCCAACCCACGCGTTATGAAGGCCACCAAATACCATACAGAGGCCACGAGACACAACACACATCACAGACCCTCAGGAGGCCTGTCGGAAATGTGGCGGGTCCGGACACTGGGAACGCGGCTGTCGAAACCAGCGCCTGTTGTTTTGCTGGGTATGCGGTAAAGTAGGAGTCAGAAGCGTCGAGTGCTGCAAACGAGCGGGAAATGGCCAGCGATCTCAGCCGCAGAGAGCCGGAAGGGAATCGCAAAATGCTACCTCTCCAAACTACCTGGCATGCTAATCGAGGAGGAGCAGCAGTTGTCCGCAGCGGTGACGATTGGTGGAGGCACGTACAAAGCCACAATCGACACCGCGGTAACAGCAAGCTTCATAAGCGAAGAACTGGCGGGCAAACTTGCTGCCCGCGGAAAGATTACGAGGACAAGACGGCAAGTTAGGTTGGCAGACGGAAGATGCGGCGGAATGAACGCACAGCTCGATGTGGAAGTCGAATTAGGGAACAAACGACTGACCATGAGCCTGCTGATACTACCAGGGGTAGTGGATTTGTTGGTGTTGGGATGGAACTTTCTAACACGAGGCGGAACCGAGATAAAGTGTGCAGCCAGGAATCGACACTACTCCAAGAATCCAAAAACTCAAGGGGAAATCAATGCGAAGGTAGACGAGCTCCTTCAAATGGGGTTCATAGAGGATTCAAAGAGCCCATACAGCTCCCCCATCGTGATGGTGAGAAATAAGACAGGCAAGTGGAGACTATGCGTAGACTTCAGGCAGATGAACGCGAAGTCTGTAAAGGACGCCCACCCTTTGCCCCGCATAAACTACATCCTAGATCAGCTAAAGGAGGTGCGTTACATCAGCAGTTTGGACCTGAAGGATGGGTACTGGCAAATCCCATTGGAAGAAAGCAGCAGGCAATACACAGCTTTCACAGTGCCAGGCAAAGGACTATTCCAGTGGAGGGTAATGCCGTTTGGTCTACACTCGGCGTCCGCAACGTTTCAACGAGTTCTGGACCAAGTAATTGGACCCGAAATGTCACCTCATGCACTCGCCTACCAAGTTGACATCATAGTGATTGGACGCACGCTAGTGGAACACACAGAAAACCTTAAACCTAAAAAAACCATCGCCAAAATGGAACCACCCTCAACCGTCAAAGAACTTCGGCAGTACCTGGGAGTAGCGTCGTGGCACCGCCGATTTGTGCCAGATTTTGCAAAAATAATCAAACCATTGACTGACTTACTTCGCAAAGGCAGTAAATGGGAATGGACATAGGAGCACCAGATGGCATTTGAGGAAGTTAAGGCTAGACTTGTGGCAGATCCCGTATTAGCATGCCCGGATTTCAACAAAACGTTTACCCTACAAACGGATGCCAGCGACTACGGCATCGTAGCGATATTAACCCAGGACACGGAAAGAGGGGAGAAGGTCATATCCTACTCAAGCCGAACGCTCAACGGCGCTGAGAAGAACTACTCAACGACGAAAAAGGAGTGCTTGGCAATTGTCTGGGCGATCCGAAAACATAAGCCGTATCTGGAAGGCTACCACTTTAAAGTAGTTACCGACCATATGTACCTGAAGTGGCTCAACAGCATAGAAAGCCCTTCAGAAAGGATCGCCAGCTGGGCCCTGGAGTGGCAGCAGTACATCGGCGGCTTCAGCAGCGTGCAGTTGGTTTCAAGAGATGTGCGAAAAGATAAGGACCCAACCGCAAAAGTACCCGGGCTACGTTATGGAAGGCTAGAATCTTTATAGAAGCATACCACATAGAGCGAGCAGTGAGGATGTTGTTACGTGGAAGATGTGCGTCCCGAAAGCTCTACGGGAAACAGTGCTAAAGGAAAACCACGACTCACCAGCAGCTGGGCACGTTGGAAGCCGAAGGACAATAGCACGTCTGGCAGCCGATACTACTGGCCAGGTATGCATAGAGATGCCAGAGCCCACGTAAGGAAATGGGAAATCTGCATGAGATTCAAGCCGAATCAAATGCAAGCAGCGGGCAAAATGCTAACCCAAGTGCCAGAGGAACCGTGGAGATGGGTATCAGACAGCAATTCACCGCTCCCTATACACCGCAAGAAAATCCGACGGAGCGAGCAAATTGGACGGTCAAAACGATGATTTCGCAGGACGAGATCAGAGAACATGGGACGAAAAGTGGAGGGAGATCATGCTAGCCGTCAACTCAAGCATATCGGAATCCACTGGATACAGCCCATCGTTTCTTACCCAAGGCAGGGAGCCACGACTACCAAACGCCCTAAACGACAGAGAAACCTTAGGAGCCGGACGAGCCACGGAAACCCCGGATGAAAATGCCGAGAAGCTAAAGGAAATCTTTGAGATCGTAAGGCGGAATCTTGAGAAGGCCTCTCAGGATCAGGCTAGGTATTATAACCTAAAGAGGAGGCAATGGACGCCGGCGGTGGGCGACGTAGTCTGGGCTAAGGAACATCATCTATCAAAAGCTGCACAAGGATTTGCCGCAAAATTGGCACCTAGGTACGACGGGTCCTACCAGGTCGTAGATTTCGTCTCGCCGGTGATCTGCAATATACGGAACGGTAATACAAAGAAAGTGCGGACCATTCATGTTAGCGAGCTTAAACAACAACAAACACCAAACACAAGCGAGCAAACCGCGGAGGATTAACAGAAGCGAGAGTCATCCAGGATAACGCCAGGCAACAAGGATATTCACAAGGATATTACAATCACAAGGATATCACAAGGCCACACCAACAAGGATCTACCAACACGGACACGACACAAGAATACGCAGCTACACAAAAAACAAAAAAAAAAAAACCGGGAAGAGCCTAGAACTGTGGCGTCCGAGGTCGCGTTCCAATCTGACAACAAACCAACTCGATTGCTTTGACGAAGAATGAAGGAAGACGGCACAGCAAAGAGATCTGTACCAAAAGAGCAATTGGGCGCCCAAAAGGAATAACGGGAGCATGCAAAAAGGACGGTCAAAAAACCGAGGTTTCGTTTAAAGGGGACCAGGCTATAGGCTGTTATTCGAAAACAAGTCATCATGAGTTCTAGAGTTACTCGAGCTGAAGCGCACAGAAGGATGGCTGTCCAGCAGCAACCCGAAACATCCTGCCCGGGGCAAGGATGGTCGACCATCCGTCGGCCTACCCGAGCTCCGCGGCGGATGCTGACGTACTCCGTGGCGACGTGGAGATCCTCGACGAGGCCAAGGAGGATGCAAGGGTGTGGCGTCTCCACAACGCCATGGACCCAACCCGGAAGCACATTCCAGTCGGGGCTGTGGGTCACGCCAGGCGAAGGAAGAAGCGGCCAAAGAAGAAGGTGCCAGCCAAGGAGCCGGCGTCCCTGCTAGTGAACCATGCCGAGGCCGTCCACCAGGCCACGGTGCTTTATCGGGAGAAGAGGAAGGCGGAGCAGGACGAGCAGTGGCAGCAGAAAGCCCAGCAGCAGGAGGAGGAAGCCCGACGTCAAGCCCAGCAACAGGAGGTTGAAGCCCTACATGGAGTTGAGCGGCAGGAAGCGGGAAAGGCGTACCTTCGGCAGCTGCAAAGGAAGGCCGAAGTCGAGCGGCTACAGAAGGAGGTGGAGTGGAAAACGCGGCTGCAGAGGGCAGAGGACGAGGAACGGGAGCTATGGGAGACCCCGCAAGCGATTCCCCTGACACCGCGGTACACGCCGGGAAGAACGCGGTTCGACACTGGTTCGTCAAGAAGAGTCGTGGATCCCGTCTCCACCACGCTGGCTTCCCGACGTACCACCGACACCCCGGTACGAAGGGAGGTGGGAACAAGGCGAGCCGACGGACAGCATGCCCGAGGCCAAGGAGTGCGCGGAGCAGTGGAGCCCGGCCCACACCGAGGTATCAGCAGCCGCAGCCCGGGCCGCCACATTAGCAGTCACAGCCAGAGCCGCCACAGCAGCAGCCGCAGACCGAGCCGCCACAGCAGCAGCCGCAGCCCGAGCCGCCACATCAGCAGCCGCAGCCCGAGCCAGAGGCGCAATTCATAAGGACCGACATACCGGTGGCCCACGTCAGCCATAGCGCGCGGAGGTTCATGGCGGAGGGTGTTCGATGGCGGCAGCAAACCGTCGTTTGGACTTGGCCGGATGGTCCCGCGGAGGACGACGAACCACCGGCGGAGACGCGGATTTGGGAGGAGGCTCCCCAAGGCATCCCACGCGACCCTCGGCGAAGGGGCCGGCCGGAAGTTTGGACGCCACCGACGCCGAGCACGGGTCCACCGACGCCGATGGACACGTCGTCGCCAACGGAGGCGGAGACAGCAACGGAGCGTGACCCTGGGTATGGCCCGAGCCCAGTGGCAGCAGCAGACCCAGGCTGGAACGGCAGCACTCGGCACCGGTGGCGACAACAGGGGCGAAGCGGCCAAAACTGATGCGGCAGGTTTCCGGGCCCACAAGCGGAGAGTGGCCCGAGGGGATCACGGAGACGCCGGAGGTGGACATGGCACTGAAGAAAGGCGGCAGAAGGTGCGTCCTGGTATTTACAAAGGGGTTACCGACACGAAAACACGCACGAAAAGACAAAGCAGGGGGCATACATAGGCGGCAGCCTTCCCCGCCGGGGAAGCGGGGAGGGGGTGGAGTTTTTACTGGGTTAGAGTCCCAGACTTCGGCAAGCTGGCTCAGCTCCGAGTTGGCTTTCGATGCTTTTCACCACCACTAACAAAAAAAAAAAAAAAAAAAAAAAAAACATAGGCGGCAGCAATCTGAAATAAATAACAAGGGTTAGCTACACGAAGACAAAAAGGCAGCATGCCAAATACTCAACTGCACGGCGGCCGCTGCCAAACATGAAAACATAGTCCGTTTCTACTCTTGTGGGCATTGCCAACTTGGAGCAAGCCTGATCCGCTGAGAGCATGTCAAGGGCAAGGAAAAGAGAAGGAAAATATTAGTGAGAAGAAAAAAGGAAAGAAAGGTGAAAGAACTTACCAAAGAATTTAGCTTCATCATCATGAACTAGGGACGGGGGCGCCTCGATTAGGCGGTCGATTGGCACATAACGATAGTGCGATCGATGGGCACAAAGAAAAATGGAAGCATCGTTCATGAGAAATATCGCAGTCATCACGTGGCAACGGCGCTTCATCGATCTCGATTGCTGACGCTATCGATATCATGGGGTAGTCCCGCTGGGTTATCGATAGCGGATAAATATCGGTGCCCAGTGGGACCAGATGAAAGAAATTTACACTGAGGGCCCGCTGGGCTATCGGTAGGATGGTTATCGATGCTCAGGGGGGCCAAATCGAGAATCGGCGCGGACATTTTGAAAATCGCTACAAGAGGACGACCGGCGCCGTAGACACTCACGGAGTTGAAAGCGTCGAGGGAGCGTCGAGGGAAGCAACGAAGGAGCGCCGAGGGAACAAGAAGAACATCACAAGGACTCAAAGCCTGGAAAATGCAAGGAAACGCCGAAGAGTACGCGCCAGCTTTTATATTCTTCCCGAAGTAAGGGGGGAATGAGAGGAGTTGAATAACTCCCCACAAATATCACCAGCAGAAATAACGCTTACCAGTGTAACGACCCTGGTTTGGGAGGCGGTATAGCTCGCCGTGGTCAGGGCTCGCGACAGATATTTATTTTTTCCTCTATAGATCGATTTACCTCCCTTTCCCCAATAATGACACAGAGGGATAATATACAGTAGGCGTGTATTTCGTAGTAATTGTGAACAATGGGGGTTTGTCGGGTGATGACGTATACGTGAGTCGAAACTGCTTGCTTCGTTGGTTCGGCGCTACGGGAGGGCCGAAGGATGGACTGCTTGCTGTCGGTTCGACGCTCCGGGAGGGCCGAGTGGTAAGCTGCTTGCTGTCGGGATCCGATGCTACGGAAGTGTGAGTGATGAACTTCTTGCCGTTGTGGATCCGATGCTACGGATGTGTGGGTGATGAACTGCTTGTCGTCGTTGACTGCTTGTCAGTGACTTGGCCAAGAGGTCCGCTGCTTGTTGCGAGTTTCGGCGCTGAGGATGGGCCGTGTAGTCGCGTCGGTGCTACGGAAGGGCCGAGTGATCGCGTTGGCGCTGCGAATGGGCCGTGAAGTTGCGTCGGCGTTGCGGAAGGGCCGAGTGATCGCGTTGGCGCTGCGAATGGGCCGGTACGTGGACTGCTTTGTCGTGTACGTCGGGTTCGTAGTGTTCTGGGTCGTTGGGAACGATCTACTTGAATTTCTAGTGGGTTTCGGGAGTGTGGGGCATCGTTAGTTTCGGTCTGCCAGGCATCGTTAGTTTCGACCTGCCGTTTCTACATCCGTTTCGTTTCCGGGTCGGAAGCCGGAAACGTGACGTCTGGGGGAACTCACTGAGGTGGGCCTGAATTACGTAAACCGGGCCGCCTCAGTGATCACGACTGGGTCTTGGCTGATTTCTAGGAAACCACACCGAGACGCCAGTAATCCTCACCAGGTCGCAGAGCCGATTTAAAACCGCACTCTTACGGATCCACCACCAATACCAAGATTATCTACCAGAACACTTACCCGGATGTTTCTCCTTGTTGCAGATGTTTCCTCGAAGATCGTCGGAACGCAAGTGACTCATCTTGAGTGTGCCCAGAGCGGTCGATGGTGAGAATACCGCTATCGATAACTCGTGATTGGGTCCACAATATAGTGACGGTATTAGGTTATCGTAGTATCGATGGGGTTAGTGTGGCGAGGCCTGGTAGTTGATTATCGATATATTGGTGTGACCAGCGTATCCGTTTGGGCGCGCGTTTTGAACGTATGCGATTTTGGCGCGTATTTTGAATGTGGTGCGGCGTAGGGAGAATAAAAAGATGGATGTGTTTTTGGGAATGTTCTTTTTTATTATTTGTGACGCTGGGTCGTCACACCAGTTACGCTGCGAATTAGCGTAGTAGTAGTAGAGAACTCTAATGAAGAGAGTTTGGAGAGTGAGACTTTTGGAGACTAAAAGAATGGAGAATGAGAGAGTGGAGAGACTAACTCCAGAGAGAAGAAACTCTACCAAAGAGAGTTTGGAGAGTTATGACGGAGGGTGAGAGAGTGGAGACTGGCAGAGTGCCGGGTGCAGGAAAGATATAACGGAACTGCAGTTTGAAGCCGGGCAAGAAGGACAACGGGCTCAAACAGGAGCCAAGGACTTTGGACCTGGAGTAGAGAGATTCAGCGGGCAGAGCGCAAGAGGGAAATAATGGTTCCCGGAGGCCCTATATAATGCCGCCGGGTGCTGGCAACTGGATCAGTCGATCACGAGGAGTCAATCCGTCAAGATCAGTCAAGATATCAAAGTGAACAAGTCAGTCAACCAGTGCCAAGTAATCTACAAATAAAACACAAGTCAAATCGACGGAAGCAGCACCGTGGGAGCCAACAAGGAGCAAGATCGCTACGTCGAGACGTTCGGGATTGGATCATCAGGAATCTCCGAATTGAGACACAGATAGCTGAGGTCCAGAGGGCTTCACACGGCTCAGTCAAGACAAACTGTTCCTACTCCTGTTACGACTAAATCCTCGCATTACGCCTGGCGTGTCTCTCTGAGTCGAGCAGTGAAGTCCTGCGACAAGTGCTCGTGAACTCGGGGCGAGAGCAATCTAAGCCCAGGGTGCCTTGTTTTAAACACTACTTTGGCGGGTCCCAACGTCAGCCCAGTCCGTCAAGTGGAAATCGAACAGGTCCTGGCGCGACCAGCCATTTCAAGGCGCTATCCTAGAGAGAATAGGCCGGTTGTCATTTCAAGGCGCTGTCCTAGAGAGAACAGGCCGTTGGTCACTTCAAGGCGTTGTCCTAGAGAGACCCAACGGGTCTACGAGCCCGGGACCGGCGTGTGTCCCAAACCCCGAGTGGTACGAGCCAGAAAGGGCGAGCAGTAGGCCGATTGTCATTTCAAGGCGCAGACCTAGGAAAACTCACGGTTTTACGAGCCCGGGACCGGCGTGTCCGTAACCCCAAGTACCAGAAGCCACGCTACGTGCAGCCTCACGACCAGCGCGTCCAGGAGCAGAGCAACGGACATCGAGCTACGCGCAAACGTCATGAACGAGCTAGCGGGTGAGGCCAGGGTGGAACGTTCGTTTACACCAGGCGTAAAAGCAAGGGGAAGCACTAGGCAGATTCCAGGTGTTACCTAGACTGTCAGCGCGATCCGAGCAAGCCCCTAGTGGGACTATCCGGGACAGAGCCAGGGACAGGCGGTTGTGTGTCTGTAAGCGCTGTCCTGTAGAACGCAGCACCTGTTCACCCTAGTCTGAGAACGGTAGCGCTTCACTAAGCGCACTCGGCCGATCTCCTTGTGAGTCAGAGGCGCTACGAGTAGTAATCGAGCCTACGCAGCAGAGACGAGCATCGCCTGGCATCTACACGGAGCTACAGGGATCTGCAGGACCGGAGCACGGAGTCAACGAGGCAAGCAAACCACCGAGGGATGCAACAAAGATCAGAGACGTGCATCACCAGGAGACACCGAGGCCCACGAGCGTCGATATCAAGGCCAAGTGAGCCATCAAACCCGCTGTAATCACACCCGCAATAAACACAATTCGAACCCGTGAATTCTGTGCTTTCCCACTGATCTACTAAGCGATCGCTAAAAGAGAGATTACAGTTCTTTAAAATTGGTGGGTAAGGTTGTGGGATTATGTATCTATTTGTGAGTAAAACAAGTTTTGTTTTTGAGAGATTTACCCCAAAACCGTTCATTATCGTCCATTCCGATAGTATTTTTAGTTTTGCGGTTATACTTACCATTAAATATGATAGCGACATCATCTGCGCATGCCACTACTTTACAGCCTCCTCCTTCAAGAATTCGCAGTAGTTTATTTACTGTGATATTGCACAGGAAGGGTGATAGTACACCTCCTTGCGGGGTGCCACGGTTCACTAGTCTAGTCTGGGTTGAGGCCCCTAGTGTGGCTGTGACCATTCTGCTGATAAGCAAATACTGGATCAGCCCCACAATTGGAGGCTCAACCCCTAGTTCTGTGAGGGATTCTGTTATTGCTATGGGAAACACGTTGTTTAAAGCTCCTTCTATGTCGAGGAAGGCGATCAATGTGTATTCCTTAATGTTGAGTGATTACTCGATGTTGCTTCTACCAAGTGTAGCGCCGATTCGGTTGACTTACCTTTTGTGTACGTGTGTGTCGGGTCGAAATTGGCTCTCTTTCAAAGCTCTTTAACAGGAATGATGTCAGACTTATTGTTATAAAATGCTTTGCTGTGATATGGGTGGCCTTCCCTGCCTTCGGGATAAAAACCTCTTTCGTTTACCGCCATGCTGCTGGTAGCTCTCCCACTGCCAGAATGGTTTCTAAAATTATTCTCAGCCAGTTTATAGCTAGCTGTCCTGCTTGTTGAATATGTGCCGGTGCTATCTCGTCCGGTCCCGGCGATTTGTATGGTTCAAAACTATGAATGGACCAGTTTTAGATGCGGTCTAATAGGAGGAGATCTAAGTTGATCCCTTCTCTGGTGTTTCTTCCCGGGGGATGTCCTGTTTGCAGGCTTCTGTCCGTCTGAACGCTGTGATCTCGGAAACTAGAGCCAGAGATTTGGTTTTTTAGATTTACATTCTTTAACTAACGCCCACAATCGCATACGATGCTAAGTTCTGTCTAGCGCCCACATTTTTATAGTTTTTGTATAAGTGTTAATGAGATTTTCAAATTTTATTTTCATTTTTTTCAAATCAGACCATTCATTATAAAGTTAGGAGCAATCAAAAGTATCTCCATCTCACTCGCACTTCCTTTAGCTGAGTAACGGCTATCTGATAGTCGGGGCATCCCACTATAGCCCACGATCGCCATGACGGGGTCCTGACAAGTCCTGCCAGGAGGCCGATTTCACTCCAGAGAAGGGTTCCAAGGACTCACCCTAGTCGAGTTTTTAAAACAACGAGCCAAGGCGGTGTCGAGGATTGACAAGGCTGTGCGACCGAACCCACCAGTTGTGCGTTTTCGCTGAGGAGGCCGTGCGGTTGTTCCAACCAGCTGACAACAAAAATAAATAAGAAAGGAAGATATGGAGAAGAATACATTTTCAAGTTAACTGGACTCGCTGAAAAAATGAAAAGACAGTTCGGCGAGTGGGTGGAGTCGCTCGGTGCAGATCTTAAACACATAGGACGGTTAACCGAACTAGCCCGAGCGTCTTAAGGAAAAAAATAAAACGTTGTATTGGGTTCTCCGTAATTTCAGCGAATTGTCGAAGCACCGTGTTTGAAAACTATTTAAATTGGATTGTAAGTCAGACTGGCAAGAAGAATCCTTGAACTAAAGGCATAATTTCACATCATCAGCGTACATAAGTACACGAGAATGACTTATAACTTATGGAAGGTCGTTTATAAATAAAGTAAAAAGTAGCGGCCCCATGTGGCTCCCTTGTGGGACACCGGAGGTAACCTGAAGTATGCAAGAAAGAGAGTTTTTAAAAAAGAACCTTTGTGTCATTTAGATAATTAAAGATTAATCTCAAAAGATTAAATCGAGTTTTCTAACCAGAACAAGGTGATTTACGGAGTCAAATGCTTTACTAAATTCAGTGTAAATGACGTCTGTTAAAAATTGGTTTTTGAAGCCCTTTATCAAAAATGAAGTGAGCTCCAAAAGGTTAGTGGTTATTTTTCTACGTTTCATAAAACCTTGTTGACATGGAAATATAACTGACCTACATAGGTGCTGCAAATGAGGAGTATTTATATTTTCAAAAAGCTTCGGGGTAGCGGACAATTTAGATATACCTCTATAATGGTTTGCTTCAAGCACAAGGCCGCTTTCGTTTAATGTGAGACAGAATATTAAATTCGACTTGGAATAAGGCTGTGTAGAGTGAGATGAAGGAGAATATGTGGTTTGAAAGAACTGGGTAAATAGATCGGCTATTGCCTCCTGATTAGTTATTGCTGTCATGTTTTCAAAAGATAGCGGGTAAGGATAATTTTTGGATTTACGCTTAATGCTTCGGATCCTGGGAGAATTGGATCTTACAACGGTTCAAAAAATTCTTGTCACAGAACGTAAAGCTCGGTAAAAGGTATCTAGAAAAAATAGATTAAAAATCGGTATCATTGTATTTCTTATCTGGATTTTACTGATTTTACTTTACTAAACCAAGGTGGTTTGGTGGAGACTGACGGATAGTACAACGGAACACAAGAATTGAAAATCGAATTTTCTGTTGATTAAAAATATTTATAGCATCATCCATATTACCATTCAAAGTCGGAAACGTCTCCTTCACTGCGTTGCAAACTTCTGGTTGAAATCATAAGACTCTCAGCAAGGGTTAAAAAAATCACCTTGATGGCGAGTTTTATTATAAATAACTATAAATAATCGCTTATTCGGAAGCCTCCTCCAACACAATCTGGTTCTGGAAACAGTTAAGTGGCTTTTCCGTGGCCCTAATGACACATGTAAACAATTTTGTCTGATGATTTGACTCTACTGAGCTCTGCAAGGCATGATTATCTTGCCGCGACAAAGCGTCTGCTCCTCAAAGCGGTCTATCCAATGCTTAAGCTTTGAATTTGGATTCTTTGGACTCAATAGCTGTCTTTCATTAGTGGCATAATTTAATTCCCTATCTTTCAGTACTCTGAATATCATTGTTATATGCCTGTTTCTCTGAGACAAGACGGCACCTATAGCTATGGTCGTCAAATCGAATGGTCGCGAGAAATTTTGATAACGAAGGATTGCGTCCTTTGAGGCATGGTGCTAGGACTCATTATTATCGCATTTACATTTGTCGAAAAATAATCATACTACAATTCTACAGCCAGACCGTCAGTCTGCTTAACAGTCATCAATCTGATGCAGCGATAATATCTGACACCACGATTCGGAAATAGAACAATAACTTTGATTGATTTTTTCTTGTAGATTAACATCTTAAGGTCAATCGGAAACAAACTATAGAAGTTAGTCTAGAATTGGTAATAGTAAAATTTTCCAACAAAAGAAATCATTTTTGATTTTGAACGGTTTAAAAAAATATATTGCCAGGGGCGGGTATTTTCTATTCTTAAACGAAATGTAAAGGCAGTGTTTAGTTGTCTCCCCTCCTGCCGGCAGCTCGGGGTCATAGAATTAAGGGGTTCCTTTAGTCATGCAAAACACTTTGGAAATTTATATGATCTAATTTCACTATTTATTTGTGGGCATCAAGTGGTTTATATATAACAAGCAATCAACAAGAAAAACGCAGCTCCGTTAGCGCCGCGGTGCACTTCCGAACTCCGACTACTCTTTTCCTCTCTCTCCAGCAGTAGCGAAAGCTCCCTTTGCCCAAATTCTCTGCCGGTATTGGCACCGTGTGGCCAGATCGTGAATCTGAACATGCCGCCCGCCAATGCTAGACCATAGCATTACAAGTATCCTGAGTGTCCTGAGCTGTACCTAGAATCTGGGAGGAAAAGAACAAGAAATTTGTGTGCGTAAGCGCGAGCGACTAGAGCTGCTTTGAAAGAAGCTATTCTTGTATCGGCAAACGACAGATTTTCGATTCCGAACGCTTCAGCTGTGGGTTTTCCTGGGTTCTAAGCGACACCACGCGAACCAAGCCATCCTGACCCGGGTGAAGCTCGATAATCCTTCCGAGCAGCCACTGCGCCGGGGGGAATCTATCGTCCTTGACGAGTACAAGCTCGTCCAACTTTAAGTTTTCCGAACTTTGGGACCATTTTGGACGCTGCTGCAAATGGCTAAGCCAGTCCCTACTTCAGCCGTCCCAAAAATGGCGCAGCATTGATTGCTAAAGCAGGAACGGTTCCCTAATCTTAGAAAAGGCTGGTCGGTATTCTGGGGGCGCAAACAAAGAGTCGCCGATTAAGAAATGGGCCGGAGTGAGCACATCCAAATCATCCGCGTCCGCTGTGAGAGGGCACAGCGGCCTTGAGTTAAGGCACGCTTCTATGCTGACTAACACCGTGGTCATCTCCTCGTAGGTAAGCCTTCGATCCGCGATCACGCGCTTGAGATGGTGCTTGACCGACTTGACGTTGGCCTCCCAAAGCCCACCAAAGTTAGGCGACTGAGGCGGACTAAAATGCCAAGTGACTCGTAGCTGGGACCACTTCGGAGCGATGAGTTTCTCATAGTCATCGCGGAATTGCTTCACCTTTAAGTTGACGAACTGCTCCCACAAAGTTGGTGCCGTTATCGCTATAAAGATGCTGGACTATCCCTCGACGTCCCGTAAACCGGTCGAATGCCAGCAAGAAGTGCTCCGTGGTGAGCCTTGTGAACTGCTTTCGTTGCGAGACAGATGAACACTGCAATGTAGCCTTTGTAGGTGCTCGACCCCCACGCCGCTCTGAACTCAATGGCTCCGGTATAATTGACTCCTGTAGTGACGAAAGGCATGAGCTGCGACGAGATGGTTGGGTTGGCGCGAAAACACCGAACGCATTTTCGTATCACTCGCTGTACGAATCGCTGGCGCGTAAGAGCTAGGGTCAGCTGCGCACCTCCGTGAAGCGTAGCTCGATGAGAATAATAGGTTGGCGCCTGCCCGGCAGCAACGCAGAGAACCTAAGACGACCTCTTACCCGTAAAATATCCTCCACCAGAATGGGGGACAGACGCAACAGTTTGCTCGTGGAAGGGAGCAGCTTCGAGCATTTTACAGATCAAAGGTCCGCCGCGAACGATTCCTTCTGAACCATCCGTACGATACAAAACATGGCGTCGTCGAGCTCGGATATACTCAAGGATTCTGCGCGTCGGCTCGGTTTGTGGGAAGCGTTGAACACAAAACCCCACTCGAACGGCACGACTATACGTGGAAAAACGGACGATAAATGAAGAGACTGGAGAGGCGCGGTGCATCCGGAGCTTATCCGTTTTCGCTTCCAGCGCTGGCTCGGTCGGTAAAATCACGCTGGGAAAATGCTTCGGCCAAGAATCTCGCTCGAGCGAAAACCAGCATAGCCCTCTCCACCACAGGGTAAAGTTCTGCAATTCCTTAGGTGTCAATTCTCTGGTCGCGCAGTCCGCTGGGTTGCCTTCGGTACCCACGTGCCGCCATTGACTTGAGTCAGAATGGTCCAGGATGAATCCGACTCGATTGGCCACAAAGGTCTTCCACCTTTGTACGTCTCCAGTCAGCCAGTGCAAGACGATAGTGGCGTCAGTTCAAAAGAAAGTCTCCACCGGAACCCCGCCAATTTGAACCGCTGTGGATAACCACGTGACAAACTTGACTGCCAGTACCGCTCCGCTTAGTTCCGTCCTGGGTATGGTTAACGGCTTGACTGGCGTGACCTTTGTCTTGGCCGCAAGCAAGGTCGTGCCGACGGTCCCGTTAACGTGCTCGACTCGCAGGTAAACAGAGGCAGCATACGACGACGACGACCCGTCGCAGAACGCATGCAGCTGCACACCGGCTACGGAGGCCGGATCGTACTCAGTCCACCGACTGACGGCGATGTCCTCGATTCCTGGGAGGTCGGATCGAAACTCTCGCCAACGCTCCAGAATCGCTGCTGGCAGCGGTGAGTCCCAGTCCAACGACACCTGCACTCTTCGCTGTTCGCCACCTTGACCGAAGTCACCTCCTTTAAAATGAGCTTTCCAGTTATGATCACTGGAGCTATCAGACCTAACGGATCGAAAAGACGCGCGATAGCGGCCAGCTAGGTCCTTTTCGTCGTGCAATCAGGAAAGTTAAAATTCATTTTAAACTTGAAACAGTCGGAGTCTGGGAGGCAATACATCCCCAACGCCTTTACCGGATCCCTTGTATCCCAATTTAAAAGCGTCTGGCAACATCGATGACCCTGCGGAACAGAGCCTAGCAGTCGCGGGTCGTTACTCGACCATTTACGCAATTCCATCCGAGCGGCTTTTATAGCTCCCACGACCTGCACCCGCTTCTCCTCCGCATCCTCCATAGTGTGACCTCCGCATTATATGTCTTCCACATATATCTCCCCCATTAAGATCTCGGCGGCCCTTGGGAAAGAATCCTTTTCGTCCTGCGCCAACTGTTGTATGACTCTAATGGCTGTGTATGGTGCGGATGCCGTCCCGAACGTCAGAGTCGACAACGCGTATGTCTTGATGATTCCATCCGCCGCCCGCCACAAAATCCGCTGATATTGCGTGTCCTCTGGGTGAACGTCAATGCAGCTATACATTTTTTGAATGTCGGCTGCAAAAACATAGCCATACTTTCGCCAATTGAGGAGCACTGCTGACATGTCGTTTTGGAGAGAGGGACCGGTGACTAGAACATCATTCAGGGATCTTCCGTTGCTGGTCTTCGCGGAGGCGTCAAACATTATCCTCTGCTTCGTGACAGAACCTTCTGCCTTTTAGACGGCATGGTGGGGTAGCACACAAGACACATGATGCAATCCGGCTGGAGTGCGTACACATAAGCTGCTATCGGATCCTTCCGCGGCTGCGATTTGTGCCAAGGTGAAATACTCCTCAATCTCCTCAGCGTACTGTCTCCCTTGCACTGGGCGTGCCGAAAGTCGCCGCTCGAGCTGGAGAAACCGGTAAAGGGCTCCTTGGTGAGAACGTCCCAACACGATGTTGTGATCCAGATACCTTTTAAAAGGGAGGCGCACTACGTACCGTCCATCCGTACGTCGGGAATGCGTTCTTTGAAAGAACGATTCGCACCACCGATCCTCCTCCGTACGAGCCGTCCGCTCTGGTACGGTCTCGATCTCGAGAAAGCCCTTCAGAATCGACTCCGCCTCGGAGACTACGTGATGGCAACGGATCCTGGTGGAGTTGGTCGCGTCGGCGGCTTGACCTGAGAGAATCCATCTCAGCTGAGTCTGTTGAGTAATTGGCTCCGTAGAACTTTCTATTCGCATTCCGGACAGCATGATCTGCGCGATAAGCTCTCAAGATAAGGTCAATCCTCTTCGATCGGTAGAACTCCGGATCCGCCAGCGGAAGTCCATGAATGTGGGTCCATCGTTGCGGCGAGAAGCTTGTGCAGGGCAGCAGCGAAGTGACCGTATCCAACACGTATGCCGAAGAGACGTCTAACGAAAAACAATTACACTATGCAGCATCAAAAATTTACCTTGATGGATGCTATATTTTTGGATTCGTTACGAATTCCCAAGTTAAACTGCGTTTTCCAAAAAGTTCCCCGACGCAAGGATTCTTAGCAAAAGGACCTCAAAGTTCGAAAAATGCTGAAATTGGCCTACTTTCCAGAGATCTCAGGGGCAAACGGATGCATGGTTTGATTCGATGTTAAAGTTTTTTAAAAGATACACTCTTTATCTTTCAAACCCTATACTTAGAATAATTTTTGGATTTTTTTAAGGCAGAAACAAATAATAGAAAACATAGTCAAAAAACATTAAAGTATACAGCTGCTGTCAAAATAGTAGTAGTGTTGCCGCCCTGTGTTTTTAAAAGTTTGATGTGGTAACTTTTTTTATCCAATTAGTCTAATAGTAAAAATATAATCAATAAAATATTACCAGGAAAAGATCAATAAGGAATTCAAAAATATAGCATCCATCGAGGTAAATTTAAAAAGCACTAAAAATGCTGCACAGTGTTATTAGTGCTTAGAACCTTGAAGTAAACCATGTGCTTGCTCCTGGACCCAACCCCTTGGCCTACTCCGACAATGGACGCCCTCGCCATTGCCCGTCTAAGATGAAGGGTCTGCACCACATGCTCGGATACGATGGTGGCCTCGGAGCCCTGATCGATGAGCGCCGTGATGACTGCTTGAAGCCCGTTGTCTGGGTTCTGAACCATGATGCGTTCTGTAGCCAAAAGAATATTGACCACGTGATTATAGGGCGATGAGGACGTATAGCATCGATATTCGGAGCCGGCTTCCCGATGAGGCTGATCACCATTATTAGCCATCGACGTATGGGCAGAGGGCGCCTGCGGAGCGATGGCGGGCTGAGATGCATCGGCAAGTGCAACAGCGTATGATGACGCTGACCGCAAACCTGACACCCTTTGTTGCTGGTGCATCGGGGAAGCGCATGAGCCTTGCTGCGGCAGTTGATGCACAGCTTCGCCCTGCCTACAACCTCCTTGCGCCTCCACGCTTCCATAGCTAGAAACGTCGGACAACGGCGCAGAACGTGACCGCCGTCCCAATGATGGCACCTTAAGCCGGCGCATGGCATCTGAAGACCCGAGCCCAGGACTGAGGTCGTTCGACGAGCTTCGGTTTTCGATCGCATCCATGACCACCAGCCGATCGTTCAGAAACGACTCCAAATCGGCATAGAACGGGACGGTCGTCGTACTACCTTGATGATGCTCTTATGCGCTGAGTGTTTCCTTTGGGAGCCTGGAAGCCGCGTGATACGCCAGCCAATGATGTGCCTACCCTTCTAAGGCCTTGACGCGCTTGAAGGCGTCGAGACACACGTTGACGGTGCTGAGCATAGTCCGAAGCTTTTCCGACGACTCCTTCTGCAAATTCGGCAGCAAAAAAACAGCGCTCATGTGATGAGCGAAAACCAGGTGCGGGTTGTTGTAGCGCTTTAACTTCAGGGACCAAGCTACTGGGAAGTTTGAGTCGGTAAGCTGCATTTGACGCACGTCCGACCGGGAGCGATTCCTTAAGAAAATGAAGCTTTTGCATCCTGGTGAGCGACGGATTGTTGTATACAAGGCTGTTGAATGCATCAAAATAACCTGGCCAGTCTACGGCCGCACCTGAGAATTTGGGAACTGTCATTTGTGGCATCGTCATGCGAACCTCAGCCGTCGGTCCGACATCTGCGGCCACAGTCGCGGTCTGAGACTCCGCTGGCACAAACTTCTCTTGACCCTCGGCGAAAAGACAATATGCGTACATGTACCGCTCCTCAAACTCGGAATGTAGATGCTTGGTAACATACGCTGATGCCTCATAGCCGTCTATGTTTACAGCCTGCTTGTGAGCGACCAAAAACGCACTTCGCAATTCCTCTATTTGCTGAAAACGTCTTTTAAAATATACCTTCGTTTTTCTACTTGCCGCGTTTTTCTATAATTTTGCAAAATGGCCTTCAAGGCGTTGTGCCTGTCAATGTTTTATCTGGGTTCGTCGAACCGCGTGGAGTTGCACTGCACGAACTAACGGAGCTTGCGACGCGCCCTTCTGATAACCTTCGTAGTTATCCTTTTATATATATTTAAATTGTTCGCAGAAATGCTTGCAGACTTCCCCTCATGGGCCACCATGTTTAGTTTTGTCCCCTCCTGCCGGCAGCTCGGTGTCATAGAATTAAGGGGTTCCTTTAGTCATGCAAAACACTTTGGAAATTTATATGATCTGATTTCACTATTTATTTGTGGGCTTCAAGTGGTTTATATATAACAAGCAATCAACAAGAAGAACGCAGCTCCGTTAGCGTCGCGGTGCAATTCCGAACTCCGACTACTCTTTTCCTCTCTCTCCAGCAGTAGCGAAAGCTCCCTTTGCCCAAATTCTCTGCCGGTATTGGCACCGTGTTGCCAGATCGTGAATCTGAACAGGCAGAATGAAAACCCGGCAACTTTTGGCGGAGATACAGTGAACACCGCCAAATGCCTTTTTTTAAAGTGCCCTATGTGTGTTTTACATGTGATATGTTTAAGTGAGTTTTTCTCAATACCACGTTTTAAAAGTCCGTGTTCATCGGAATTTCTAAACGGCTCAACCGATCGTTTTCAAACTTGTCGCATATTTTTCTACATAAAAAAAAACCCGCGCCTTAGGAAGTTTTTTTATATTTTTTATCTTTAAATATTTTTTTTTAAAGCCCAAAGTCGAATTTTTTATGTGAAAAACGCATTTTTGACTTTGGAAGTACGAAAAAAAAGCTTCCCACGGTGCTGTTTTTTTAAATTCTTAGGCGAAATGTAAAAACAATAATAGTGTTGCAGCAATCTTTTTGCCACCGATATATTAGCCGATAGTGTCGGCTATAAAAATTAGTTAATGTTATTCAAATGACACTTAATATTATACAAAAGGCTTGGATTAAATCTACCCAACCCGTTTTTAAAGAAAAAATCGCAGAGTTAGTGGATTTTTTTATGCCGAAGACCCTATGATTCTTTGATCTTTGATTCAAGTAGTCTGGAAATGCATATGCAGGACGAGTGTACGAACATGTAATATATATAAACTACCGGGAGACGACAGCCTTACATATATGAATTCTATATTATAGAATTCCTCAAATGTTACCACTTCTGACTTGAGAGTTGAGTTTACGGCAATTAAAACTCCACCGCCTTGCCTGGATGGTCGGTCATGCCTATAAGTATTGTACTTACCAGGAACAATTTCGGAGTTTAAGATCTCCTCTTTTAACCAGGTTTCTGTAAATACAGTAATATGGAATGGAAAAGAGAGACTATCCGAATACAATTTAGATAGCTATTATTATATTCTAATAAGAAAAACTTAAGCTTGATTTTAGTTTTTTGATATTGGGGAGCCAGGTTTGTACGGGTATTTTTCTTTTACTTGTATTTGTATTCCTAGTTTCAAACTTGTTACGTGGGCATATTAGTGCACTAGTCCTGAAAGGACTTGGGCCGAGAGAAAGAATCGTGAGGTCTGTCGGTCATCAGTTTACATTGCCCAACAAGCTAAGCTTTCGCTTAGCTAAGAGTATCGAATTTACCACCTGTACAAGGGCACACGACAACAAATTGCTGACTATTCACGACTACAAACGTCGCTCTGAGGGCTCTTGTGGTTGTCCATACAAACACAAGGCTGATACTCGCCGCTGAAAACTCAATGTTTTAATATAATAACAAAAAAGTTAATCTATGTAAGGATATGGTTGTAAATAGCTAGATAATAAACTAGTGTGTGTTCAGTGTTTTTATTCAATATTTAATTATATATGATGGACGTTGATGCACTACGAGCAGTACAAACAAGTGGCCCAACGATACGAAGCACGTGCTTGTTACGCGCGGGACCCTTTATCAATTAGGGCAAAAATGCGAGTTCGCGAGGAAAATATATGAAACAAATACTACAAATACTACAACTAAGATTGAAGCAAATGAGATAAAATTTTAGTTTTTAATACGGGGATAGATGTTGAAGTGCAAATTAAATGATAAAGATTGTTATAATTTTTACATAGAACACGAAAGGGCTCATGCAGAGTAAATTAATTAAGGCAAATTAAGAGGGTAATAATTTCGTGTTAGTCTAACGGGAACATTAAAAGTTAAACGGTTTACCAGTTCTACGGAGTCAATATCACCTTTTATAAGATTTTGCATAAAAATAGTACCAAGCATTATTCTACGGTTTTCAAGTGTAGGTAAATTAAGCAATAGTAATCTACTCTGGTAGGAAGGTAGCCTTACGTTTTGATCCCAGTTCAAACTACGAAGGGCAAAAAGGAGAAATTTTTTTTGCACCGACTCAATACGGTCGATGTGCACTTGATATTGTGGACTCCAAACTGAAGAACAATATTCCAAAATAGGACGGACAAAAGAGGTATATAATAATCTGGTTGTATAAGGGTCATCAAATTCCTTTGACCAACGCTTTATAAACCCAAAAACACTCATAGCTTTATTGACAGTGGCCATTATGTGGCAATCAAATTTAAGTTTTGGGTCGAGAAGAACACCTAAATCGTTAATTAAATATATACGGTCGAGTGGTGTATTTTGAAGAGTATAACTAATAAACGTAGGAGTACCCCTATAAAAAGTCATAACGTTGCATTTAAGGCAGTTCAGATTTAAAAGATTGTACTCACACCATCCCTGAAAACAATCAATATCTGACTGTAAGTTGAAACCGGACCCTACATCTTTATATGATAAACAAAGCTTAACATCGTCAGCGTACATTAGTACACGAGAATGAGCTACTATAGAGGGAAGATCGTTAATAAACAAAGTAAACAGCAAAGGGCCTAAATGACTACCTTGAGGAACTTCAGATGTCACGTTGATCATTTTAGAAACAGCGCTCTTAAATATAACCCTCTGAGTCCTACCATTCAAGTAACTTGAAATCCAAGTTAATAGATTACATAGAAACCCAAGCTGATCTAATTTGAATAAAAGGAGAGAGTGGTTAACAGAGTCAAAGGCCTTACTAAAATCTGTATATATAACGTCGGTCTGCATGTTATTCTTATATCCATTTATTACAATAGATGACAATTCAAGAAGGTTGGTGGTGGTCGATCTTCGCTTAACAAAACCATGCTGACACGGTGATATTAGCGAGGAACATAAATGCTGCAAATGAGAAGTAATAATATATTCAAATGCTTTAGGAATTGCCGAAAATTTAGAAATGCCTCTATAATTCTGGGCATCCGCCTTCGCACCCTTTTTGTGGAGTGGAATAATGAAAGAGTCCTTCCAGATAGTTGGAAAAACTGATGATGAAATAGACAAATGAAAAAGTTTAAGAATCGGTTTACAAATGGTTGAAGCACAAAACTTAAGCACACTCCCAGGGAGTCCATCAGGACCGAGAGAATACGTTGGCGTTGTTGTTGCTAAATCCTTTAAAAGAGAACTTTCGGTAATTACAGGGGTAAAAATACAATTAGCCCTATTTAAGGGGTTAGGGTAGATAGGGTTTGACCAAGCAGCCGAACTATAAGTAGTTTGGAAAAACTCGGCAAATAAATCCGCATTTTTCAGAATCCGACAATGCCTCTTTTGAGTTTAAACGTACCGATGAAGGCAATGCCAAAGACTTACGCTTGGCATTAACGAAGTTATAAAACTGCTTCGGATCATTTGAAAACTCGAATTTACATCGATTTAAATACATGGAATAGCAATGACTGTTGAGAACATTAAAATCAGAACGAGCCACAACATATTTCGCAAAATCAGATGGCTTACCCGTTTTTTTATACTTTTTATAAGTGTTGGATTTAAGATTTTTAAGTCTTTGAAGCGCATTGTTAAACCAAGGAGGCCTGTTTAGCTTCGGAGGAAGACTGTCGGGAACGCATTCGTCAAAAAAAGTGTTTAAAACGCTATAGAAAAGTTCAATTGCACTGTCAATATCCATGCAATTGTACAAATCAGTCCAACTATATTGCGAAATCATGTAGTTTAGTTTATTATAGTCACATTTACGAAAGCATCTCCTTTTAGTTTGAGGAACTAAAGGAGAAAGGGTATCAGTACAGGGGAGGCCAATTGTCAATTCCAAAGTTGGATGATATCGGTCTTCAGGTACAACAAGTGCGTCAATTCTAGCTACAGTGACTTCATGCGGATCTAAAACAAATACTAGATCTAATTGTCTATTTAATGAATTTCGTATAAAGCTTACTTACTGTAACGATAATTCTAAAATGCCATCCACAAAATCATGGGCGGATAAAGGAGTAGCGACAAGTGAGTCAGTGGGAAGAGACCAAGAGATATTAGGGACATTAAAGTCACCCAAAACAATCAAAAGGTCTCTGTTGGAAAGAAAGGATAGAACAGATTTTATAGCAGACAGATGGTGCTCATAAATTATTAAATCAGAGCCAGGAGGAATATAAGAGCAGGTTACAAAAATAGATAAGGATTGAATGGAAACTTTGACACTAACAAATTCAATATCGTTAGGGATATGAATGTTAAGTCTCTCCGATGTTAAACTAGAGGTAACGGCAATCAGTACACCACCCCCCCTACGCGGGAAGCGATCGGTCCTGTAGGTGTTAAAGTTCATTGACAAAACTTCAGAGTCAGATATCTCTGGTTTCAGCCAAGTTTCCGTAAAAGCCAAAATATCTTCAGTAAATGCAGAGGAGTCAGCATAAAGCTTTGGTAGCTTCATATTTAGTCCTCTAACATTTTGATAAGCCAAAAATAAACCTGTTAGTTTTTTGGCACAGCGGAAGGCCTATTATTAGGCACAGTGGAAAGCCGATTATTAGGCACAGTGGGAGGCCTGTTATTTGTTCTCGGTTTATTGGGAACAAATTCTTTTATTACCAAATCATCATTAAGCCAAAAGCTTTCAGAAAGTAGTACATTAAACACATCAGGCGGAGCAAATATTTTAAAAGAAGATATCCTACGGGCGTACGAAAATCGAAATTGTTCAACTTCAATGTCCTCGGATGGGAATTTTTCACGTATGAATTCCATAACATCCTCAGATTTGGTATCCGGGGTAAATCTAGAAACAAACAATTGCTTCCTATGTGGAACAACTGAAAGTTTCTTACGCCCCCAGCAGCAGTCTGAACCTCACTCGGCTGGGACCCAGAAGCGGTTCCTACTGTATCTACAGTCAGCACCGACTTCTGTGACTCACGTTGGCATCCAGAAACAGGGTCACCTCCGGAACTGGCTGTTACCATAGGCACAGGTGGCTCGCTTACCCCTGTGCCGACCGGAACTGCTGCAGCTACCGAGTTCAATGTTTTGTTTTGTTTCACGGTCTTATTAACCGCCCCTGAGCTGGCTTTTTTGCGTTTAGGCGACTCGGTTAATAATAATTTCTTATTATTAAATTGGTCACAAACTGAGTTGAACCCGTCATTGAGCTGTTTGAAAACTCGAGAAAGGTTCAATAGTCCGTCTCGAGTCTGCCTCATAAAGCTGCTCATTTCGACTGTCATTTCCTTGCAGGACTCACATGCCCACATGAGACCCGTACGCATTTCAATAAAGTCTTTAACTCTGCCAGTAAATCCTGCACATTTGACGTGCATGACCGAATCGCAGAGCCAGCAGATAACAAAAGAATCTTTGGTTGACGTCGGAAGAGAACAATTTTTCTTTGTACAGATAAGGGCCATTTTATAGGAAAAAAAGGTTATTTAAAGAAATAGAAAATAAAATTTGGAAAATATACCACGAGTAAATTTGGCACTGGGATCAAATTCCAAAACAGCAAAAAACACAAAACACGTAAGTATAAGAGCGCGAGATCGCGAATTAAGTCGAGAGCAAGAGAGCGCGAGAGAAAAAATTTTCAATCGACTGAGCGTGGCTTGTGGGGCACCAACAACTAAACGAACGAACAGTTACAATGTAAAGCGAGAGAGAGAGAGACTATGAGAAAAGCACCCAAGAGTCTACAAGAAATTTGGCAGGTTCCGAGAGAGCGAAATTACAGTTATAATAGAGCGGAAAAGAGAGAGAGAGAGAAAGAGAAAGAATACAAGAGCAAATTTAGAGAGTGCAAAATAACACCAACAAAGCCAAGATATTAAACAAATCTAATGGAAATTGTTAAAATAACTAAAACCACATACCCGTTAAACAGGGAGATATATTTAAAACACTAACGCGATTGTTAGGCAAACTTTGTTAGTAAGCTAAACACAAAACACTTGCGAAAAAATCACAAAAATAAATCAAAAACTCAAAGCACAGGTAAACACAACCGTTTACAAGCGACGCTAAATCGGTTATCGATCGGTTATCATCAGGCGGATTACGAAGGTACAAACCTCACCGAGAAATTCATTTGATGAGAGTTCAGAGTAAACAGTAGTCTTGGGTACCGTGGCAAAAACTATGGCTTGTTCTACTTTAGTACAATGTATAAGAAGGAAAAAATCAAGACGGAAGGTCTTGATGTACAAATGTTCCAGATCATTTATAGTGATAGGGGAATTTACTTTGGACAACAGATACTTTACTTTCATGTAAAAATGAGGTTTATTCCTAAGGGTGACCGCTAGTGCTTAAGAATTAATCATGACCCACTGATCACTATGGACGGCAGTCCATGTAGTGACGAAGCGCGCAAGGAGAGTGTGCGAAGGCGACTACTACATATAGCCGCAGAATTGAAAATCTGCTGTGATGGTCCGATCATAATGAGTGATACACCAATTGAAAGGTATCGCAAAAACTAACAGGATTGCATACCAAGACATAAAGAAAATCAATTGGCTAGGGAGATCGAGCAGAGAAAGTAAAAAAAAGAAAATTTCGAATTTTAGAGCTGTTGGGGCCGGTGGGGTTAAATGCCTTCTCGCATTGTTTTAGTTGTGTTCCAATTGCAAATACGCGTCGAATGAGGGGTCATATGATAAAATCCGATGCTCCGTTCAAAAGTTATAGCCAAAATAAGATTTTCTTCTTCCCAAAATGAAAATTTAATTCTGTTTGTCAGTTTGTGAGTTTGTCTGTTTGTCCCAAAACGTTGGTTTAAAATCGTGGAAATTTTATATGGTGTTAAACAGCTCGATATAAGAAACATTAGTTCTACCACTTTTGGAAAAACTCGCTAGTTTAGCGGGAAAACAGCTATAAATGGCTAAATTTCGTAAGCCCATTACTTGCGATACACTTAAGCTACAGACTTGTGCTTTACCTCATATTAAAGGTATTTTGAAGTACAATAAACGCCTTCTCAACACTATTCATGTATATGCAATAGCTAAAAAGTTATGCACAAAACCATTTTTTCTTAAACTTATTTTTAGCTTTTTTTATTTTTATCAAAAACGGCTCTACCGATTTTCTTTAAAACTTTAAACTATTTAGCCCTTGAATTCCTTCCTTAAATTTTGGTATATAACACATTATTGTAAAAAGTCAAGTTTAAAAGTTATTGAGAAAGGAAAATTGCCACTTTTGCCAGCTCATAACAATTAATGCTGCCCAAGCATTAAATTTTGTATGTGCGTATCCAAACTGTATTTTAGGGTCATGGAATCATTTCAATTGTTTTAAGGAGTTACAAATAGGAAAAATTTGTTTTACGACTTTTGGAAAAACCCGCTGCTTTAGCGGTAAAAAAGCTAAAAATAGCTAAATTTCGTTAGATCATTTCAATTTTAGAAAGTGTATTTGATGACGAGTGTAATAATTTTTCGTCGCAAATGTTTTTTACCTCGTTAAGAGGTGTTTTTATTTGATATATATAAGTTAACACCCAACATTACATAAGTAAGACGATTATTGGCCAATGCATTACGTATTGTTCTTGTTGTATGCACTTGGCTGGGTTCGATCAACTTTGGGAATATGCCATTCCGCATTTCCTGCCAATGCATTTAATATTGTTCTTGTTGTATGCACTTGGCTGGGTTCGATCAACTTTGGGAATATGCTATTCTGCATTCCCACGATCGCTGACCAAAAGGTGCAAGCTCAGCGCACGTGGCTAAGCCCGGATGAACTTTATCGAGGGCATTGGTTGCAGGCCAGCGACAGCGACAAAAAGTAGCAGCCAATCAGAATAAGAAACGTCAACAGAAGCAGCAGCAGCGACAGAGACGGTGGCAGCGATGGATCGACGCGTAGTTGTAATTAATAATTGTTTAGCTTAAGTAGAGTCAGTTCTTAACACAACTCAATAAAGAAAAGTTTGTTTTTTTTATATTAAAATAAAATTCATTCTTTTAACTGGCGCCCGATCAGGGACCTGATTAAAAGTCGCGAAAGGCAACAAATTCCGCGTCCCGCGAAGTACAGAGAAAACTCTGACGAAGAAAAATCCGAGACCCGGAAGTGAAAAAGTGCCGTTAATAATAACGCCGCTATACCGTCTCTCCTAGAAAAGGACATTTGCCTAGTGAATTAATCAGGCCGACACCATCGCCGTGATCCCTTTAGTATCCGTTCGAAGGGAACGTGGAAAGAGTACAGAGGAGGCCCCACAGTAAACCCGCACTGAGGAGAGATCGCTACAGCGCAGGATAAACCGGAATTTGCCAATCCTGTCTTCACGAGAGCACGCCGAAATATGATATTACTGTAAGAATAGTTTTAAGAAAATCTATCGAAACCCAAAAGAAAAAATTCTAAAGGAAACAAATATTACACAAATAGAAATTAAGAAAGATACAAATTATAAGAAAAAAAATCCTTGCAAAACAATTGACAAATCCACACTACAATCAAACCCATAATTCTTTAGGAAAAGAACTTCCGAATTCTGAGCAATTAAAATTAAAATCTAATCTCAATTCTTTAGTGCTCATATATCTCAAATGACCGAACAAGATCTAGCAGACAGACTCGCGAATCTTGCCGTACCCTCGTCAGTAAGCAACGTACAAGCAAATCCGCGAATCATGACCGAGAAAGATATTGAGGAAAAAATTAAACTTGTCCTAGAGGCAAATCTTAGTAATCTCGTAAAAGAAATACTCAATCCCAATAAGGATTTTTCCAAGTATACAAATCAAACAATAAAGAGAGAATTATCGCACAATCTTAGTGACTTAGACAAACTACCAGACATTGTACGGACACTTAGGGATTTCTCAGGAAATAAAAGCGAATATTCTTCATGGAAAAAAAGTGTAGAAAGGGTGTTGAAAATTTACGAAGTTAGAACCGGCTCACCTAAATACTACGGAATTCTGTTGGCAATCCGAAACAAAATTATTGGACAAGCAGACGCAGTCTTAGAATCATATAATACACCCTTAGATTGGACGGCCATATCAAAATGCCTAACAGCGCATTTTGCGGACAAGCGAGACCTAAAGACTTTGGAATATCGGCTTTATGCTCTTAATCAGGGTAGCAATAGTATAGTCGATTATTACCAGGCAGTGTATCAACAGCTGTCATTGATTTTAAACCAGATCGCTAACTTAGATGCCTCACAAAAAACTGTGCCATCTCTAACAGCTATGTACAGAGAAAAAGCTTTGGACACTTTCGTCAGAGGCCTTAACGGAAATTAGGAGAAGAAACTCAGAGCAGGAATATTTTCAGTTAGTAGAGGAAAACAATATAAATGAGCTTCAGGAAGAATACGAATGGCAAAATGATACTGAACAGCAGGAATACATTGATATGTCAGAACTCTATTTTTTAGAATAAATCGTTCCTCATTGCCTTACTTTAGAGTAACCACGGGGAACGGAAAAATCCTAAAATTTTTAATAAATACGGGCTCAAACCAAAATTATATTCAAAATCAATTAGTACCAAGACCAAAACCAAATGAGGAAAATTTTTCCGTTAGCTCAGTTGGAGGCACTACTAAAATTACACAACACGCAATACTTAAACTCCCTAACATTTCGGATACTCCCATGAAATTTTTATACCCGTTACTCGTAGAGTAAAAAGGTATATTGTATTCGTGCAAAAGTATGTAACAGGGAGAAGGAAGCTTTTCCGACCCTATAAAGTATATATATTCTTGACCAGGATCACTAGCCGAGTCGAACTAGCCATGTCCGTCCGTATGAACGCTGAGATCTCGGAAACTACAAAAGCTAGAGGATTGGCATTTTGCATGCATATCCTTGGAGTTCCTACGCAGCGCAAGTTTATTTGAAAATGGTGCCACGCCCCCTCTAACGCCCTCAATCGCCCTAAACCATTTTTTGAAAGGTGTCTGGCGCCCACACCATTAAAGATTTTGGAAAAGGAAAAATGCAGTTTTATTGTGATTATCAATACCTATCGAAATGTAGAAGAAATTTTTCAAATCGGACCATTCGTTAAAAAGATCAAATATTTTTTTTATATCTATCTCCCTCGCACTCCCTTAGCTGAGTAACGGGTATCTGATAGTCGGGGCACCCGACTATAGCGTTCTCTCTTGTTTTTACTAGAGACCCTAAAAACCTTCCACGGTATATTGGGCAACGACACAATGAAAAGACTAGGAGCAATTATCGATGTGAAAAACGATACTTTAATACTTGGAAATAAACGCATAATTAAAATTCACCAATTAGCAACACAAGCAGTAAATACAATTGGACCGCAAGTCAGCCACATGACCGAGTCTCAAAAATCAATTATAAATACCCTCGTACAAAGTCACAAGACCCTCTTTGCAGATCCCGATACAAAGTTAGCATACACAACTAAAGTTGTAGGCGAGATCAGAACTTCGTCAGATTCCCCAGTTTACGGAAAACACTACCCATATCCAATATCATTAAAACATGAAGTAGAAAAACAAATAAATGAGATGATAAGAGACGGCATTATAAGACCCTCAAGATCACCATGTAATGCACCAGTCTGGGTAGTTCCGAAAAAGTCCGGTCAGTCAGAAGAAAAAAAGTACAGATTAGTAATCGACTATAGGAAACTTAATGAAGTTACTATCTCAGATCGGTATCCGATCCCCGAAATTGGCGAAATTATTGCACAACTTGGCGACAACAAGTATTTCTCGGTATTAGATCTCAAAAGTGGCTTTCACCAAATACCTTTGATAGACACGGACATAGAAACAATAGCATTCGCTGTAAACGGCGGAAAAAACGAATTTACGAGACTTCCGTTCGGCCTAAAAAATTCTCCATCAATTTTTCAAGGAGCTTTAGATGACATACTGAGAGAATACATAGGGAAAATTTGCTATGTATACGTAGACGACATCATAGTCTTTAGCAAAAATGAAGTAGACCACGGTCAAAATCTTGAAAAGGTATTTTTAACCCTACAAAACGCAAACATGAGAGTCCAAATAGAGAAATGTCATTTTTTCAAAAACGAAGTAGATTTTTTGGGGTACACAATATCAGAAAACGGAGTTAAAACTAACATAGATAAAACAAAAGCAATTACAAAATTTCCAGTCCCGAAAACATTAAAAGAGCTCCGTTCTTTCCTAGGCATGACAGGTTATTACAGGCGGTTTATAAAAGATTATGCAAAAATAGCAAAACCTTTAACCATTCTCCTAAGAGGCGAAGAAGGCCGTAGACCAAGTGAAGCAAAACTGCTATTAACCTGAGCAGGGATGCGATTACAGCATTCGAGAAACTTAAAAATACCCTCGTCTCCAGAGACGTAACCCTTGCATACCCAGGTTTCGGAAAAGAATTCCAGCTGACTACCGATGCCTCAAGCTACGCAATAGGCGCAGTATTGGAACAAAACCATAGACCAATAACATTTATTTCGCGCACTCTGTCAAAAACCGAAGAAAACTACGCAACCAACGA
This sequence comes from Drosophila pseudotakahashii, assembly GCA_035046095.1. Taxonomy (NCBI): domain Eukaryota; kingdom Metazoa; phylum Arthropoda; class Insecta; order Diptera; family Drosophilidae; genus Drosophila; species Drosophila pseudotakahashii. The sequence goes on from JAWNOE010000094.1 coordinate 1,069,302, forward strand.
ACGAGAGATGCTCGCTATCGTTTGGGCTCTGCAAAGTTTAAGACATTATCTTTACGGGTATTCGAAGGTGGTAATATACACGGACCACCAGCCCCTGAGTTTCTCAAATAGCGTAAATAACCACAACGCTAAGCTAAAACGCTGGAGAGACCTCGTTGGCGAATATAACCACGAGATCAGGTACAAGCCCGGAGTAGCTAATGTAGTGGCAGATCCCGAGCCCCCGCTGAAGTAAATTCAATCAGCTCCTCAGCATCAGTCCATAGCGACGACAGCTCGTCACACAACCTCATATTTTCGGTAGAAGTCCAAACTAACGTATTTAAAAACCAGATATATTTCCTGACAGCTGACACAGATTCCTATAGTTTTGAAATACCATTTCCAACGTACCACAGACATATAATTAAACAAAAATCTTACACAGAAGAAAAACTTATTGCAATTTTAACTACCAGACTTGATCCTAAACTCATAAACGGAATCATTACATCTGAAGAAGTAATGGGAAAAATTCAAAACATTTACCCCACGTACTTAAAATCATATAAAGTAAGGTTTACTCAAAACGAAATAGACGACGTAACTTCAGAATCTCAACAAAACGAAATAATTACACTCGAACATAAAAGAGCTCATAGGGATGCAAAAAAAAATAAAATACAGATCCTAAAAAATTATTTTTTTCCACAAGCAATGAAGAAAATTCAAGCAGTAGTTCAAGTAGCCTGTCAAACTTGTAAAGAATCAAAATACTATAGACACCCCCCAAAAGGAGAAATACAACCGACCCCTATTCCTAATTACCCAGGAGAAATATTTCACATTGATATTTATATTACAGAAAAACATAGAGTCTTAACAGGAATTGACAAATTTTCAAAATATGCTCAATTAAAAATTTTAGAGTCAAGAGCATCTGAAGACATTAAAAACCCGCTGAGGGAAATGTTAATTGCCTTCGGTATGCCAAAACTGATAATAATGGACAACGAACGCTTATTAGGCTCAGCAGCAATCAAGTTTATGTTAGAGGACGAACTCAAAATATCAGTACACACGACTGCTCCGTATGCATCAACAAGCAACGGACAAATAGAGAGGTTCCATTCAACGTTAACCGAAATCATGCGGTGTCTTAAGAAAGACAACGGGAGCATAACATTCGAGAACTTAATTTTTAAAGCCGTTCAGGAATATAACAAATCAATAGATTCTGTAATTAAAGATAGCCCCATATATATTTTTTAGAAGAACAATATCAAGTTCAGCAGAAGACATAGAAAAAAAACAAGAGGAAATTAAACTAAAAATCCAGAAAAAACAAGCTGCCGACCTCGAATATCACAATCAGGGCAAAATGCAACCAAAACTTTTTAAACCAGGCGACACAATACACGTAAAAATAGACAAAAGGTTAGGAACTAAACTGACACCTAGATATAAAGCTGAGAAAGTAGCAGAAAACAAAACGACCACTATTAAAACTCAAACGGGAAAAATCATACATAAGAATAATATTAGAACATAATTTTTCAGACTATTTTTACCAACGTGCCTGGGCATAACCACAGTCCTAGGTTACTCCAACTCACAAATCATCTCACTTGAAACCGGACTAGCAGCTAAGCAAGACGGGACATTTAAAATCATCCACATCTTCAACTTAACCAGCTATGAAGAAACTCTGGCGAAGTTAGAAGAATCATCTTATCTACTCACCGCATCTCATCCATTACATCACTACATTTCCTACGAATTAAAACAGATTCATACCGACCTACGCATTCTCCAAAATCAAAAAAGACAAAAAAGGGCAATAGAAGCAATAGGTACAGTATGGAAATGGCTGGCGGGATCTCCAGACCATCACGACAACGAGATCTTGGAAAATAAGATAAATGAGCAATTAGAAAACAACAATAAACAAGTTATAATTAACAGATAAAAGTTACCCAGAGCTCGGAAGAAATAGTTAATCAAAAAGCAAATATTTTAAAGTATAAAATTCAATTATTAAAAGAAGATACACTCATAAAAATTTATTTCTCAACTTTAGAAATCTCGCCATTGAACCGGCTTACCCTTGAAAATGGAAAAAAAATTTCTTGTAATTAGAAAATTTGCCCTTAAATATAGAAAACCTTTCTTGATGGAAAAAATTCAAGAAAGAATTTTTCTTGAAAATAGAAAAATGAAAATCTTATATGTTTGTTTTGCCGTCGCAGCCAAAACATTTTCTACGTATTTAATGGCGAAATCGCCTTTGAATATGTGAAAGAAATGTCCCTTGAATATAAGAAAGTAGCCATTGACTTCCTTCGGCTACCGAATGTTGACGACAGAAAAAAACGAAGTAGGACGAAGGGCCTACTCGGCCCGACTACTACCCGGCTACCGACTTCTCTGATCATCCGAGCGTCAGTTGTGAAAAAAGATTCGTAAGTGATGGACGTGATTTTCAAGCGGACAAAGAAGCCTTTTCCAATTATTCAAAGGTATGTACATATATAATTTTTTATATAGCGCGCATATGTATCTAATTAAAGGAAAAATTCTAAATCTCTTAACCAAGTTTTACACAAACTTAGTTGAATTGTTTTCTAGCTAAAAGCTACGTACATACATACATTTGTACATCTATTTGTAGGTGTAGAGTTCTATAATAACTTCACCTTATTACTTGCATTATATTTATTTTTCAGAGTGAAACATGTCGGAGAAATCTCTAAAGTACCTGCAGTGAGAGCAGTTGCATCTGCCAAATAAATGGTTTGGCGAAGCTGTAATTTTGTTTTAAAACCTTCTAAGGTAAGTGTATCAAAAAGAAAAATATGTTGTATTTGTTTGACATAGGCATGTAAATATGTATGCAGGTACGCGATTCACCCGATCTGAAAGCCGATTTTCAACCCTTCTATCTTTTGCTCCTCTCTCTCGCTCTTTTGACCGACGTTTCTCTCTTCTACTTCTTCAAACTGTCATGATCTGGCCCATGGTGGAACTATATAAGGTGGTCTCGTCGAGAGAGCTGCCCTCTTTTGAGGACGTTATTTGTGCCAGTCTCTATCTAGCTTTCTCATTCTATCGCTTAAGAGAGACAAAGTGGTAAACATATTTAACGTCCTCAGCAGAGCTGACGAGATCACCTTGTATAGTTCCATCATGATCTGGCCTGCTTACATTCGGTCTTCCTTCGCTCGTACGTGTCTCTTCCGTGAGAAGAAAAAAGGAAAGAAAGGTGAAAGAACTTACCAAAGAATTTAGCTTCATCATCATGAACTAGGGACGGGGGCGCCTCGATTAGGCGGTCGATTGGCACATAACGATAGTGCGATCGATGGGCACAAAGAAAAATGGAAGCATCGTTCATGAGAAATATCGCAGTCATCACGTGGCAACGGCGCTTCATCGATCTCGATTGCTGACGCTATCGATATCATGGGGTAGTCCCGCTGGGTTATCGATAGCGGATAAATATCGGTGCCCAGTGGGACCAGATGAAAGAAATTTACACTGAGGGCCCGCTGGGCTATCGGTAGGATGGTTATCGATGCTCAGGGGGGCCAAATCGAGGATCGGCGCGGACATTTTGAAAATCGCTACAAGAGGACGACCGGCGCCGTAGACACTCACGGAGTTGAAAGCGTCGAGGGAGCGTCGAGGGAAGCAACGAAGGAGCGCCGAGGGAACAAGAAGAACATCACAAGGACTCAAAGCCTGGAAAATGCAAGGAAACGCCGAAGAGTACGCGCCAGCTTTTATATTCTTCCCGAAGTAAGG